>JAJVSH010000031.1:0-52087 GCA_021460005.1 Tetramorium alpestre
AGGACGGCAATACTGATATCGGTGAGAATCCGATGCGCTCCTTCCCCCTCCTAAAGTGGTATAATATGGCTCTAGGCGAAGGTCCACTTTAAAAAAACCCAACGCGCCATTAGGTGGAACCTCAAGGGTGGTGTGGAAGTCCACTGTTAATTTTATTTTGAACTTGTAGAAAGGTGTATTACATTACTTTAAAGTAATAAAGTCGTATTTAAACTTGAAAGAAAGCAGCTATACATATCATAAAATATTTCTTTATTTGTGCTGTACATTTTCAAATTTCGATTACAATTTCAGATCACAGTATATACAATAATAAAATAGTGTGTCTCTTTACATTTGTAATCTTATGTACAATTCGTGCTAACTACGTAATTTACATCGGACGGACCCTCGAAAAGACGGCTATTGTTCGCGATTAAATTTTAAGAAAATAATTGAATTTCGCTCGTATCTCTTCTAATAAAAACTCAATGGTTTTNTTAATACGGCAGATGACATTTTAGCAAAAGAATGTTACATATATGTGTATGAGACACTCTGGTTCGAAATTTCTGTCCGCGGGTGAGTGTCGGCATGCGCTTTCGTCAGTTTACATTACTACAAAAACTCAAATTAATCGATTAATATCGATGTTTTTTTAATTTTATCANTTGTAAGATACATCGATATATTTTGTAATCGATTTTTTAACGATCGATTATTTTTTTCAACATTGCCCATCCCTAGTAAGGGGAGGGAGATTACGACAAGTGCGACGACATTCGTATACTGTTAACACTATCTCGAATTTTGAGGACTTAACTTCTGTCGGTGTTTACACCAAGGGTCACTGATAATTTATCTATCGTCGGTAAAGTTCCAACTGAGATAATTACAGAAATATTATATGTATATCAATTATTATCAAAGAAAATTTAAATTCTCAAAAATAATATTCAAATAACAAATAACAATAATTCTCAAATAAATAATAACGTAAAAGACACTAATCGACAAGACAGAAATCTCGAGAATTACAATTTAAAAAAATTCTCAGAATGTGAAGTCTAAAGACGTCACAAATTGATTTACAATAAAAATATAAATGCTCCGAAATAAACAAAGTATCAGGAAAACATGATTACGTGGAAGGCATTGTTAATAAAAAATTTTGCATGTTATAATTTTTAGCTTAACACGAATTTGATTAATGAAAATTTAAATGCTCAAAAATAGACGAAGCATCAGGAAGAATATAATCAGCGAAAAAGTGGTATACGTAAAAATCCCATGCACTGGAATTTGAAAAGCTTTATTACAAATTTCCTGTCGTTATCTGTACCAGGATGAGGAAAATTATTATCGCTATGTCGACACACTCATACATACACACACACACACATACACACGAATAGTTAAAAATGATGAGCATGCAGATGTGCATTCGCGATTGATACAATTTCATGTATCCGATCCGCATTTATGATCCGAATGCACATAATCGTGCACATTTGCTGGATCTTTTACGATTCTTGCTTCCTTTCATAAATCAGGAGCATGCGTCCCCATTCGTTGCCGGCAGTGACGGTGACTCTTTGAAAGTCGCACCGACTTCTCAAAATATCCTCTATGTGCTTCATCGGTTCGGTGTACTTGAGCTCCTTCAGCAACGGAAAGTCCCCCACATTGGCTCGTCGTAGTCTCCTCGAAGCGTTTCTGTAACATCTCCAAGGCTGTGGCTCGACGACGATCATTTCCGTCAGCTCGCAGGCTCTTCGCAGAAACCGCTCCAGACCGTCGTCGCCGTGATTCAGGTGAATCCACATGGTGATCGAGAAACAGAACACCACGTCGAATCGCGTTTTATTAAACTGCGCCAAATACCGTCTCAGCGTCTCGCCACAGTCCTCGGACAAAAAGTCTAGACACTCGAAGGTCACGCGATCCGGCCGCGGATTGCGCTCGCGCGCTCTCTCGATCAGGATCGGGTCGAGATCCACGCCGATTAAGGAGATCTCGGGCTGATCTTGCGACATGGCCCCCTCGAGGAAGTCGCGTAGAACGTACGTGAGATCCTGCAAAACGCGTTGTAGCTGAGCGAAAAATTAAATACCCAGTAAACACAGAAAGTAACAATAATGTAATTCAACAATATAATTACAATATAACATGTCTTGTATATAACAATTATATTGTTGAGTAGGAAATTTTGACATTGACGTTATTACTGTTATTTTGTTTACTGTTATTGTGTTTACTGGGTATAAATGCGTGTCCCATTACATTTAACTATATAGATCGCAGAACTGAATCTAAAATCGACTTTTGCCCAATCGAAATTACTTGTACACATTTCCTAACTAGATATAAATATTTAATTATAAATTATGAAATTTGCAATAAAAACAAAAATAAGAATTCAAAACATTTAAAGACGTTGATGATTATTTAACGATTAAATAACACATTAAAAAAAAATAAGTTGCCGGTTGAATTCGAGATAAACTATCTAATCTACATTTTCTATTTTAAATTCAAGACATTAGAAATAGAATAACCGAATTAGTCACACGTCGTGTTTTCTTAATGGGAGTTCCGCTTCGAGTTATCCGAGCTAACAGGAAATCTCCAACTAGGAGGAAACACGACAGTTGCCAGAGGCATTCCGTATAATTAAAAAAAACACGTATTAGCTTCAATAAAGAGGAATGAGGAAGCGGGAGGAAGAGTAAATGAACGCGTACAGGAAATTTCTAACAAGGACAAAGGACACAAATTCCGGAAGCGGATGCCTGGTGCGCGAGCGAAAAGCTGAATAAGGGATAACTCGACCAAAATTAGACGCGGCCGTTTGTAGTTTCGGATCACGAAGGCCGGAGTCATCCCGTTTCGGCTGGCCCATACGTCCCCCCGACAGCTGTGCCGCCGCTGCTCTTACCCCGGCGTTGCAGCCGACGTCTAGACCCGCGTATTTCCGGGCCGGATGGCCGACCCGTTGCCGCTGCCACACGCCACGCGGAAGTTGCCGCACGCGCTCTTCCGCAGGATGGAATTGGTAATAATTCATGAAGTTCCCGTGTCTGATAGCGCCCGGATCCGTTTTCTCGTCACTCCTCTCGCAGTCGCCGCCGCTGCCGCTCTCGCTCATTTTCTGGCTTTAATTTGTGGAAAAATCTGAAGAAAAAAGGACGACAAAGAATTACAATGGGGTACGATATGAATATAGAAAAATGAACACAGTTATGTACGAACATATGTTATTGAATAGTTTATTTAAATTAATATTAAATATATATTTTATTATTAAAAAATAAATAATTGTCACGCTGAAGACAATTCCATTTCTGTACACGGACGGAAATATTTTTAGATAAATTCTCGATTTCGAAAACAGCATTTGATTTCATATGGAATGGATTACTCAATTCCAGTTCCATTTCTCAATTCGGTGTATGACAGAGAGCAGTATATAATATTGCGTGTAGTCTTGCAATAGTATGTATACGATGACGGTGACAACACAATGACGACACTAACGAGGCGGCAAAGAGACGGAGAGTACTAGAAAGAAGGAGAGACAAAGAGAGAGAGAACAGTGGCCGCAAGAGAAGGTCAGGGGGATCTACCAAGAGCGGAAGGACCGAGCGGTTAATCGTTAGTGTCCGCGACCCAAATAATCGAGGTCTTCGATAGCCAGACGATGGAGCGTGAAAAATTATTGATAAATTATTTTTGCTGTGAATGATCCGGCTGTCATTGGAGATAAAAAATTAAAAAAAAACACAAAAACTGTCATTGCCAATCGATTGTGGAAATACTGAAGAAATTCCTGAAGTTAAACAAGCGAGATATTGAAAGGCAAATTTTGTAATAATACAAATCGAATAAATATTCATTATCAAAAGTTGAAAGTTTCGATAAGAGAAACTTTTATAAAAATAATGCATTTTATATAGAAACATTCTTAGAAGTAAATGCATTCCATATAGAATTAAAAATTTAATGTCAGCTTATGGATAATTAACTCTTTTTGCACTGAGATAAATTTTATATGCCAAGGCGAAGTAAATATGAAGTAAATATCATTTAGTTGTAGCACGTAAAATATTAAACTACAAAAAATATTTCGTCAATTTTTTCCCTCAAAATAGTTAAATAGGCTTTTTTCTAAAAACATAAATAAATAAATAAATAAATAAACTTAATAACTCAAGATTAGCTCTCGTAACTTTATCATATTCATTTATTCTCAATCCTATTTGCATGAGTTATAATGTCCAAGGAGAGTAAGGGTCAAATTCGTCTAGACTTCGCCCGTTTGGAAAAATAGGTCTTGAAAAATAGTAATTTCATAAAGTCATAGAGAGAATAACAACGATGGTATCTTCGGTCTTGCCGAAGGTCCAGCGAACAATGAGTATCCGGTGCGGCATGGCGGGCGGTCTTTCGATTTCTTGTTGCGTTCTCATTGCCAAATCCATCGACGTGTACAGCCGTGCACGGGATTGCCAAATCTGGCTCGAGATCGTGAGGGCACGATGTTTACACGCTCGTACTCGCGTACCAGTCGTTATTACCTAATTGCCTTGCGCGCGGCTCCGACAGAATTTTTCCCGGATCCGAGAAGGCTATCTCGAGCTGCCCGAGCGTTTTCAATACCGTGAGAACCTTCACGGTACGCCCTCGTTGCTACGCGCGACACTCCCCCGAGCGAGTCCACGAAGAAATTGCAGGTTCTTGCGTAATCGTGCTTGTCGACATTAGTTGTAATCGTCACAGTTACGTGCCGAGGGAAGGATATAACGCTTTGTCTAATTAGCACGCTCGATTACGGCCCGACTACGGTAATTAGCCGAGTAATTCCGGACTTGTACGGCGATTTAACGCGGGATTTCTTGCGCGCGGGATAATGAGCGTCCCTATCGCCGATTGCAACAAATATCGTGACCTGCCTGTATGCATCTGCGCGCGAATTGCATCAGTGACATTGGCGTTAATATGGCCTCATTTGCGTCGCGGACGCGTGCACGCCAGTTGGAAAAAGCACCTCAGAGAAATGCCGACGTCCCGCTTCTCGATCGCTGCGCTCGTCGAATTCAACTCATTGTCGATCGTCATTGTTATTATGCTGAAAATTGGAAAAGCGAGAGGAAAAAATGGAATTGTTGTAAAAATCGTGAATCTGATTGGTATACGCTCTTAATCTTGGCTAAATCTAAAAGCATACATCAATCAGATTCACAAATTTTACTCCAGTTGCAAATTCGGCACTTCTACTGAACGCAACCATTGAGATTAAGCCATTACTTTTTTTTTTCAAAGTATGTTTATAGCGAGAAATTAACGCGCTCAAAGTTCATGCAAAAAAAAGTCATCTAGAATGATAATAAAAAATTTTACATGGACATGTAAAATGAATTTGTTACTAATACTCGCGCACACGCAAGATGAATGCTCAGTTGCCGCGCGGTGCGCTCTTTCGAAACGTGGAGCATTTCGGTAAATCATCTCACGGCACGGGACAACGAACTCACGTGTGTCGTCACACGTGCCACATAAATGACGCGATCACGATTAGTCATCTGAAATCAACATAATCTTCGATCTCGAAAGGGAACGCCTAGAGGCATTCTCTGTCGTAACGAGCCATTATCTTGGGCAACGCGCGTAAAAATCGAATAGGTGGTCACGTAAGTGTGAAACGAGCCTCTTCTTAGCGCGTGATTATCGTGACCACGCGTCTTCCACCATTATCGGTAATCCGAGAGATCTTGACTTTTCAAAATTCTCAAATTCCTAAACGCACAACTCATCCACCAGCAACTTGGAAACAACCGAAAAACGTAGAAACGGATGCAGATGCACAATTCATGTCTCTCTCTTTCGGCAAATAGAGATCCGAAGCCCGAAAGGATTATAATAGGAATTTAACAATGCATACAATTGACAAAGAGCCTCGCTAGCATCTTGAACGTGGTGTACAATAGTGGACAATTTGAACTCCACTAGATACTAAATATCCCAATTACAGGCACTCGATAATGTATTCGCCGACAAAGTCGGCCCGTATAGCTGTGTGTGCACGACAAGAAAGAAGCAAAAGTATAAGAAAAAGGGTAAACGTGGCGCCTGGCCGAACGATGGGAACCGATCAGTGCTACGNGGGGGGGNGGGGGGGAGACAGCTGCACAGACCTTTTTGCCCTCACGATCCTTTCTCGCATCGTAGTGCCAGCCTTTGGCCTGTTCCTTCGGAGCAGGTAAAGCAAAATATATCCCGGAAGTCGGCCGTAAAGCGATTCGACCCGCGTGCATCCGGCGCATTCATTCGGCCGCTTTTTCCGCGCCCCATTCACAGTAAATCCGCTTTTTCCGCATTTTCGTGTTCCACGTCGGATGTGTGACAAACAAATCGTCGCCAAGAGATCTCGTCGCCGGGAGATCCGATGACAACGGGGCCGTACAAAGGCGTACCGTGTACAAACCGCCTCGAGAAAAACCGGATCGGTACGGTCGTTACTTCGAAAAATATCGGTATTACCTCGAGAGAGCCAATCGCTGCCACGTGCGTCTTCCCGATTCTTCACACACTCGGTGGATCGAACGTGAAATTAAACCACGGGAACGACTTAATCCCGCGTCATTCTACTCGAGAAAAGTGCCCTTTTTCAATCCCTCGCGATCGGAGTGAAAATACTGTTATTGCCGATCAAAGAGGCCAGACAGAAAAGAAATTAAAATACATACAATTTGTAGATAACAAGTATTAAAATGTTCTTTGTTAAATTATATTGTTATTCTTGATTAACCGATCGAATTACAAGGGAGCGTGATGATAAAGCGCGCGGCATCTTTGCGAAGCTACTTATCTCTCGAGCACTGCACCACACAAAGAGACGGCGTGCATTATCTGTCTTCCTGTTTACGTTTCACCAAAAATGTCGAGGATAGTGGTTTATCATTTTACGTAATAAAATTTCGCAACGTCGATTAACATCTTCGTATGACATTGAATATTTTCCTAAAACGACAACTCCTTCAGATTTTCTGACGACTCGTCGTAAATTTTTTCGTTAAGACGATACGACCAGGTTTTGCACTTTCGACAAAAATCTTTTATCGCTAAGTAACATATTGCAATCGTATTTTCAAAACGCGCACTCCGAGACTTGCGGGAGACAAGTCGTTTGTTTCAGCAAAGTTAAAAAGCTGTCGCAGAAACGGAAATTTAATGTAGTCCAATTTTATAAAGCAACTCTTCGTGCTGGCGTTAGCTGCGACTTTCTAGAAACGTTTAGACATCTCTCTGGAATTTGTTTGTGCGAACGCTGTAGCGTGAGGCACCGGAAGCGGATCGTATAGCGGATGACGCAATTTCCGGGACGTAGCCATAAGAATTCCAATTCATCGCGGTATCGTCGAAATCCGTTTGCTCAGCCGCTTCCTCTATTTTCGTTGCTCGCTGTCAGTCATCAATCCGCGTGACCGCTCGTTGTTCACCGACGTCGTTCCTCGCTTCTATCGAACGTGCGAGAACGCTCCTGTATGCTCCAGCGCTTATCTTTTCCGTCGTAGTAATTCGACGCAATTCTTCATCGACGTGATAAAAGCGTCGTACACTGATGGCGTCGTAGTTGACACTCTCACTCTCGCACTTGAGATTCAAGGCTTCTAAGTTGTTATTTATCCACAATTATGATTACCAATGTTTTTCTGCCATGCAAACATATCTTCGTGTCTGAGAATAGCGCTACGACGCTGCGATACGTTAGACAAAATCAATATTTCCTTATCTTTACAAGGAAAAAATTAATTTATAGCAGATTTTAATATCTTAAAAACCTTCATATTATCATATAATTCTACATCGTAGACCGTCGTACTCGCAAATTTTATAGAATTGTGATAATATGAAGAATTTTAAGTTATTTTATTAAATAAATATTTCATTAAATAATCCAGGAATATTTTATGAAAGAGAAAAAACTTATGTTGGGAAACATTCCCAAAAAATTGTCTTTATTTACGATAAAAATTTTGTTAATTTATATTGATGACGTGACTTTATTTGCGCAAATCGCACGTTTCTTTTATGCATTCGTGTGCTTAAGAATTTATCCTCATTATCGAGATAAAAATATTTGATGAAGCTTTTAAAGATAAATTGCAAAATTAAAATGATCTCTCGCACGTTTTTTTTATTACTTCTCCTTGATGGCAAGGAGAAGATAAGTTGGGGAGACATTGTTCTCGCAGCAGAAACATGTTTTTGAAATCGATTTTCCGACCGCGCTAACAGATTGTATCGATCGTATGACGGTTCGTATCGGCAAGATCCGCTCGTCGGCCTTCAGCTATTCTCGATAAATCCTCGAGCATACGTTCGGGGCTTCGAGGGATTTAAACATTACAACTAGGTCATCCAAGCAAGGATAAGCGTCGCGACGGAGATTTATGATTATGCGCGCATTGCAGCCACGAGGAAAACCTCGAACGGTGTCAAGTTCGATTCTTCATACCTGTCAACGTTAAACTTAAGAATTTACGCGATGCGAAATATTCGCCCGAAAATACGAATAAAAATTGAATCTATTCAAGCGATAAGATTAGGTAAATCTTTCGAAATTTCATTAATTCTTTTTTTTTATATTATTAAAACTGAAAAATTATTATTCAGTAACTTGTATGGAACATCTCGAAAACAGGTATGTTTCACATTCTTATCGTACTTCAATGATAAGTACACCAAAGTTTTTTCTTGATAGATGTGCACATGTCGGTTTGATCAGACTATCACAAGTGAAAAAATTTCTTCGAGGTCTTAACCTGAATTTCCGTAGATTACATATTTTTAAAAGCGCAGTTTATCGCGGGACTGTCCCCGTTTCTGACGTCATGGCACACATGACAAACCCGAATGGTATACCGCTTTTAATGGAAATTTAATTAGAAATCTATTGCTTGTCGTAGAGCTTCTTCAGTTTTTATATTAAGTACCTCTTGAAAGATAAATTTCATCTCTCTCTCTCTCTCTCTCTCTCTCTCTCTCTCTCTCTCTCTCTCTGTCGACAACGGAATAACGTCGTTTAAAAAATATTGGTAAAAGACAACTGACAAACACTGACAAAATTTGCGTGTATGTATATCAGCTATTAATACTCTTGAAACTTAGCTAGTCCCAATTTGTGACGTTTCGCTGAATCGATCATCAATTAGATGAAAACTAATCTTCCTGCGAGCAGAACTCTTATTCCCCATTAGCAGATGATTGATCCTTGGAAATTCAAAAAAATCGTGAATTATTAGTAATTGACCAACTTGCTCGTGCGAATCAATCAACGCGAAGCACATCCGCGATTCGCACGATAAGTAGAAAGGCTCGAGAAATATATGGAAATACGACTGTCTGTTTTTGCAACGGAGTTGTTTATTGCTTAATATTTAAGTATTTAAGCAACAACGCGCGAAAAAAAATCTTCAAAAATCTTTCTTATTTTTCCTAAAATTGCAATTATATTAATTTATATTGATTAACATTCTTACTTCTTCTTCTCTTTTTTTTCTCTGAAAAAGACATCAATTTATATATTCGGTGAAATGAATGCGCGAATACTTCCTAGAGGATGAAAGCGATTGCACCATTACGCCAAAGCTCAAGTTGCATTTTCGCTAGCGCGTGTACGCTGCGTGCTCGCGAAACGTACGGTTGCGTTACGTAGCGTTTCTCGTTGCTTTGCCGCACGCGGACACGCGTGCGGAAAGTGACGCAAGCCGAGGCGCGAATGAGAGGAGCTTCGTGCCATGCAAATGATCTATACAGTACGCCAGAAGAATTTGCATCAGAAAAAAAAAACAAGCCTAGAAATAAGACACGACAGGCGACGTCAGAAAATTATGTATACAGTAGACTCAAATTAATTCGTATGAATGTTTTAATTATTTTCCTAGCCACACACAGAAAAATATTCATTCTACAGACGAGAAAAGCAATTACTTATTTTATTTTATTTTGTTTAAGCAATAGTTTTCGTCAGCTATGAATATTTTCTTAATAATAGTTTAATAATAGTTTAAGATGTACTCGTTACAAGTCCAGAATGTTTTAAGTAAATGTGATGCTTATAATAGATTTGCGAATATATAAACTTACCAAATATTTAGAACAAGTATATTTACTCGTAGATAAATAGACTTTTCAGTGTGCACTTCGGATACTTGTGTCTTAATCGATCTCTCGCTTTAATTTATGCTTTCATTCAATATTGACTGAAAATAATATGAGAGAAGAAAAGGAGAGAGAGAGAGAGAGAGAGAAATTTGTATTTTTCATGAGCGTCTTATCAGCTGATATTTCGTCTTCGAATAAATCAGCATCACTTAACGCTTGTCAAAAATACTTTCCCTCGCGTATCACAGGTCGATGTCTTTTTTTGTGGCTTTGTGCTGATGCAATCGCGCCACATATTGTACATACATATGTACACGCGTTGATACGTGCGCGTATTCACGTACACAGAAATGTATGGCGATACGTGACGCGCCGATTGCGGCGCCCACACTTCTGTCGTGGGATCTTATCAGGCGTATCTGATACCACAAAGGGATACGTCATACTCATTTCCGTACGTCATCCTATTTTTCAAATTGAAAATCACCGCGACGCTGAGGTCATCGTGCGCCGCCGCGTCACGAGACATTCTGTGAAATGTTGCAGTCATCGAGCCTCCGGTCTCGATTCCTCACAACAAGACGGAATCGGAGTAGATACGAGTGTTTTGCACGAGAAACGTGTCTGTGTCAGCGCTGTTTCGGTCTCTCGAACAGCAAAAATCGTGAAATTACTTTGTATCGATAATAAAAAAGAAATAAACCTTGCTCTAAATTGCACAGCACATGATACGTGCTTGAAGGAGACACGAGAGATTTTCGGTGTTATCGGGAATGGAAATAAATTCTTCTGAATGAGGAAAATACGACTTTGTGCAATATGCGGCGGAGCAAAACAAGACCTTTAGCACAAAATTATTACAAAATCGTACACATAATTTACTTCGGAGAATGCTAACGTTGTCACAATATAACGCCTTATCTACATACTTTATATATTGACGCTGAAGTTTCGCACCACATTGCTCGGCGTAATTTGAATTAATTAGATTTAATTAGATATTAGTTAATATCTTATCGTCAGCCAATCACTTGTACATTTCAATCGTAGAAAGAAAACAAATTCGCATACACATATTCGATAAATTCTCGCCTTTCACCGTTTCGATTTAGAGAATGCTAACTTAATACCTGGCGCTTGTACCCGCGCAATTAATCACTTTCGAGCATTTTCCACAGTAAATTATCGTAAAACGATCTTTCAAGTCGTTTTTAGATAATCAATCGTGGTCATGAAACTTTCGTGAATGTAAAAAGTTGGGAAGAAGATAAACTAACTTTCCCATGTATTTTTCTCCCTTATTTATATCCTGCTTAATTACTCGCATTTTATCCTGTACCTAAAGTGTCTACTTAAATTAATTTCAACTTTCATATTAGTCACAAAAGGTGACTTTCACGAAGATAAAGAAATCGGATATTATAATATAACCATAGAGAAAAAAAGTGTCTTTTTACTCGCATCTTGCTTTCTTAACCGCATCCTGTGCACTTCTATTTACTTTTATCACTTACGCTTTATGTATCCTGGAATTAGTCGGCCGAATGTTTGTGTGAAGAAGCAATAGCCCGCCGGCACTGTCCGGGTCACAGCAGGTCGTCACACAGTCAGGTAAAAATTTTTTTCACGAGCAAGATCTGGAAAAGGATATGCGCATCCTGTGCCCGTAGTAATGCCCATGTTTTCTCGTGTTATTTTCGCCAGACAGCTGTTATGGGCCGGACGTGAAAGAATGCCTTGGAGAGGAAAATCCAACAGATTTTTGATCATTTCGACTAAAGCTTGCCGCACGTAAGAATTCCGTTAAAAAGAAAAATTGAATAGCTAACAATAGTGACCCTGCTGGGGTGACAAATAATAAAATTAACGACACCAAATTGCGTGAGAAAAATTTGAACAGATTTTATAAACAACGTTAATAAGAAAAGCTTATTATATGACTGACGTCGGATTTAATAATTTTTGCACTTACAATTAGAAAAAATATAATTACTTTTGGCCTCAACCACAATTTTATAATATTTCTAACAATAATTATGGTTAACATAATGATGCATATGGTCAAGTTAATCATATTTCTTCTTAGAAATATTATAAAATTATGGTTGAGGCCAAAAGAAATTATATTTTTCTCTCAGTGTGTAATTATACAAGAGCCTATTAATCGCAAAAGGACTAATTAAATTAAATTAAATTAAATTCTTTAACATAAAATCGCTCGACCATCATTGAAATTACCGGGCTCATCTACTTTAGACGCAATATTCCGGGAACATAGAACGCTGATTTCAGTTTTGAGAACATGTCCGACGAACATGTCAAGCCGGTGCTCTCCTCCGCAGCTCGTTTATCTTCCTTGTACAACATTTCCTTCCATTATGTCGTTTCCGTGCGCTCCGCGTAGGAGGATCCATAACGTTCTCTCTCTCGCCGACGATTTCCTCGAGATCGTCTCGATTCGCAGGACGAAGAGCCGGACGCCTCGTCCGCTTCTAAGCTAATTTTTCTCTCTCCCTCTCTTTCTCTTCCCCATCTCGAAGCATCCGAGGCGTAAAATGAAACAGCCGGCGAACCGGTTCGAGAATTTTTCGTCGGTTTCTCGTCCCGGACTTCAGACCGGTATTCCTGCAAAAGCGCAACGCGTAGGACGCAGACAGTCCTATGCGCCGCGTGGATTTGCGTTTCGCAAATCGCATGCAATGCGCGTTCCATGCAAGGCTAGCTCATTATTCGTCGTACGAGAACGAGAAGTCCGGCTCAATTGTACGACGTAAAATGCCGAGTCGGCGTCGAGTTTGAATTTTTACATAAACTCAGATTCCATTACGCGAGTTCATATTCACATAACGCACGTGTATCAGCGAATTATGTATGTTCCACGCGAAATTTTATCGATGAAGAAACGTCGCCGAAAATTTTAACTTTCCAACAAAACTGCCTCTGTTCTCTTCAAATAGTAATAACAAAATAAAATCATGTATATTAGCAGAGGATAAGATTTGAATTTTTTATGAAAGTTTTTTACGTGATTAGAAATAACGCAAAAATATTTAAAGAATTGTTTTTAAAAGAGAGATATAACGCTAGATGAAATAGCTTGAAAGAGTGACTTTACATTTAATTATGTAATATTATTACACGAAATAAATTTTCGATTCATAATCATGCAGAACATTGTCACGATTTTTGCAATTTTTGCTGAGCATGTTCGCTTCAATCATGTTCGCTGGATCTTAATTGTATGTGGAGTCAAGCACATTGGACGAAATCAATGTACTCTATGGAGGACAGGGCTTTCATGAAGGTCGATTCGCTATATCGACGTGTCCTTCGCTAGCGAGTATCACGGTGAATGAACGTTGCCTTCATTGTCGGATTTCGCAATCTCCACGTCGCCGTACTTCGACGGAGGCCGTAGCTCCCGAGATCTTGAGATCATGACGATCGTAATGCGTGCCTTTGTTACTTTTTACAAAACGCGCTTACAGAGAAAAATCTCAGATCTGTTTTAACTCTTTCACGTATAATTTTTTTTTTTTCAGAAGAGAAACGTGTCTCTTTTAGTCATTGTTAAGTTTAAACTTTTTAGAATGCTATACGTCAAATTTTTCATAATTAATATAGGAGAGAAATTTCGAGTTAATACTAAAAAATAATCATTTATATTTTATTTGACATTTATTTTTTACAATTTCTTGATTAAAATTTGAGTACCTCTAAAATGAATTCTGTTCAATCTTAGCGACTTGATTCTAACCGACAGATATGAATTTTTAAATATGCTGGAATATAAATGTCCCATTAAGCTTTATCTAAATGTCAATTAAAAATAATTTTAAAAGACCCAATCATATCTTATAATGACCTTTCGAGATGTGAATGATCGGGTCTTTGAAATCAATCAAATGCAAAATTCTTCGTATATTTACGGAAAACTTTTCGGCTAACTTCTTAATTGATGACAGGATGAACGAAGTTTGGAGTAGCGTCTTTCCGCATACGAAGATAGGAGATAGAAGGCTTCTTTATCGAAGGAAGTAGCGCGTAATTTTGTGCCGGTGGGCCGCGACTTCCGCATTTCGGTTCCTGTTTGTGGCGGCACAAGGCGTTCCATATCGGGGCCAGATAACAGTCCCTCGTCATGCGTGCATCTACTTCGTCACAGTAATTCCCAATACGGTAATTCCCCGCAAAATCGTGATTTGCTAAAGTATGGGTACGATCTTTATCAGATTTTTTTCTTCGTTAGCAAACATTTCAATTTTTTAAAGTCGTCAAAACTTTAATTTTTAAACGCGAGAAAAGACGACGAAACACATTAAATATGTCTACAATACTTAAGTTTACCTTCTTGGTATCAACGATCAACATCAATCTCGGTATAACAAAATGTTTGCTTTGTCGAGACAAAACAAATTGAAAATTGTAAAGACAAATATCAAAAGAATATGTGCCAATAAAAACATGTAAAAAAACATAAAATACGTAATCCTTGTATTTAATAGGAACAATAGATAAGTACGATAAAAAATTTTCCAATTAGAGATTGTGTAATTTTGTTTTAGATCAGGCATTATAGATCGGAAAAGAAAGGGCACGGAAAAGGGAAAAAAATATCTGACAATGAGTTGGAGAGTTAGTTTTCTATTACAGAAGCAATTAATAACGGAAAAATCAGAAATTTATACGAGACAAATACCAATTTAACAATAAAGGATTACAAACGAATGGAAAAGACGGATACGAAAAAATTGTGTAACCGAGTAATTAATAATCGAGTATTTAATATCATTTCGCTTTGTACATTTCGCTTTAATACATTTACACAAAATTTTGAAATATATTAACTAACCAAGTAACTTTGTCTTTAAATATAGAGAAAATGTAATAAATTATATTTTCCACAAATAAATATTCATTATTGAATTAAATACTCGTAGTTATTCGTTAAAGTCAGAATAAGATCATAATAAAAAGAAATTGCAAACATGTATTCTCACATTAAATAGCGATCATTCTGTAAAAGAGGAACTTGCTTAAATTGCTGATAATTGCATGGTTTCGAGGAAATAGCCAAACTAATCATCGGCCGGTTAAACTGCACACAAGAAGCGATGAGTAATAATCGTCTGTGATTATCGACATCCGGTTTCTTGGCGAAACGATAGTTTCGCGAGCGGCAACGTGAAATGGGACAATTTTACGCGATTGCATTCCCTCGACTGTTTATTGCACATCGCGGAGTCACTGGACTGTGCCATAATGGAAAGTTACATTAAATCGTGCAATATATTATGAAGACAGCGTGACCGGGCATGCGCGATTTATCAAAGGCAGTGCTTGCACAGAAAAGCTTCAATCACTGCAATTGATCATCTCGTTGATTAAGCGATGAGATTAGAAGAAGTCCATTTCGCGCGCATGTATTTTGAAGTGAACAACGGATAAGGTGAAACGGGATGATTCGATTTACCGTCAAGTAAGTGGCTCGATAGATATACATTAATTTCCTAACAATATGAAATTAATTCTTAACAAATAATGAATATATTTTAAGCGAATTTAATTGTCATTAAGAAATTATAAAAAAAATGCAAACTAATAATTTTGGAAAGATATTAAATTGCCAAATTATATCCAACATATACCATAATATTTAAGAATGCTCGCAAAGTTTAAAAGATGCTAAAATTATCATTGCCTTATCCATTATATCTACATTATTGCACGTTACATTGAAACAATCGAGTTTATCGCGTAACCTCTTTTCATTTCTGTAGTGAACAAAGTGATTTTTCTTGCAGTTGCATCAATAGATAAACTCTTAATACACATCTCGCAATCAACAGCAAAATTCCTCATTTATATTAAAAATGTGACATTTACATCGGCATCGTTTCATCATTCATTCCTATGCTAACGTATTTATGTTTACGTGAAATGGTGTAATTTAGATGATTTGAAAATAACGTCCTTTGTTCCCTTTCTGGCAAAATTAATTTTGCTATTACAAAAACAATATGAGGAAAGATCTGTAGAGAATATAAATTTAAAAATGATGAAAATGGTAAAAGGTCAAAATATAAAATATCTTATCTATATTTAATCATTACACCATTATTGATTATATGCCATTACAAGAGCTAAAAAAACATTTGTCGAAAAACGATATATCTCTTTCGTTATTTCATCAGTTCCGAAGATCAAAATAACTCGTCTTTGAAAAACTTACGATATATTTCGACACATACATACATTCCTCGTTTTATTTTTATCTTTTTTTTTTTAATTCAAACCCGCGAGTATTTTTATCGTGACGAGGCGAAATTGAATGTCTAATAAATCTCAAATTTCTAAACTTCAGTTTTTAGGAAAGTTGGCAAAATAATATTACTGAATAATGTTCGTAATTTTTCTAAACTTACACGCGTTATTTTTTATAGAATCACTGTTCTTTTAATCACCGATTCTTTTGGAGAGTAAATTTTTGCTCAGCGAAAATATATCTCACGTAAAATTGGAAAGCATTATCTAAAAATTATGTTTCTCGTGAGTTTAGTTTAAAAAATTATTAAACTTTTGTGCTTCAGTAAATCCGTCACTTCGAAGAATTAAAAATATTGATTACAAGGAATATTCAATTTATAACAATAAACGGCGTATAACACGTGCGAGATATGCGAAGGGATCTTCGCATTCCTTTGCCAGTCTCCTCCATTGTTTTCTAATCAGCGAATAGGATTCCGCATATTTCTCGATGACTAACTTATTCTCAGTCATGACGCGTAAATAACCACTGACTGAATCGTTCGAGACTCGGGTATTGCATGCGTGATAGTGATACTGATATCCGCTGGTTCATCGTTACCGAAAATTTTTAATGTCATGCTGAGCAACGTATGTAGCAACACTATTTGCATAATTTCAGCAAAGTTTAATTTAATATTTAAACTGCCTTTTTTGACATTGAAACAAGTGAAATGAAGCAAAAGGATTAACGCTAATACCTAATATCAACTAATCAAACGATACTTATTATTATTTATCAATTTATTTTTTGGCATACAATTCGACGTGTGAAACAAAGAAAGTTAACAAAGGAGTGAGTCATGTGGAGTCAAATCTTATACATGTTCGCACGCCCACGTTGATTGTCGATCGAGGATCTATATTAAGAAGGCAAATATTCAGAGCCTGTGGCGCGCCGGAAATCGTCTGGACACGCGACGGCATAATTAATAGTCCCGAAGACTATCTTGCTATAAATCTAATAATCAGTCTCTCTTTATTCTTAAATGAATTTGAAATTGAGCTGTTTGAACTCGTTCTAAAAGCATTGTCCCTTAATTAGCTTTGTTGGCCGATAATTACCCGATTATTAACTTATCAAGAACATGTTAAGGAGGCTTTAAAATCTCCGAAGAAGAAGCTAATATTTCGTAAACTTCAGACATTTTTTCGGGATCGCAGTGCGCAATCAGTCCGCGGATTCGAAAAACTGCGCAGAAATTCACAGATATAATAAATTCGCAGATACACGTTCAATTGCAAAAGTAAAGAGCATGCGTTAATTGCGTGGTTGTTTACTGAGAGCAAACTCCATTTCCGAATAAATTTCGTCCGATAATATAGGCCGCTAATCAATGAACCGTCGACGGAGTCAATCGCGTGTCGCATGATGAAATATCCGCGCGTGTGACAGCAAGTATATCGAAAGATCGCGGAGTATTTAAAAATCTCATTAGAAATGCCGGCCCCGTGCGCGCGCGGTAAAAGATACCGTGGTGTCGTCATCCCTCCTGGAGAAAAAAAAAACAGAACCAGTTCTGTGGATTGTTGCCCGACGATAATTTCGGCCGTGTGCCGAACACGAGACGATATCGTGCTGTGGTAGGTAATCATTATATTTATACGTAGACTCCCACGGGGAAATTGAAGGACACTTTTACGACTTTTCGAAGAAGACAATGGGGAATTCGGTTCCCTTAACTCTTTGATTTTTGTCGTAGGTCAGTATCGTCACGATCGAATGAATTGATCGTTACGGTACCTTATCAGTCGATCAATCCACTCGGCTTTTGTCGAGAAAATTATAATTGATGATCGATGTACGCGTTTGACAAAGCAATAACGCAAATTTTTACAAAAGTTGGCAAAGTTGGCAAAAGTACAGAATATAAACGACCAGTTTAGTGATTGCGTGTAGTGTACTTAATATCTTCCTTTCTCATCTTTCCTCTTCGGCGAATTACCAAACTGCAAATAAATGTCCCACTCGGCCGACGTTCGGTGACATAATTGAGGATAAAAATAAAAATGTCGCGTGAGATAAATTTCTCTCCGTGCGGATAAAAGCGGAAATATCTCGATTGTACGTCGCTACTACTATTACTTCAAACGCTGCGTCTTGAAACTACTCGTGCACTTTTATTTAATCGTACCGTGTTTGCAAACATTTCGCGATAATGTCGAACGGTGTCCGGCGCTGTCGAAACGCGACGGCGGCGGCGGCGGCGGCGGGATGGCGATAACGCGCGGCGGACTTTCCGGATCCCTCTCGCAAGAGCCGTCGCGTTGCGACAAGCCACGCGGCGCGTACAATTTGCGGGGCGTATCGATTGCCGTGATCCTCGTGCCTCGCGCTTTATCGCGTCTGCTCCGCGCGCGCGCGCGCTCATCCAGCTGATCATCGCCATCGTTCCAGCGCCCACGTAAGCGGAATGGTGTGCGGGATAAAAAAAGAGGTGGCCCTCGGGTTGACCAATATCCGCCGGCGACCGGAACGCGCGGGATACGCTTGGAAACGAAGGCCTGGCCTGGCCTGGCTCGAACGTGATCCAAGCGCCATGCAATCGTGGCCTTATCTGTCTTTTTTTTTCGTTTTTCCTCTCTTTCGTGTATCGTGTACGTGAACGCGGCCGTACACACGTCCCGCGATACCCGGAGAGTCGGTTTCGCGTGCGTATGCACTTCGAAGTGTATGTACGGAGTATATGGCATAATATCGACGGTTAAGAGCGCACGTAAACGCACATCGACATATACGCGCACGTATACGCATATTAATGTCAATTCTAGAAACGAATTTAAATGTCCTAGAATTCTTCAAATTTAAACCATGTTTAACATTGACGCATATTTTATAAAAGGTTTACGCTTCTCCAGCACACGTTTTTTTTTTGCACATAATTAATATCTATTTATCTATTTATATATTTTGACATAAAATAAAATCTATTTATATATTTATATAATCTATAAAATCTATTTATATATTTTATGACATGCTGTCTCCTTCTATTCATTCATCATTCGCTTTGCACATTATTTTTGCCATTTTCAGCAAGATTTAATAGAATGTGACAGCATATTGCAACACATTTGATAATTGAAGTTCTAGACATGAATACCATATGCATCGACTTCGTCAAAAATCTGCGCGAAGATGTATGTCGTATAATATTAGAAAAAATTGAATAACTGAAGTTACATTGGAAAGAAATCTGTGGAATACGTAAACAAGTGCAAAAACTGCGCAAAAATACGCATTTTTGTTGTAAATAATGCGATTTTTTTACACTTGTTCGTATGATTTTACATAGTTTTTTCCTGCAGTGTGGGAGACCAGTCACGGTCACACGTGGGTGAAATTGCATGCCCTTATACGCGCAATTGTTTAAAGCGTGCCACCCGCGCGCAACGAGAAACGTTAAGGTAGGTCAAGGGCGCGTTACACCGCGCCGGACGAGTCTCTCGTGAGAGATCTCGTCTCGTTTGGAGGATGTACGCGTGAATTTTTAACGCCTCTAATACTCTCAATCTTGCTATCAATAAAAAATCCCGGTGGATAGACATTCAGAATAAATCAAATCTATTCAAATACTCGCCAATTGTATAATTTCAATAAATACACTAAATGTAGAAGTTGAAAGAATATAAATTATATATAAATTTGCAATATCCGTTGCGCGAATCAGGCAATCTATACGCAGCAGACAATTTATACGCGTTTTAAAATGATGATTTTATAAGGGAAGGCAATCGTTAATGTCGTAGAATTACTTGCATCAGACGTATTACGAAATACAGTGTGAGGTATAGAAATTATCACATCTATCACTGTTACATCCTAAAATGAGAAACACTCGATAAATCGGAGATTTATCAGCCATTATTTTAGAAGATATAAAACTTTACTGTTGTATAACAGCGAATTCAATTTCTTGTGCTACTTTGTACGGATATATAAAAGCTATAAATAATCGTGAAATTATTCAATTCTAACAATACTTTGTATAATAATATAATGACAATGATACAAACAATAATTATAAAAATACGTTTTATTTGCGATAAAATGCCCACTACTAATATTATCATATTTTTAGCGAAACATGTATTGAATATTTTATCGGAAGTTCGGCTCGTATTACGTTTTCGTTTAGATATCTTCATGTGATTCTTTGAACGCGAGCAGAAAACCTGCACAGAGTGCAGGCAACCGAATTCGATGTAAAAAAAAAACGCATTACAAGTATACGTTAGGACACTTCAGACATTTGATAAGCTTTGATACGTGCAGGACCGCGTGTTGCGAATCGAGGAGTCCACGTATACACATGTCGGAGCGTTCAGAGGGGGGAGAAGAAAGGGAGCGGCCAGGAGCGTCTCTCGCGACCCCGCGTGCTTCCGATTATTTTGTTTTGCATAGATCGGTATTTTGCTTTTCCCGGAGATAAAAATAGATGAAATACGCCACTTACCTCGCGGTTACTTATTAGGCGTCCATTCGCTTCGAATGTCGGCTTCCTCGATTTTAGTCGGACGATTTCTCCGCAAAGCTGCGACAACGGAGAACGATCAACCGCGCGTGCAATCGTCGTAACACGTGTTACGACGCGTGATGTAATACCGTTCCTCTTTCCGGCGATTCAAGACGCACTTCTCTCTCTCTCGTCACATCGTTGACCGCTGAAAAGGTGACGAGTTCGGGATGAGGTGCATTGTCGCGTATAATAAAGAGAATTAATATTATAATATTTCGATTTGTATTATTATTTTATTATTATAACTCTCAATAATTTGTAAGAATTTGTAAATTGATTGTGAAACATTGTACAATCATTCAACGTCTTCTAATATCCATTTCTATCAATTTAGATTAACTTTAATTCCGATTTAATTTACTTTTTATCTCTTTCTAGTTCCAAGAATTAGAAAAGAATGAAAAGTAAGTTAAACTGAGTTAATGTGAACCTGCGTTGGCAAAAATGGACATTAATGAAATCAATAACTCACGTATAAATGCACTGAGGGAAAAATATAGTTACTTTTGGCTTCAACCATAATTTTATAATGTTTCTAATAACTATGGTTAACATAATGATACGTATAGTTAAGTTAATCATATTTCCTGTTAGAAATATTACAAAGTTATGGTTTTGAGGCGAAAAGTAACTATATTTTTCTCTCAGTGTTCACCTATAAAAAAATTAAATTAAAAAAAGAAACAAAAAGGATGAAAGGAAACGGAAAATCGTGCGCACGAAGTGACGCACGAAAATGTATGTATGATACTGTGCTTACGTTCGGATATCAATTTCGTCCACGCGACCAATCGAATTGAAAAAAGAGCCGCGATATCTGAAACCGCGGTATCATTCGATTGCGCCAGGTGAGGTTAAAATCAGATGAGCGGAGAAGAACGGGCCCGACGCGCGGCCTTGCCGGAACTGCCGAGTCGGCCGATGTTGACCGAGCGCGCGCGCCAGCCATCGAGGTTGGCCGAGGACGGCCGACGCCGGCCGAGGCGACCGTGCACCCGGACGGTTACGTTCGCGCTCGCTCGCGCGCTGTCTCGCAGTTGTCAGCTGCACAATGGCAACGTTGGTTCGTGCTTGCTCGTCCTGCTGCCGCCGTCGTTTCTGAGCGGTGGGCCGGCCCAAACGTTGGACCGTCCGTTGCGCGGATACCACGAGTCTTTCTTTCTCTCTCTCTCTCTCTTGCACTCCTCTCGCGCACGCTCTCTTTCTTTGTGTCTCTCTGTCTCTCTTTCTCTCGCTCGCTCGCCCGCTCTTACACCACGTCTCCGAGAGTTCGCTCGCGGAGAAACCAAGTCCCAGCGGCCGCGTTTCGGAAACGAAAGCAGCGAACCGACGCGTCGCGTCCCCGTCGACGTGACGCAGCAGCCGACGAGAAGTGAGCCAAGAAGAAAAAGGAAGTGGAAGAAGAAGAAGAAGACTACTCCGAGGCAGATCGCAGCGATCACGCTCGATCACACCCCTCGATCGCGGTGCCGCCCGCGGACGTCCAATCGTCCCAACCAACCCACCGATTCAGGAACGACGCACGGCGACAGCTACACGAAGGATAACATGAAGGTAAAAAGTTCCGTCTTCGCCGCGAATCGGAGTCGGCATCGCCGACGGAGAGACGGGGAGAGAAACGAATGTACGAGCGCCCGGCGATGCGGCGACGGGGCGGGGAGGGTACGCTGGCGCGTGTGCGACCTACCCCTGACTCGCAGGAAGCGCGCTATCGACCGTGGAGCCGTACACGGGAGAGAGCGGCCTTTCGCGGGGTGGCACCCCCTTTCTCTCCCTTCTTCTCCCCTTCACGAGTGCTTGTGTACGCCGTCGTGCGCGCGGCCCCAGTGCAAGGCAGTGCAAAGTGCAGTGTCTTCGTTCTATCGGCGCCGCTATCGCGAACGTCGCCCGCGGCGGCGTATCTGCCGCCGGTCGCGGCGACCGCGATCTGACCCGCCAGCGCTCGTCAAATCTACCGCGACGCTCCGGTTTCGCTACGACGCTACGCTACGCTACGCCGTTTCCGCCGTCGAGGGATTATTAACCTTCAATTAATCGCGCCAATGTCCATTTCTGCCAGTGTAGGTTAACTTAAATCTCCGTTGAACTTGCTTCGTACCTTTTTCCAATTCTTAAAACTAGAGAACGATAAAAAGTAAGTTGAACTGAGGTTAATGCGCGGAATTCATAGTCAAACCTTATACTTATGAATACGGGCATAAAGTTAATCTACATTGATAAAAATGGATATAAATAGATAGAATGGAATCATATATTAAATATATTACAAAAACCTTATTTTTACTTTGCATTGCATTAGATAGGAGGAAATATATTTGCCAGAAATTAACATATGTGTGATATGAAGTTCAAGGGAATCTATAATTATGCGAATTTAAATAGGGAGTGGAATATAATCTCCAAGAGACCCCGCGCGAGTAATTAAAGGTTAAATGACGAAGGTACAACGAGCTGCCGGCTCTTGAGAAAGTATTTGCTGGTCCGAGTAATTAAGACGTAGTAGTTGTGCAAATTGCTATTACTTATCGTTAACCATTTATTGTCACTAATAATTGTTACAAAGGAAAAAAACAGCGCGATATCGAATGAAATTGGGTAACTATGCCGGTTAATGCCGCGAAGTTCAATGCGTAATGCGAATTTTTGCTCTTGCCGTCGGGACATCTCTCGCCGTGCCGATCATAAAAAAACCGGTGTCACGCTCTCCTTGCATTTCACAATGGTTTCGCGAATTTGGATCGTAAACGCTTCCTGATAAAGTTGACTTGGAGGTCGGCTAGTGACGTCATTAGGAAAAAAACAGAAATTCGTATCGAAGAATTCGAGTGCACTTTTAAGTAACGTTTTATTTGAAATTTCTGCTAGTTACATCAGAAACGAATTGTCTTTCGAAACTTGTTTTTTATCAAGCTCTTCACACATTTCTCGAAAAAAATCTTTACAATTTCAACCGAGCTTACAAAGGTTAAACGACAGCCAAAAGTCTGTGTTCGACAAAACATTTGCCTTTCACGCATTTATCGCACGAGTACAACGACTTTTTTCCTCGTCTTATTGTTTACTCCCCACTGCTGTTCACTTTTACATGTAAATGCAAATTAACTTTAACCTCGATTTTAATTTCCTTTCTGTCTTGTTCTTTCCAATTCTCGAAATTAGAGAAGGATGAAAAGTAAGTTGAACTTACTTTTCTACCGAGGCTAAAGTGAATTACATTTGGTAGAAATGAGCATGAGTCAGCGTGCCGCTTTCCGTCTCTACTGAATGAGCGTATTCACGTTGAATGAGCGATTTGACGCGGGCACTAAAACCGGTAAGAT
The DNA here is from genome assembly GCA_021460005.1 of Tetramorium alpestre. Classification (NCBI taxonomy): domain Eukaryota; kingdom Metazoa; phylum Arthropoda; class Insecta; order Hymenoptera; family Formicidae; genus Tetramorium; species Tetramorium alpestre. The sequence continues at coordinate 24,293 of JAJVSH010000031.1, forward strand.
CACAGCGAGTTTACATATCGCGTAAGCCACCGGCATACGCAAACAATCTGTTTGTTCCGGACAAAGGGGACGCAGTTGCGGCTGACGAGATCTATCTTTCCTCGAATCTTTAACAGCCGGAAGTCGAGTCCCGCTCCGAATAACAGTGGTTTCTCTATCTTTCTCCGGAGGCGATTCGCGAGATCGGCTGCCGGGGATGCTGCGCCGGGCGGGGAGAGGGAAATCACGGGCCGGTCGCTTTTACAATGTAAACGGGAGCGCGGCGAAGCTGTTGGGCAATTTACATATTTCGCGAGCTTGCGTCACGTACGGTTGCGCGCTATTAATGCAAACGGTGCCCGCAATATCGCCCTCGCGCGCGCGCGAGCGCGACAATCGTGCAATTCTCCGCCATTTTGACCTTACCGAAGGATATCTCCGTAACGTAAGCGCGCGCGCCCGTGTGTGAGTGAGTGTGAGGCGCGCGTGCACGGCCGTTGTGTGGGTCGGCTGGTATATCGCGCGTATCGTTTCGACACACACACGGCGATGGCGATGGCGGCGGCGACGGCGACGGCGGCGAACGCAACACTTTACTAATTCCGAGCTCGCGATTTCGTCAGATACGCGCGTTTCTTTCGGGAGAACGCGCGGGAAGGGGCGCAGGGATGGGGAAGACCTCGACAATGCCCCGAAGAGTCCGCGCACCTGCCGGCTAAACGGTCTCACGAGATCCCGCCTCGGCGGCTTCGATTCTCTCGCGACGATTTTATCGGCGACTCTTTTTTTTTTCTTTCTCTTTAAATTCTGTCGCAAGAGAGCGGTTTACCTCTTGTTTCGTATGGACAAATTACCCAATATTATAAGAATGTGTAAATGCATATGTAAATTTGCCACACGCAGAAAAATATTCTACAGACAAGAAAAGAAATTATTTTATTTTGCTTAAGTAATAGTTTTCTTCAGCAAAGAATATTTTTTTAAGAGTTTTAAGTAAATGTTATACTTATGATGACTTTATGATAGATATATAAACTTACCAAATATTTAGAACAAGTATATTTACTCGTAAGTAGTGTATATTTCTCTGTATGCAAGATAGATGCGTATATTATCGTTGTATATTTTTTTACGAATAAAAAAAGAAAAAAATACTGCTGTGGTTATCGATCTTGTAAGAATAAAGGGCACGTAGGGCCTCTGACGTAACAGGGCGAAATAAGAAATATCACACCGTATATATTTTATATCCAAAGACAGACGTATGTGTGTGATAAGGGGAGAAAAAAGCCGTAGAAAGGTCAGCGCCGTTATTTCTATTCATGCATAACGAATTAAAATTCGTAGCTTAATGCACAATGAAGATTACATCATTTCCTTCGAAGAGAATGATGTAATTTACTGTGTGTATCAATCTTTATCGCGTATTACGGACTATACCGATACTTTTATCGCTTTCACGTGTTCTCTTTTAATGGAAGATCGCCACTTGCGATTCCAGGTTTCAAACACATCTCTCGTTCATCTTATCGCGCTTATTTCGGTTTGAAACCGCAACCCGAAATTAATTAGATTAGACCATTAATCGCTCCGTTAATAATTCCTCCGTTATTTCAACTTCAATATAAGGGGGATACAAAGATTATCAAATCTAGCTTTCTCGAAATATAAATATACTCGGCGATAGCCGGATTCAGAGAGACATCGCGGCCCAGGTCGAATTTGCCGGACGTGACTGCCATTGGGTCATCACAGCGATATCTCGAGGAATGCGAGGGGAAGAGGGGAAGAATGCTCCCTTTAATCAGAGTCCGGGCACGTTCACCTGTCGATACGGCGCTGACCTCGCGAATATCTCGGCCGCCACATGATCGAAGATAGCAGCCGCTTTCCGCCTCCGAGAAGAATCCACGGCAATGATAAAAAAAAAAAAAAAACGACGTTATCTCGCCATCTCGTCTCGTATCGTGCGACGAAGAGGAAACGGCAAGGGACGGGGAAGGAGGGAGGGAGAGATCGCGTTGCCGCATGAACAGCCCTGATCTTTGGAGCGAGAAGAGACCCCGTCGTTGCGTTGGTGTTGTCGACTTTTGCGCAAGTGCGTAGATATTGTAATGGAGGAGGCCGCGAAGTATCGCCAGTCAGCATCTGCCGCGCGAGTGATATATGATTTTCAAACGATACGATACAAAACACGGCACGTAAACACGCGGCGTTGCGCAATATCGCCATCAAAATTGTCTGCGATAGCTAGATTTTTGTCCGATCGTCAAGGTTGATCGTTACAAAAGAAAAAAAATTCTAAGACCGATATATCAATTAAGAATAGCGTGAATCCCAGGTATTATAATGCCGGACATCCGTCTCTCTTTGTAGAAACTCGGACTTTTCTTCTCGCAAAAATGTAATTACTAATTTTTACTGTTAATTGAATTACGCTTCACATAGATATGTGAAATACAAAATTGTAATTCAATTAACGCAAAATCAGCAATTTTGCGAAAACACTTTTGCGAGAAGAAAAGTCCGAGTTTCTACAAAGAGAGACGGATGTCGAGCATTGTAATACTTGGTAATTCACGTTATTGTTAATCGATAATTCGCTGAATTTACGTTCGGAATTTACCTCACTTCTTGCATCTCTCTGTCGAGTCACTATGGATTTTTATCGCGCACAATCAAAATCGATGTAATATTTCACGGCAGACTGATATCGGTAATCTATTTCAGGAGAAACTCTAATCTCCGCGTTCGACCTTGTCGGTCATTATTGCCGAGACATTAATTGTCGCTACTAACTCGCTATAATTCTTCACAAGTGAACAAGAACAATGACCGCTTAGTAAGTTTCTTCTTTAATTAACTAATGTAATCAAGCTGAGACACGTGTCAGATGTATTTTCAGGAAATAAAATCTAATCATACGTGGGAAAGTTACAATTATTTATTAATCGATAGATTATATATCTATTGTAGATATCGAAGAATCGATAAGAGTGGAAAAATATTTTGATATTCTATAAAATAGAGTTACGAGTAGAGTACCATTTCATCATTTCTGTTGTCAATGATATCGGCTAACGAGATCGGGGACTTGTAATTTGACTTGTAATTTGATGGAATCGAAGTGGGTTCTTTTTTTACTGAATCGAAAATTTATTGACGATTCCGCTGCGCGATGCACACGACAAAGTCGCGTGAAAAATGTTCATACGCGCCGGTTCCACGCTTCGAGGAGCTTCCTCAAGGACAACCGCGCGACATTTGCATATCTTGAATCGACGATTCTGAACGGCTATGCGGATGGGAATATGTAATTCGGAGAGGGGCACTAATCGAGGGATCATGTCGACGCAGCGATTGGAAGCGGATCTCGACACGAAAGACATGTGGAGATCTACTTCTGTCCGATCGACTTTCCCACGGTATGGTCGCTAACGACCAAATTTGCCGTCACGTTTTACAAACGTCTTCATAGAAACTCGCGATTTTCTTCATGACGAACGCCGAGGAACTGTCCACTCGATCGCACATCCCTCATTTTTTTCAATTATTTATATTACTCGACAGTTTCGATAATTTGTTCAGAAGAATTTAGAGAAGAATGCTTTCAAAGTTTGAATATAACAGCTGACTTAATGTTTGCTTGCCGGGTTTCCGATATCACGCACAGAAATACAAACTCAGACGTTTGGTCGACAGACGAAAGTTGAACGGGGTAAAAGGCTGTACCCCCTGGGCGCACAAGTCCGGGAACAGTGCGCTCGCAACACCCGCGCAACCACGGATTTCGATGATGCGCCGGGCGGGAGTGCATTGTTTTGTAAACATCTCGGATCAATGGCGTGTCATCGACACTTATCGGACGGGGGATGGTGGCGGGGGTTTGGGCGCGGAGGGGAAAGGCGTTTAGCGATAAAATTACGCGCGTGAGTCATCGCGCGAGTGGATCATCGCAGCCCGCTACTATTTCAGGCGGTCTCGAATAAATTCGACCGTACCCCCCGTTTCCCCCTCGAGGGCGCGGTAGAGGAGAGGGATATCCTCCTTTCGCGGGCGATCGCGCTGTTTCGCGTTCACGCGATTATCGTCGCCGCCGGTCACGTGCGTGTGTGTATGTGTACCGTCTTCTCTTTCTATCCGATCATTCATAAAACTGTCACGTAATTTCCCTCGTCGCCGGTTACTTTCGTCCGGTTCAGTGCCGGCTCCGCGAAGACCTATCCGACATTGGTGAACCATCGATGCCGCTCGATGTATGGGGAGAATTACAAAATTTTATCACGATTTATCACACAGTAAGGATAATTTAAGTTTCACTTTCTTGGCTGCTTTAATCGTATTTTTGCATATATAGATAGAAAGTGAATGCATAGCGACGTGACTTTCCCTTTTTCGACTTTCGGATAAATTTGCATTCGTTCTCTAAATTTGTGAAAGGCGATCGATGCATCGTCGTTGACATCCGTTCCTGAGTTTTATAAAAAAAAAGGATATAAAGGACGCGATAGAACGAACGATCGACGTTCATGACGCGGCCGGAAATTGACTTGGGGCATAATCGCGAGACTCGCCGCCGTCCCTGTACCCCGACGTGAATATCCCTGACCTTACGGAGCCCCCCCTTCTCGGTCGTGGGAATTGCGCACGAAGCACGGGAATGTCGAAACGTCGCATTTTGAAATTGTCCGTGAATCATATTACGGACGACTCCCCGTGAACGGAACTATTGTCGCCTAGTGTCGCCGTTGTCACATCAGAGCGTGCGGGCGTGTGTGTAACGGCGTGTGTAGGCGTAATTGTGGTGTGGGTGTGCCATGCCTCTCCTGCTATTTTGGCCAGGGCCACCTGCGCGAATTACCAGAGATGTCTTTTTTTTTATGACGAGAGGGATGTAGCACGGGCGTCTCTTGAGAAGAAAACGTGAAAGTGACACGCGCCGGTTTACCGTGATCCGGTATTCGTATATGTGGCTCGAGCTAAACGAGGTCTGTAAAGTTGGCATAAAATGCGACTTTTTTTACAAAAATAATGTGGCATTTGAGTGTCCATCATTTGTCCACAAGTAATTGTTTTTATAATTTTTAAAAGTGTACTTAAAAGTGCTGATGATGAACATTAAAAATTTTTTTTTTTGCAAGTTGGAGAAAAAACGATTATTTATGTTCAAATGTGAATAAATTGTGGCTAATGAGATGCCATATCAATTTATTCACATTTGAACATAACAACTTACCAGGCCTCGCTAAACGCATTTGTAATATCCTTAATTTCAATATTCCAATACAAAAATCACGCTTGATGCAGTTGCAAAATATTGCATTATAGATGTACATCATATTGCAGATTATTTCGTAACGATATTATGAGTATCTTATATCTTGGACTTAAATATAAAAGGGTCAGTAGTGGCAGATATGTCAGAATAGATTTGTCCAGCTTCGTGTTTTGATTCTAAAGTGGCACGTAATGCGGATTTCCTTTATAATTTTTCGAGATAACCGGCCGTTGCTACAATAATCATTCTTTTCATGTTACAGGATCAGCTCTCGAGAGCGACCGACTGATAACCCACGAAGATCTCTCTCCGTCCAAGGACCCGGAGCAGCAACACTGCGAAACGACACTGCACGGGTCAACCAAAAGCACAAGTGATATTTCTAATAGTTAAACGCGTTAGAGCTTAGAGGAGCCGAAAATCGTCTCGCGAAAAAACCCGCCGTGCTCTTTGTACATACAAATGTCGGATACTCGACTCGTAATATCCAGTGCTAAGTGTGTTCAACGCATCTCACTGTAAATCCCACGATTGCGTGGACCAGGAGACACGACGCAGGGACGTCGAGNAGGTTGCGCCGAGTGACACGCCGGGAATATACGTGTGCGTGCGTGCGTGCGTGCATGTCTGTGTGTGCGCGCAACATGAGAGTGGCTAGGCAGCATCCACTGCATCTGCAAGTACCGACCCGCTCCAACAATGGCAAGTTCCCGGTCGGACCTAACAGTAGTCAGGACGTCGTCCATCAACAGCCGTCGCCGCAGCAACAGCAGCAGCCGACCAGCGACGAGAGCAGCGCGGTGGTGCCGCCGAGCTGCGTCTTCCCGAGCTGCGAGTCGGTGCCCACCGACCTTCACGGGGGCCCGACCATACTGGGGGATCGATTCCTGCTTCTTGGTCCAGCCGAGGGTAGCGCTCTTTATCGATGCCTCGACGTGCACAACGGTCAGCAGCTCGTCGCCAAGGTCAGTATCGAGATCCTTATCGATCGCTTTATCATTTTCATCTCGTTCATCTCGAAGATGGATATAGTTTAAAAATCATGCCGTTCACTCTATCTTTCTGTAAATCTTAACGAGTACAAATCATTGGCTAGAAATTCGGCACACTGAAAAAACATTTTGGTTAAAATCGAACGAATCAGAAATATCTTGTAGAATTGATCAAATATTCTGGTTATTATAAGTTATAAAGTATTGAGTGCTGTTATAATAAGAATTTCTGTTATAATAACCAAAATAATTGATGAATCCTACAAGATTTTTCTGATTCGTCCATTTTTAATTAGAATTTTTTTTCTGTGCAATATCAGCAACTCATCAGCATGAATTGATGGAATATATCTATTCTCTAACGTATAAATATTATACAATAATTTCTTCGATTACCAATTATATTATTAAACTATAACAATATACGCTATAATTTTAAGATTGATTTTTTACGATATATTTGAGATTGCTTGTCTCAAATTTTGTTTTCTTAACGCGTCGAGTTAAAAAGGTATTATTTAGATGAAAATGACTAGTCCGTGCGGCATTCTTATATAATAACAGCGCAAATGGCTAACGCGATAAATAACTGGGGTTTCGCAATACCCGATGGCAATATCACGAATTAGCTTCTTGCCGTATAATGCGGCACTGACGCGGCATATAAAGGCGACGGCGTGCGATCGCACGTGGATGCATCCGCGGCGCACTGCAGCTGCCGAGTTTCCATCCAACTGCCGGTGGCAGTTATATAATAGGGCATACGGACGTAACGGTCCGCTAATGTTCGGGTCGATCGAAGCTTCCACCGTGAAGCTCGTTGCGAGATCGCGACGGCGACGCAACCGCGCGCGTGGCCGCTCGTCTGGGAAACGTTTACAACTTCCTCGAGGAAGACTCAATTAATCCTTATCTAGACGACCTCTTTCTCTAATTGACGCGAGAGAGAGAGAGAGAAAGAAAAAACGATTTCCGTCGAGATATTCGCTGATACTCGCTGGTCTGCAACGTGAAACCGTGGCGGTTTTGGTCTCCGGAGGGCGATATCGAGAGATAAAGGGTTTCTTTCTGTAACGCACCGTTACCGTTATTGCAGCGGTAATAACTGGACTCTCTTCGCGCGGCTCTTATCGTAAGGCAATATAATTAGGGGGTTTTGCTTCATATCTGGATTTCAACGATTTTTGCACCGATAACGGAGGCGGACGGGGCCTCGTTACGTTAGACCAGCGCGCAAAATACGTATGCAAACGTAACACGCGCGCGTGCAAGCCGTTTCCTGTTTCTCGGGTGCGTTTATGTTTATTTATGTCCTGCGCGATATCGCGTCCGCGTATCTCGGAATTTCGTATCCGCGATCGGAAGGATTTCAACCGTCCGCGTTTCTCCCGTTCCCCCTCGCTCTCCCTTTTTTTTCTTTTCTTCGCAGTCGCTCGAAGGGAGAACTGTCACGTAATACGTGCACCGCTGGGCCGGCACGTGGACCCTCCTCTCCCGCTCTCGCGTTTTCCATTAACATTTTACAATCGCCGCGCGTTATACAATGAGCCGCTTACATCATCGGCGTTGCGAACAAACACAAGGCTGTGTCGCACCCGCCTCTCTCGCCTCACACATCCGTCGCGTATCGCCACAGACTGTCCGTTATTCATAATCGTTTCTAAAGCTGCGGCCGTTTAATTTAATTGACGATCGCACACGGGAGCGACGCACGCTTTCGCAAGCGTGTCCGCGTTTCGCGATTGTGATTTCGGAGGAAAGAAAGAATGGGGGTCATAGCTATTTCGGAGAATGGGTCGTGAGCACCGGATTCAAAGCCGTTAGCTCTTCGATATAGTCGGAGATAAGAACGCGTATAAATAGAGCGTGTTCTTATTTCATATTTTTAATCGTTTCATATAATCGCGAAGTTTCAATTGAATTCAGGCTAATTTGGAAAAACTGGAACTGGAAGTTTCTTTGTAAAACAAGTGAGAGGAAATTGATAACCATCGTTTATTCTTATTCGCCATATTGTATTTATATTGTAATTATATCGCACTTGATAAGTTGCTGGAAAGCTAACGCTTGAGTTTATTCGAAAAGAGCTGATCTCTTGTCCAACTTGGATTTTTTTAACCGCAAGCAAGTTTTCGGCGCGTTTTCCGAGTAGGGAGCATTACAAAAGCGGTGTTCGATGGCCGATCGGGGCGATTTCGTAAAGAATGCACGGTGCTCTTATTAAACTAATGAGACTCGAATGTCGAAACGGTGTCAGGTTTCGACACGAGCCAGAGAGATGAACAGCTGGACGAGTAGAGTTTCAAAGGTGATCGACGATTTCGTTCAATGTATGTTTTCATAACGCAAAGAACTTTTTTTACTCTAGCGCAGATCGAAAAAAAAACATTATTTTTAAATAATACAAATCTGCAGCTGTTTCGATTAGACCGTTACCTTTTCTATCTATTTTCTATTTGTCATTATATTATGTGGCATAATTATATGATACATGTCTAGCTGCCGCATCATATTACTTTAATATCGATATTTGATGCACGAACCCAGCCATTAAATAAAATAATTAAAAGAATTGGGGCAAACGTAATTTTATCAATCTCGAATCTGGCCGACTAGATAAAGAATCACGTATCTTAATAATCGTCATTTAAATGCAAAGTGAGTATCGCTTTCTCGAGGATATCCGCTTGGAATAATTGAAGCTCGTTGCAGGATAAAATTTACTTCCACCTGAACCGAAATTGAACACAGTACAGCCGGTATCGAGTTTCCATCAGGAACGTCTGTTAAAAGGCAGGAGCATCCGTCGTCTTGCGCCCGTACAGAAAAATATTGAATATCCACATCCAAAAATAGAGGCTTTATCATGAAAATTAAATGACAAAGATCTTATCAATCAGATAATGACGATTACTCCAATTGAAAATAAAACGTTTCATCCAGTGATATCTTTACTTCCGGCGTATTTTTAACTGGCATTTTTAACGAGTGCTTGAATCGCCTTTGTTGCTGACTACGTTGCATTTCCGGATTGCAGGCGCTGACCGTGGGCGACAAAGGTTGCGAGGCGTTGCTACAAGCCCACCTTCGTCTGGAGGGCACCGGCGCGGCGAGCAGCGTGGCCGGCGTGGTGGAGGCACCTGGAGGCCGGCGTTATCTCCTCTTGGAGGGCCATCACGGTGACCTGCACGCCTACGTAAGGGCACGCAGGAGACTACGCGAGCCCGAGGCGAGGCGGCTCTTCCGGCAAGCGGCCAGGGCCGTGGCGACGTGTCACGAGTACGGAGTTGTGCTGAGAGACCTTAAGCTCCGGAAATTTGTCTTCGCCGATGAAGCGAGGTGAGAATCCGTCCAGTTCGGTATTTCAGTTCTTTAAAGTAACTTTGACCAAACTCTCAAGATTAACTTAATGATTTAATTTGTCGAGCAATACCCATAATATTTGTTAATAGAATTGTTATTTTTATTTGACACATGGAAAGTAAATTTAGATCATGAATGAAAGATTATTAAAAATCTTCAACAATTGCATTTTAAATTAATTGATTACGCATGAATTTCGTCAAAGTTGCTCTCGAAATCAAAATCTTTAATTTATTAAGCCTATATAGAGACGATTTATGTCTCTGTATTGTACACTAGATCTAAATTCATTTTCAAGACTATTGAAACAGGAAATGAGCTCTCTTTCTTATCAGTTATTGCATTTTCCGGTTATTTATATTTTTACAATACCTTGACGGTATACCTAGATAATGGGGTAGATTGTCACTGATAATACTTGAGGAAAGAAATAATCAAAACTGGAACATCTTTTCCGCGAATTTATTGAAAGCTGATAAAGTGACACACATCCGGATCGAAGCGAAGGTATCGATAGCGCAGGGTTCGCGTTCGCTTTTCCGAGTGAAGGGGAAATCGATTGCCGTAAGTGTGTTTTTCTTGTGCGGGTGACCTCTCTGCCCGGTGCTTGAAAGAAATACGAGCGAATATGGAAATGAAATGAATATGAACTAATTCGTCGCGGATCGCGTGGCGTTGTGCACTCGCTCGAAGAAGGGAGAGCGCGTTTCTCCAAAGTATACGTAGGTGTATCGTATCAAGATGCGGTTTTTTACATGCTCAGTGTATCCGTCATTGTCTGAAAGCTCAGTTGAAATAAACTCATTCAAGAATGCACGTGGTTTTATATTTTAGATATTACAGAATCAAATTTAAATCAATTTCTTAAATGAAGATAAATAACATTTTATTTTTAATGTGTTGAAATTATTATTTTAACATAAACTTAGTAGTTAACATGTTGTTATTTAACTGCATCCTTTTAATTAAATTAATGAACGGTGGCAATTTAAGAAATTATTAAAAATGATTTAAATTGAGTATAATTTGATATTACGAATTTAACAACATATCGAATAGAAGAGAAAATATATCGGTTTGATTGATATCAATCACTCTCGTTAGAGCGATATTAATCGTGCAAGTTAAATATCCTATAATTCAAATCATACAAACTACTACGTGTGTAATTTATAATCCCGGTAGAAGGTATAATTTTCGCAGAGATATTTTACTGAACAGCGGCAAAAGATATACGAAGTGATTCCATTGGCGAGAAAGTGCGAAACTAAATTCAGATTTGCGTGAAATTAATATTAAACTCAGACAGGTGCGTCGAAACCATCAACAGTCACGGACAAACTGTTACAAATATATGAATTGCGATCAACGGGATCGCTCTCGTTACATCCCTGCAGAATTTCAATTAGATCGCGTCGAGTGTCGCGATTTAGGGTGTGTTTGCGAAGCTCGTTCGTGCGGCGTTATCTGTTCGCGATACGACGCACCCACGTGTCGCTTGCGGAAGGCAGGCAAGACAAGCAAGCGTAAGGCATACAGGCATACACGATCAAGCCAGGCCGAGCCGAGCCAAGCCAAGCCGGGCGTGTGTGTCGTGCACGGTGTAACGCCGGCGATCGAGAGATCGACTCGTATGTCGGTCCGTTGTTGGCCAATCGCGCATTCCTACCGCGCGGCGAGCTGCTGCTCCCGCGCGCGTGTACGTAAGAATAAGGAGAGTCCGGGGAATGTTGCAAGCCAGAAAAGCATATTGGTTCATCGGCTGCTGCGGCGGAGTTTTGAAACGTCGGTATAATTAGGAAACGCGTGGCTCGGCTCGGTTCCACCGGCGTGGCGCGACGCGGCCGACATCCGAGACGGCGCGTGGTATCTTTTCCTCCCTTTCTCTAAAGGGAAGGAGTTTCGCACTTCCTTCGAATAATCGGGCGCAATCTTCTTATACTATTGAATTCGTAATGTTAAATTATTTTCAATTTGAGTCATTTTTAATCATTCTTTAAGTCCTCACTGCTTCCATTCAATATGTCGTTGATTTAATTAAAACAATGGAGTTAAATAATACTGTTAATTACATGTTTTGTGCTAAAATAGTAATTTCGAAAAAACACACATTATATAGTTAAAAAATCTTAATTATTTTTAACTCAAGGAATCGGTTTAAGTTTAATGTTTTAATATTTAATTTAATATTAATATTTATATTTAATATTTAATTTAAATGTAGAATGCAATAACGTGCGGAATTCGGTGTCGAATGAACAGTTTGGTAATGCTAATTATTGAATGAGAACTGATCGGAAAACTTTAATCTTTGTTAAATGCTAGTTTGACCAATTTGGTAAATTAATCCGCCAAGTCCTAAATTCTGCAACTTGGAGAGAGAAAATTACTCGCGATCGCTGGTCTCGAATGCGTCTTTCTCCCTTTCTGAAAGTTCGCCAAGATCTCTCCGCGCGCGCGTTCCGTCTCGCTCGCAGGTCTCTCCCGCGTGGGTTTCTCTTTACCTCAACGGCCGACAATGGGCGGATTAAGGCGATCGAATCAGTCTTTTCCCGGATGCGCGTATGGAGTTCGACCTATGGTAATTGTTAAACGTGCGTCACGCGCGTGTCTCGGCAAAAACACGCGCCGTCGTTATCATCGTCAGCGCTGCCATTGTCGTCAACAGCGTTGTCGGGCGTGCAGCGTCAGTGAAAAGCACGATGCGATCTCGTGGCCGGATTTCTCTTCGCCACGCATCCCATTTCGCAACGGCACCGAGCCGGTCCAGCCGAATTCAATCGGCGGGATCGTCATTCGGCGCGCGAGGCTAATGATCCCAGACGAGTAAAATCGTCGGTCTCGTTTGATTCGTACGCGCTCTCGAGACACTCTCTATTCCTGAAACTGTAAATCCGGGACGTTGACCTGAGACCCCTTGTATTCCGGGCATTTCGCACGCGCACATCCGTGTAATCTACTTAAGTATTTTTACATGAAGCATTGAAGTGTCAGTTTCGCAACCGCGAACTGTATTTTAAATACATTGTCAACACGAATATCTTGCTTTGGCTTCTTCGCCTCTTTTTACTGAATTTTGTATTTTAATTCTTTAAATCTATATCGATAACTTAATAAAGAACGACTAGACTAAATGTATAACCACTTAAAAGACAATTTTTCTACGTCAGGATGGACGATGATTTTATCAAGTATCCGCTTAAATTTGCATTCACGCAGCCATTTAGTTCCGGATTTTCCTTGTACAACACGAAGATTAATATAATCACGAGACAAAAATAATCAAAGAGAATCCACCTTGCCATTGAAAACATTAATTTGCCGCGTCTGCGAGCGTAATCGACTGATTAAAGACATTGATTAATGATTCGCGCGATATCAACGGCTGTTCTTCAGAGACTTAAGCCTCGCAATTGTAATATAACATCGACGTGGAAACGAAAGTCATTCCGCATTTAGATTACCTCGTTCGAGGAGATGCCTCGAAAGAGCGACGTTTCGGTCTCTTGTTGCTCGTAAAATTTCACGAGCTGTCCAAGAAATCACATCGCGCCTAGTATCCGCCGCACCGAGGGGTTCTTGAACCCGGAGCGATATCGTGCTACGCGACCGGCGAACGGGTGAAAGTTTGCGAAGAAAGCTGTGGCGATGCCCCTCTCCCTCTCTCTTTCTCGCTATCAACATCTGTCTCTCTCCGCGACGCGGCGGCCGCATTTGGTTCATCACGGATGGCCTAGCGTGCCATCGCGTTCGTTCGATTCATTTGCTCGTGAGAGAGAAGAGGCCATTGACACTCGTTCGGATTGTCAAGATCGTGTAATGACTCTCTCGCGTGACGCTTACATTCACCGAAGACGCGCTTGCTTCCGTCTCTCTCTTTCTCTCTTTATTTCTCTCTCTTGACTCTTCCGAAAGATCCGCTGACGATGAATCTCGATTGTTAATGGCTTTATTGAAAAATGATTCCTTTGACACGCCTTTCGCAGAGTATGATGGAGTATATTGTGTAACTTGGCGAGAATCTTGTTGTTTTAATCAGTAGACGTCACTCTTGTTAGAAATTTCCTTCACGTATGTGCTTACGATGGAAAATTTATAATTATGACATATTTACGAGACGACAGTGCTGTATTAATTAATAAGGAATTAGCGTGAAAGCTCGATTTTCCAAGAAATGCAATTTTAATTTAGCATAAACGGGATTTGTCTCTCTTTCGATTACTTGCTCTTTCAACTATATTATTTTACTAATAATGATTAATAATAATTATAATTAAATTTGACCNTTATCTGAATACATCAAATTAATAATAATAAGAAGCCTTACGGTCGATGCTGGATCTCTTATATTATTTTACTAAGCGCATGAAAACGCAACTTTTACACGAATATGAATGAATTTTAATAAATCATTAGCCAGTATTCTAAAATATATTCAACAAACCTGAAATATCTTTGCTAAATAGTTTAAAGGCACATGTACTTCTGTAGGAGTGCATGATCTGGAATACGCGGCGCTTTCCCGAGCGCTGCCCCTTCTCGGCCGAGTATCGTGGGCGAGAATACGAGAACTCGTGTCGAAGGAGAGCTCAGAAGTTACCCAAGAGCCAAGAATATTACGTACACGTGCGACTTCCGCGTTGCAGGTTGATCAACGCAGCGACCGGCCAGCGCAGCGTTCTCTCCTCTCTTTCTCTCCTCTGTCTTCTCGTCGCGCCTTATTTCGACGACGACGACGACGGCAGCGGCGGCTGAGAATGGATGGCTCAATCGCAGTGTCCTCTTGCTAAATTGAAATACCTTGCCTTCGGGCGCGCACTTAAAGTACCACGCGCGAGGCGAAGCCGTGGATCTCTCCCGGCCGCGCGCATTAAAAGATTGCACGATCTTCGGTTTCTAGTTCGCGAACTCGCGCGGCGAGTAGATCGCAACCGGTTAATAATAAATGCAGGGCTTGGCGTAACGCGTGTCCGAGACGCACGCAGAGCGAATTTCACACGTCGGCCGAAAGGAAAAAAATCGTAAATCTTTTGCAACATTTAATGCCTTATCTCGCGGCTCTCCTTCGAGAGAAAGAGACCGTGCACGGTCTTCAATTTTCTCTATCTTCGGTATCTAGGTGGGCCGTTCGTCCTGGCGTACGCCCACTGGCTATTGAATGATTCTTTTTCACATCTTAAAAGCTAAATAAATTAAAATTAAATGAATAGAAAGAGAGAGATAGGGATGGATACAATTCGATTATCTTCGAGACAATGGCGAGTCGCGAGAAATCGGTTACTGCAATCCGATGAATTGTTTCTAATCGGACATTTCTTCCTTTCAGAACGCGGCTTCGCCTGGAGAGCCTCGAGGACGCGGTGATCGTGGAGAACGACGACGACAAGCTGACCGACCGGCGCGGCTGCCCGGCGTATGTCGCACCGGAAGTGCTGCGCTCCGGACGCGCCTATTCCGGCAAGGCGGCGGACATCTGGTCGCTGGGCGTGCTGCTGTACACGATGCTGGTGGGCCGTTATCCGTTCAACGACGCCGAGCACGCGTCCCTCTTCGCCAAGATCTCGCGCGGCCTGTTCGCCGTGCCGGAGGGCCTGAGTCCGCGTGCCAAGTGCCTGATCCGCTCGCTGCTGCGAAAGGAGCCGTCCGAGCGGCCGTATGCCGAGGACGTGCCGCTGCATCCGTGGCTGTCGAAGCCGCTGCGGTTGTACACGCCTACGTCCGGCAGCAGGTCCTCGTGCCAGGACCAAGTCGTACCAGAGCTATCTATTAATCCTCAACAAGACTGACTCTCTCTCTTTCGGGGGAAGGATCATTATTCCGCGCGTGACGGCATCACTCTCTCTCATCCTAGTGCTTCTCTCGCGCCGACAGCCGGATCGAGTCCTCCGGCCGAGAGGGGGGAGTTAGCACAATCAAAAGAAGAAGGAGGGCAAAACGATTTTCTTTTAACACATTGGCTGTGCCCGTAGAAAATAGCGGATAAGCTCGGCGAAAAGCGAAACCGTCTCTTTGTATATCACAAAGTTTAAATAGGACACGAATACGCGAAAGGTCGAACGAAACTATTATCAAAAGAGCAATATTCAGCACAAAATCTACCTTCAAAAAGATTTGAGAAACATATATCCTAGCAGTCAATGTGTTAATGGCAGCTAAAATTTACACGCGTTCGCTCACGTAAAGTCGAGTCGCGCAGTCTCCTACTTGAATCGAAAAGTCGAATCGATCATTGCGTCGCGGAGATGCGCGGCTAACAAAAATGTCAAGTCCTTCTCTTTTCGCCGGCGAGGGACGGCCTAGAATAAGCTTCGAAGATAGAGCGTACTAATACGGGGCGAGAGTAATCGTTCTCGATGGAACTTTTACGTAGGGGAGAGTAACCAAAGTCTCTATCCTAAATACAATGCCCTGAAATTATTTTCTTCGTTTAACGCTGTAAGCTGCGAGTTGAACGGTCGAAGTTGAAACGTTGAAATAAAATGATATTACGTCTCATTGTATAAAGATAAGCTCACTCTAGTCTAGAGGCAACTCGCGGTCGAAGCAGTACCGAACAACAAGGAAAGTAATTGATGGGGATCCTCTGTAAAATAGCGTGTCTCGATTTTGGTCATTCTCCGCTGGCAATTTCGGAGGCAACGTGACGCAAGTGATTAATATCTAAAAAGTCTATCGGCTACATAGAATCCTAGATTCCTGAAAACATTGCCATTACCGGTCCAAGAAATATTTCGCCTTGTTGCGTACAGATACATTCGCGCGCGCGCACGCGCGAATCCCTTGTGATAGAATCTGACAGATTCTGAGTATGTGATACGAAATATACAAATTGTTTCATAAGCGTTATGCGGTTACTTGCGGTCATCTGTCTCTGAAGTCCATGTACATTAATTATTGTAAAACGATCGAATTCGATGTTTATATTATGCGTTAGGCACACCCGAGTACATCCTCGACTTTCTCGATATTTCGCGTTGCGTATCTACATGGGATGGTTTTTCACGCTGTTACCGGCGAATTCGCTGTATACACGAGTAAATACAGTTATGTAAATGCGAGTGAGGGTCGTGGAATCTAATTGTAAGTTCGAGTACAACCGGTGAGCTTTGTATAGTATAGTGGATAGTATAAAGCGATGAATATATAAATGGGATCAGAGATTGAGTCGGAATCCAAGTTTAAAAACTCACAATAAAAAGTCAAAAGAGAAAATTTAATGATTCAGCGCGAGAAGATGACGGACCAAACGTTACTGGAGCAGGTCGAACGAATTTAACAAGCGAGTTTCTAATCTAAACTCCGACTCATTCTTCCTGCATACCCGTTTACCTGTCATCATTATATTATGGAGTCAATCAAATATATTAGGTGAATATCGAAGGAAGAGATATTTCTCGTTTCAATGCGAAAAAGAAAAACCTCATTCTCCGACCTAAAAACATTGCCTAGAAAGTTCAAGACTGCTTGGACGTGTGGCCTATACAATTAACTTTATTAGAGAAAATCGCAAATACGTTGAACAGTGAATTTCTAACTTAAGAACAATAAAAGATACGCTTTCTGGATTACTCGCACGACGGAGGATCCATGAAATTATAAATGTGTTCATCGATGGCAATGTTTTCAGGTAGAGTAACTCTCTAGTGAATTAAAGACAAGATTTACTCTCTTCTGACTCTAAAGTCATCGCTTATGCGCGATATGTACAGCTCACTAGGTTCCGATTTATAAGAGCGAACGAAACGAACGATCGACTTTTTTTGTATCAGTTTGGGCGCATGAGGCTGCGCGTCTCATTTTGAGGATTTTTCTCTTGATTAAAACTCTCCGATCGACGTAGAATCACGAATGATTCTCGACTACTTTTAGTAGAGATTGTTATCATCGCAAGTCAATTATAAGAATAAAATTCCAAGGCAGACATTGAGATTCTCATTTGCCAGGTGTTTTCCTCTTTGTATTATGGTGGTTTTAATCATGTTACATTAGTATATCGATGTTGAATAAAGAGATACCGATGCTGCAGTCATTGGTAGATGGTGCCCAATACCAAGTACTTCTGATATATTTTTCAGAGTCAAGATTAAGTTTAAAAACTAAACTGATTAAAACCGTCATCTCGCATGGACGAGACTAATTCAAAGTAGACTTTTTCGATCTTTTTAAATCGATACAACACTTGTTAAGAAATGAGGAAAACAAGTTCCTTGGTATCACCAAATAATTTCAGAGTACGGATTGAAATTCATTAGTTTAGATATTCCGGAAGATTTTAATTTCATTTATAATAAACGTTTGCAGAACGTCGAATATTTGTTTCACGGAATTAATTTTGAAGAACGTTGCTCTAGACATGAGAATCATTGATGCGAAGTTCAGCCTCATGTGAAATGCTTTAATCGTGGTTCGTAAAACTTTTGGTTTCGGGATTGAGAAGAAACCCAGGGTTGTCGATCGTGACTCGATTCTTACCTCAGCCCTTCACGTTCGACGAAAGTACCATGTGTTCTTGTATTAAAGATACCTGTCTACACCTACCTATCTATGCGAACTCTTTTGTAACTTCCGCGAAGAGAGAAAGAGAGAGAGATTCCTCTTTTCCTTTTTATTTTATAATATTCGCGCACCGCAACGGGGACGGTATCCCGGTGCGGCGCTGATTCCTCCTCGTATCGTTCTCAGTCAGGGTACAAAACGCCGCCGCGCATCCATCGTCGTTTAATTTGTACATAATTTCGACGCGGTTACATCCTATTGTATTCGATCATTGTCTAGGTGCGTTTAAGGGAATTTCGTTTCTGTACATACATAGGTAAAATAAAGTGGCGTTTATGATGAAAAGCGACGTCCGTTTTTCTTTAGTTTGCAGTTTATTTAGCGGCCAATTTACTCTCACGTTCGATAAAACTTTTATGTTTCTCGGCATATGTTTAAAAATATCATATCTGGAAAATATCAAGTCATTTGGATAAAAATAGAATTCATTCTAAAGAGGATTGTTGAAGCTTTAATTAAAAAATTGCGATAAACTAAATTAATATTATTAAATTAAAAAATTATTGGTGTGATCTAAAATTTCAGATTAATTCAATTAGATTGTTTTTCAATTTAAAGATGATAACATTTGCGTCTCACAAATGTGTGGCAATTCCAGTTTTTTTTATCAGGTTGCGTAAGTTGTGCGAATCATTTACGTAATTTTTCTTCGGTCTGACGTCACAACTCGTAAAAGTAACGCGAACCTTTGACGTGAAGGAAAGGGGCGGTTTAAGATTCCCGTAAGCCCCGTCCATAATCGATTCGATTCCTACAGACACAAAGAGAGGAAGAAGAAAAAGAGACGCTTAAGAAGTTAATCCTCTACTTTATTAATTACATACAAAATTATACAATCATGAAAAATACTGATCGCAGGATATAAATTAACAATTAAATTTCAATTCATATTTTATTATAAAAAAACCGACTTGAGATTCTGAAATCGCAAAGGATGTAGAAAATTCGCACGTGACGCAAATATCTTTCCTGAGAGGTCATGCGCAATAATACAAAGTGATAAATATGATTTTTAAAATCCAGATATATGCACTGAAAAAAATTTCGGATCAGAAAATCTTGTAGGATTAAATATTCTGGTTATCATAAACAAAACTCAATACTTTATAACTTGTAATTACAAGATTCATCAATCATATTATCAATTCTACAAGATTTTCTGATTCATCCGTTTTTAACCAGAATTTTTTTTTTACGGGTATTTAAACTCTGAGTCACGTGGCGCCGCGGAAGGCTACGGAGAACAAAATTGTGCAAGCCGTTGACAGGCGCAAATTTGAAAGCGGCCGTTTTCGAAACGCGCTGCCGCGACAGGGACGTCGCTGCGGTGCAACGTTCTTCGCGGTGAGTGAAAAATGGCCGCGAACATGGGAACAGGTGAGTGATAACGTAACGCGCCGTCGGCGGCCGCGAACCATCGTTTCTCGTGCGCGACCTCAGAATCATCGACAAAAGGCGACGTTCCTGTCCCGGGAGAGCGGGACGCGACTTCGCCCGCCGCTCCGCGCGCGCGTCGCCTCTCCCGCTCGTCCGCCGCGCTCGTTCTCGCGACAGCGAAATCTCCCGGAAGTCCCGGTCGTTCCCGACGGTATCGCGACGGCGCGTCCGAACTCTTCAGAGTGGGCGAACGCGGAGATAAGGCACGCGCACGCGGCTGGAGCGCTTATCGTGTCGCGATATCCGCGCGTCGTGTGGGCGTACGTCGCGAATCGCAAATCGCGAACCGACGGTACACACACGCACACATCTGTCACGCAGCCACGCACTTTGTTTTGAAGAATTTTTCCGCTTACTCGCGTGTGCGCTCGGCTTTGCCTGTGTGTCGCGCGGCGCGCGCGCGCGCGTGCGTACCAGCATGTGCGAGGAACCGATCGTGCGTCAGAGCCCAGCTGCCCAGTCGTCTGATCGTTGCCGCCTGTCGTTGTTGCTTTCAGACATGCGAATACCAACGCGCACGGCGCCACGTCCCCCGGGCCAGTCCGCGACGCAGAGGGACCCGATCTGGAGCAGCAGGTAGGTCGTTTTATCTCGGAAGTCTCTTGTTTGTGGTTATATGCTTTATGGCTGTTACATTCTCTCTGCTTGGACTTCAAGCCTTGGAGCAAGTATATAATTAGACATTGAAGAGAAAAAGAGACGTGTAAAAAGTTTGACTGCAGAGAACAAACCTCCTGTCTCTGAGAAATTAGACTACCAGCTTCTGTAATTTCTCTTGTCTTTGCATTGTTGCAATAAAGCTGTGTCCTTGATTTCAGTAATGATATATTCGGAGGCACCCTGACAACGCAATCTGGACAAAAGAAGAAACCACCGCCTCGGCCGCCGCCTCCAAAGTTTAATCAGAACCACATACAGAATCAAAAGGACCAGAAATCGAGAAGGCCGGTAAGAATTGTGATTTAGAAGCGCGCTTATAGTTCTCCATACATCTATCGTCTATGCATATAGTAATCTAATAGCTATATTTTATTTTGCATGCCAGGCCAGGCCAACAGAGCTGTTGACCAATTTCTTTGGACGAAAGAAGCAAGAGATTCCTCTTCCATCTTCTTCGCGTTCCACCGGCCAGTTGCAAAATCTGATAGCGCAGCCCTCGAATTCCATCGCGACAGTATCTCTGATAGATCTCAGCCCGCCTGGATCGCCGACGTTCACGACTCGCTCCAGTGATGGTGTCAGCGTCGACAGTTTTGGCAGTGACGGAAACTACAATCCATCTGTATTCACGAGCAGCGGAAACACATCGCAAACGGAAAGTGCCTTCGAGGACGATTTCGACTTCTTTGGTATGTCCGCCAGGAAAGTAACGCCAAACGACCCGTGGCAAGTACAAGATCCATTCGGACCTCTGGAGGACACGTGTTCGAATGTGTCTCAGGTCGCGAGTGGAACATCCCTCTTCCCGTTTAGTTCCAACAATCGCGTAGCGAACCAAGTGCCTTTCAATCCGATTGCTTCTAAACCTCTCGTTACATCGATGCCCACGATAATTCGAGCGAGACCATCGAAACCTCCGGCGCCAAAGTTACCGTTTAAGAAACTCGAACCGATACCCAAGGAGACGTGTACCGACTTCGATGTCTCTAGCAGCAGCACGATGAATAATCCGTTGACATTACATTTCAACACATGGCCCAATGACGGAGAAGAAAGCGAGAGTCCATCGCCACCCATGCCGACGATTCCGCCGCCGGCACTACCTGCGAACTATTTGGCAGAATTTAGCAACAGTTTTGAAGTGAGTACTATAAACTTATATACAGTTTGTATTTTTAAAAAAAGATAAGACGCGTTTATTATATAATGGTATAATGTTGACAATTTACAGGGAGATTCCAGTAAATCCTACGGTATTGCGCTATACGATTTTTCGGCAACACATCCGAACGATCTAGCTTTAAAGGAAGGCGACATTGTGCAATTGGTGAAAAAGGTCAACGACGATTGGTTAGAAGGGAAAATAGGAAATCGTCAAGGAATCTTCCCGCTTAGTTTCATTGATATTAAAGTACCTCTGCCAGGTTTATCGGATAACATAGTCACGGCCCTTTATGCTTTTCCAGGAGAAAACAGCGATGATTTGTCATTTGAGGTATCAAAGATTACAGCAAGGCACATAGATGAAAGATTTATCGTATTACTAATGTTGCTCTAATATATTTCAGGAGGGCGCAAAAATTACAGTCATATCAAGGATATCAGAAGATTGGTTGTACGGTGAATACAACGGTAGGAAGGGACAATTTCCAGTAAATTATGTAAATAGACTTCCGTGTAATATTTAAACGTTTTCTCTATAAATATTTTGTACCCAGTGTATTAACAATTTACTATTTCGAGAACTTTCATATTGCAAACATTTAGAATTATTAATTGCATCTTTACAAATACTAAGAATAGTGATAAAAGAAAGTGTAAAGATCTTTGATAATGTATTTTGATCATGTACAAATTGCTGAAGAGAAAAAATTTTAAAAAATTTTACTAACAGAAAGACTGAATTACACATACGAGTTTTTATCGTCGTGTTCCAATAGAGATAATTTTCAAAAATAATCGCGATAATATCTTTAACAGGAATTAGAAGATAATATTAAATGCAATGTATTGGTGATATCTACAATTCATTTAATTTATTCTTTAAAAAGTTTTGCATCCTACAGCGTTTGTAATATTTTGTACAAGATGCTCCTAAAATGAACTATGTTTCTTATTTTGAGATTTTACGCGCATTTAACATTTGAGAGCTTAATTTGTACTATGTGTCTTATATATGCATTATATTTTTCTAAATATAATGCGAGAAAAGAATATTTCTACATTTTATATCTTATTTATTGTTTCGAGTCAGAGTTTATATATCTGCGTTGTTGAAAATTCATTTATTATAAATATTTCAGAAGTTACTTTGAAAATTTTATATGAGGACAAACCTTGGCAAAAATATATTGAAGTCTGGCATATACAGAAAACAATTGTTTAAATATAGTTTAAACTTTTTGTGCTAATATAAGATATAACAAATCTGCCAAGATCTACAAATTGTTAACATTGATCAACGAATGAATAATTTATTTTGATTTAGATATTTCTTTCTCATGTGTTATTTGAAAAATGCGTTTTTGATCAATTTTTAAATAATTAAGGGAAAATAATAGTCTTCGTTAAAAGTCTTCGTTAAATAATTTCATTGATTTAGATACTATTTTCTTGAAATTTTTTTAGTTAGATTTAACTGAAAGATATAAAGCTATATCTTTCATTGTATCTTTTTTCGTTGTATATATTGTATTTGAAAATCTAATGCATCTTCATGCATCTTATAGATAATTTAGAAAATTATTCGATATCTTCCCTATTTATGCACTATAAATATAAATTGATTTTCTTTTGAGATTAAATCATGAAATTTAAGATAATTTTCTCAGTGCATAAATAAATATGTTGGATGTCTATATCTTTGTATTATATACACATATTTTTCGTTTAATTTAGAATTTATTTCAATAAAAGTTACCAACATGGTACAGTCGTATGTGTATATTATGTGAATGCATAATTGGGTGAGAGAGGTAGAAGGGAGGCAGTGACATAGATTTAGATAACTGTTTGTTTAATCTACCGTTAAGATGATTAATTATTGTATATATGTATACTTAATGTTCATATGCGAATCATGTAGTTATATTTGATGAAATTCTAATTTAACATGTGCACTAAATTCGAATATTTCGTGATACATACACCAAGTCTCTAGCTCAATTTTAGGAAAAAGAAAATCAGCAGTAAACTTTATAAGTTATTTCGTATTGATTTAAAGAAAACGGTACAATTTCTAATTGTACATTTTTCCGTCGTACAGTTTTATTTTGAAATTCTCATTAGTTCAGTATTAATACGATATCCCAGATTGCATCAAAGATCTGCATTGGGACCAGAACGTTAGTTTATAAGATTATGAAAGGTGACGAGTAATGGTAGCAAAAAAATTGAAAGTTAGAGTCAAAATGTAATAACGAGTCATCTTTATATGTAATTAAATCGCTATTTAACTTGTAAGAATTACGCTGTTATGCAGAAGACGCCTAATACGCAATGTGATATTTTGCAATGTTTAATGTGTAAACATTTCATGTGTATACAAAATAAACTAAAAAAAAAAAAGAATAAATAAACTTTCCCCGAGTAAAACTTTTACTCTTCCTGAAAAGAAATTGCTTCCGGAATCGATTAAAGAGATACGACGTGCACGTACGTATGTAAAACAATCGAAAAAGAGATAATTATATTTATCACTTTGAATTGAATGTATGTATATCTTTCCTGCCGTAAAAGGCGGATATATGTGAGCTGTAATGTAACGCTTCTATATCGAAGAGAATTTCCTTCCTGAATATATCACGCTTTTTTACAATTAGGTAACATTGCTGTTCCTTTCGCTGGCATTAGTTCTGTCCATATTATTGAACTGTTTGTTTCGTATAATAGCCCTCGTCAGCAACGCGCTGCAAGATCGTAAATGTTTGTAACAATTACTCAATGTGTTGCACTTGAAGACATTTCTGTGGCATGGCAGACATGTATCCGTATAATTTTTCAGCGTTTGCGTTACGACACTTCTGAACTTCTTTCCTGTGAGGTAATACAGAAAAAAATTTATTGCGAAATTCCAGTGGTATATGTGAAAGAACAAGCCGCGGCACCATTTGAGTAACATCTTCTCTTGCAACCTGAAAAATAATACCACCGTTTAAAGAAAAAATGCAATATGTTTTATTGTTTGTTATATAAAGTATCATGATAATATAACTGTAATTATATAAATTAATATTTATTATTTATTACATAAAATTAATTATTTATTACATAAAAGGTGTCGAAAATGAGAGAAATAATTCGAAACTATAATATCTTTAACGTCAGTTTCTATAATACTTTGTCGAATAATTTGAAAAATCTTTCACCAATGTATATATCTCTCGTTCTCTCCCTCATTAGCAGGACGCTTGATTAAAATCACGTCCCAATAAAGCTCCAATGTTTCGACAATTCCCAGCGGCAGCAGCAGGATTAAATGTACTATCGACACCGCGAGCAACGTCCTGCTCGAGTTGTGCGTTCTGCTGCCTCTGTATCTAAAATTATCTGAGGCGAGGGTCGCCGTTAAATCTCTCTCACCGTGCGATGACGTACGACGCGTCAACGATCGCGGCGATGACTTACGAGTCAACTCATTGTGGATCTTGTAAGACTTCCTCATGCGAGCGATCAGCAGCAGGTTGCCGATCGATATAAACAGCAGTGGCAGCCACGTGGATAGGGCGATGTAAAGATACATAACGCCGCCCCATGGCTTTGCCTTCTGGCACGGCACAAATTCGAAAACGCTGTCGGTCTCGTATCCTACAATTAGCGTAATTCATTGACGGGAGGAAAACACGCGGGGCACGTAATCGTGTAATGACGCAAATTGAATCGAAAGAGGAAAAGCAATATGGGATGAGACGCTTTACCGCCGGAGTAGAGCTTCGTCAAAGATATCACGAAGCTTGTGCAGACTAGGCTGGTGATAATTGTAATCGCGGAGCGATTCTGGCAGTCGCGAGCCCCGAACGGGAACACCACGGCGATGACACGCGTCCACGTGAGAGCGACGATCAGCCAAGTCGATGTAAATTGAAAAAGCTCCATGCTCACGGAATTCGCGCCGCATAAGAACTTGCTGTTCTGCAAGAGAATCACCCTGAGCGCTCCGTGCGAAAATTCGATCCTCCCGCTCGTTCCGATCGTCCCGAGATTTCTTTTTAACAAGTGCTTCAAAGTGTTTTTTTTTATTTTGTTTTTATTAAAAGAAAGAAGAACGCTTTGTAACATTTATAACGTAAAATGGATCGTAGTCTTATTTGAATGTTTAAATAAATAGATGAATGTTACGCGTTATATCTGCATGATTTTTGTATGACTTATCGTGTACATTAAAGCAGAATTTGTATTAACCTAAGCATAACAATATAAACGTAACAAATAAAATGTTGCGTAACACGAAATAAAACAGTATTCATGAGTGATGTGTGAAAAAGCATGTATTGAAAAAAGAGATGCCATTTAATATTTATATATTAATTTTGAATGACATAAAGCTAGATACGTAGATAGTATGTTTCTCTTTACACTGTTATCTATTTGTGTCACTCGAAATTTTATACTAGACATGGCATTCATATTTGGTAAATAAAAATGTCGATAACGCACGATTCATTCCGAGTAACGGAGGTCACGGAAAAATCAGGTGCCGGTCGCAGATAACTATCATTCAACTTCAATTTTGAAGTCAATGGTCAATTGAGCCAGAGGCACCGATGTACATGCGATGAAATAACAGCTTTTTCCTCAAACAATTCCTCTCGCTTGGTCTCTCATCGCGAGATACACAATAGACTCCTCAGATTTCGAGTTTTACTATTCGAGCTTTACTAAGGTCTTCTTCCTCAGTTGAGATTCGCTCAGGGCCATCAATTGAGGAGGACCTTGATCCAATTGAAAGGAATCGCTTGAAGAACAAATTGTAGTTATAGTTATCTCCATTAAGAGCCGACTAAATTGATTTTGTCGATTTATTCCTGCCTGAATGGACGAATTTCTCGCAGCGGGAGGACCGATGCAACGTGATAAAGTCGATGTAGCACACAGAGGATATTTACCATGAAAAGATCGTTAACGGACGTGGAGTGTGATTTTGCGACGCTGACGGCGTAATTGAATATTAACGCTCCATTGTCCGATATAGCGAGCGCGCTTAGATAAAGTGACAAATTGGAGTCACATAGCACAGGTGCGCTCAACATACTAAAAGATACAGCATTTAGCAATACACCTATACGAAGTGGGTTACAACGTTGTATGAGAACAGTCGAGAATTGTACGGTGCGCATCGCGACATCCCTTACCGAGTATTATGATAAACGGCGTTACGTAGCGGAGCAAGAAACGGACGGATCTGACGAACGGCCGCAACGACAGCCAGTACGAGCGCACTTCGCAGGGCCATTTAGCTTCTAAATCGGCCTGACTAGAATTGCGAATGAAATCCAGAACCGTTATTGGCAAGGGACATTTTGAAACGGCTCTGAAATTCAAAGGATACACGGTCCAATTCAATTAATAAAATCAAACGTCACACAGAAAATTGTATAATAAGAGAACTTGCTTATTTAACTTATATTTTCCTCTACATTGAGACACGTTTATTTTAAAACGTAAAATGGAATATGAAAGATAATAGATTTAATGTCATGGCACTTTCTTACCTGGAGACATTGTATGGTGGGAAAATCTCATTAGAATTCACCGATAAGATACACGTGACGAATATCAACGTTCGTATATTTCTGTTACGGAGCAAAATCATCATGCACTGAGCCCGCGACAATCGAGATCTTAAATTCGTGTCTACTCCGTTACTATGTCCGAAGAAGAATTATCCGTCCTGTAGCACAGATATGACTAACAATGGGCTTCTTTAATTAGAAGCTGCGAAGCATCTGTTGTCGATTATCATAATGTGACGTATCCAGTTTCGAAGTAAGCAGTTTGCTTGGACGTTGCTCCACTGGGAGTGCATTAACATCGATGTAAAAGAAAAAATATATATACATATAATTAAGTGAAAGTTTAATGTGGATATAATAAGAAAAGTTTGCCCGATTATATTAAAAATTAACAGTTTCTTAATCATTCTTTTCTCCATATATATCTTTATAGTTGCTAAGGAATCGATATAGGGACGCATTAAACTTGAAATATATTCGGCTGTTATACAATCGTATATTTTATTTCCAAACTGAAAAACAGTTAACACAGTTACACAAATTTACATGGCTAACAAACGATGTGTATAAAAGATAATCGTAGCAGAAAACAATTAGTCGTCATATAGTAAATCGCGCGTTATGTCGACTGTTAATCAAAAGCTTGAAACGATATATTTACGTATATCTCATTACGTCATATCTCACACTTTCGCACCTTAATGTTGTGATGTGTTCTAAAAGGATAANCTGTATCCATTGTGAATTGATGATATGCTATTTCGATTCGTCTTGTGCAACGATATCGCGAGCTTGCGAG
>JAJVSH010000031.1:52191-368072 GCA_021460005.1 Tetramorium alpestre
ATATATATAGGAACCACTCATTCTATACAAATATATTTCTTAATGTGTATTATTAACATATAATATTTACATTTATATGATTCACACAAATCCACGAGTAAAAGGCACATGTTGAAACCACGACAGCTTGACAATAATTTCGCTATTTTGCGCCAAGAATGCGTTGCTACTACAATTTGTCTATTGACTTGAATTTTAAAAATGTTAAGTAAATAAATGCTTTGGCAAGTTACATCTAATGTAACTAATGTATTTAGTTTAACGTAACATGATATGCGATGTTATGTAATTTACTCGTATTGATTAATTTGCCGTCGATATATCTTCTCGTCGTGATACACGCAATTTGTATAAAAAAGATATTCAATCTGGAACGCAAATTCAACATCAAATTTCTAGATTTAAAATTGCCCGATAATCATTACATTCCTCGCATTTCTCTTCTATCAAAAATATATTCCTTTCCTCTGATGTTTCGCAATGTAATCATCAATATTATAAATCTCGCCTCGCTGTACATTCCCTTGCGGATTCATCATCTTATTTACATTATTATTACTACACTCTTATGCCTTAATATCTATGTAAATCCACAAAATCGTCTTATTGAAAAAATATTTCCATTCCTCGGAGTGATATTTTCGATTCCTCAAGTTATAATAAATGAACCAGATCTAAAAAGTAAATCAATTTTTTTGAATAACTGGCTTTCTTGCAGTGTATATTTGTTTGTCTTTGTAATTCAGAGTAAATATACGTTTAATTTATATAGACATTCATGAGTATACGATGACGACGACTAAATGATATGAGCAAATCGAAACATCTTTGTCGAGTAATGCTTTGATATTTGTTTCGTTCAACATTCAACATGCACAATACTTTTCCGCAAAATAACGCAAACTCAGATAGAAGTATACTCGCTTAAAGGTCATAATTTTCGAAGTGAGTTTTGTTACTAAACCAGCCAAGGAAAGCATAAAACATCAATCTATATCTATGTATATGCTATGTAAACTACGTAAATTATGTGTCGTCATGTATCGTAATAGACTATTCTAAATAGACTATTATCTACACAGATAATTTGCTTTCTTGTCTTGGAAATAAGCATTTTTCATAATTATTTCTTTGTTACATTATCATGTTATAATTAGTATTATCTTTTATTCTGGTATTTAAAATATTAATTTTTGTGCAGGATAATAAAACACTGACAGAAAACAAACTTTTAAATTTCTTTTACAGAATCTACACAGTTCATGGTTTAAGTGAAGGAAAGATAATGTAAATTTTCGCGTAGACAATATATGTATGGATATTACAAGACTTAATTAATTTTTTTAGTATACGTGGCCTTTACAACTGTATATTAAAATATTAACAAACTAAGTGTATGTATGTGTAATTGCAATACCTGCAAACTGAGCGTGGTTAATATTACATGCGTTTTTCCGATACTTGGTGTACGTATTTCAAGAGAAGACCATTAGACCGTATTTAGTATTTAAGAAAACGCGAAGAAAACGGAATAAAATCTGCCTCTATTCATCAGCACGTTAAGTAATCTTCATTTCTAGAAATATGCGAGAACTGTTTTTAAGCATAGTTTAGAACCATGTTCTGCGTCTCTCACTTTGACCGATTCAACACAGCCTTAATTTTATTATACGCTACCAAGAGGATCGCGATAGCCGGTTTAGAAAGCACGGTTCCATTACATAGTATATCTTGGTTTCTATATATATGTATATNGTGGCCTATGTTCACTGTCGATAAATCGCTTCCGTGCATGATGTGTCGCCGTGATAAATTCACTTTTTGACCATGTCGCGAAATCACTTTTTGGTGTTTTTATGCCATATCTCTACAATTTGTGGATGTTTCGCGAATTTTAATTAATAATTTATTTTATTAATATATTATTAATAATTTATATATATATATATATATATATATATATATATATATATTTTAATATTATATACGCAATATAATATACATATATTATATGTGTATATATGTATATACTATATATATGTATATATGTATATATATATATATATATTTTAATATTTCTTCAATGGATCGATTAAAAGGACATTACATACAGAAATATCGACACTTCTGCCTGCTATAGAGTTATTGGAAGAATAATAATCGTATAACAATTCTCATTCGTACACACGTGTCCGAAAATATGACAATGTAATTTTTTTATGATCGCTTATGACGCTATCATTCGACATTATTATCAACTATTCAACAGATCATCGAGAGTATAATCGTTCCACAATATATTCCATCGAGTGAAATGAGAATCTATATAAATAGCTCTGTTTGCTTCATTTCTCAAGATATTAATAATAAGTGGATTATATCTACAGTATTCATGATTGAAATCAGATATGGCAATACAGCATTCGTATTAATCTATATGACACAGACGCCTCTGATGCTTGTTACTTTGACTTAATTACTCTATAGAATAAGTACAAATATTAGAGAAACAGAGTAAATCTGGTATTCTATAAAAGGCTTTAACGTGTAGAACCGCATAAGGTAAAGCACGGGCGTTATGTGTAGCTGCTTGCGATACACATTCAAATTCAAAGCTAGTCTTTTGTTCTCAATCACAGCCACTGAACAGCAACAGAAACACTTGCAGTATTTTCACATGCTTTTGCGTTACTTTCCTATAACCATTTTATATTTTGCGGGCGCCTGGCGATGAATAAATTTGCACGAACTAATGTCCGTAATTAGTGCAATACGTGGCTGATAATAGCCGCATTATCACACATCAATTGTTATTAGAGAAATATTATGCGGAACGTTAAAACTGTAATGCAAAATAGTGCCTACGCAACAAAGTTTCTTTACATGGGAGACATTCTGATATTTCGGTATCTTATCCCTGTTTTGTATGAGAAACTGTATATTATTAACAAGAATAGAGTAAACAGTACTATGATAGCAGTGCCACTTAAGTAAATTAAAATGTATTATTATGACTACAAAATTAAAATTTATTAATGAACAATTTCCCCATTTTTCTTAAGATTAGTTTTAAACATTAACGCTTAAAAGGAAAAAGGATATGTAACAGAAGTGTCCGTGCGTTAAGTTTTAATCATTTTTCTAAGGTCACGCGGACACAAGATTATGCGACGGTATATGTGTAAAAACTGATAACGAAAGCTGATTTTTCATCAATAAACAAGAATCAACGAGCTCATTTATAGCAGTCTTCTACAATATTTCCTACATCCTTTTATGCTTAATAATTGCGCTGATGCTATTCTACAGCTGTGTACTGTTTGCCCTATTACAGACTATATTGCAGACTGGTACGTTTCGCAACTAAAATTTTCGTTTCGTCGGTGTATTTTATACTTATCAGTGATTACTATCTACAATTCCTCTAAAATCTATGTTGACAGCGCGCGCTTCAACTCGGATAATTCATTCGTGTTAAAATATTTTGTCAAATTTGTAGAAGGTAAAGCTGCGCTTTACATACCATACTTTCTAATATCACCGTGGTAAGAAATTAATCTATAATTAAAATAAGTTTCTATATATGTACACGTACGTATGTACAACTTGAGTGCGCGCCCGTGTTGCGTTATGCACAATTAGACAGATTGATTAGCGTGACTCATTTTGTTATTATCTGTACTTTAATACGTTCGTTGTACTGAATCAGATTAATTTCTTACCTGAAAGCTTAAATTCTAGTTGACGAATTACCGAACGTTATGAGGAACTCGGTAAAAAAAATGAATTTTTTTTTGCAATAAACTTAATAAATCGATAAATAAAGCTGTCGAGTAGTTTTCAGCGCAAAAAATTTAAAAATATAGAAAATGACGCCTACAAGCGTATTTAGTCCAAACGATTATTAAGAATATCTCCGAGAAAATCATCATCCGATTCGTAATAGGTTTTTCCCCGTTTAAATTAACCGTAAAGAAATATAATAAATAGCTGTTCTTTTCCTCTCTATAATCAAGACATGATCTACTCTCCGTCGAATTATTGTACTGTGCATTCCTATATCCGTGATATTTACAAAAAATATGCATTACATAAGTACCAGAAAGTATCTATATCATCGTAGCGGCACTTTTATCTTCTCTGTACTTCTTGCATGTTGCACTGATTATTTGCACAAGATTTGCACATGTATTAATTGCACAATTCCACATTGCTTAGTCGGGCCTATAGATTGGAATTTTTGGAATAAATTCAATCAAAAGAACCTGCAATGACAAGAAAAGAGAAAATGAATACAAAAATTACACACATTATAGATTTTTCTAAGATTTTAATAATTTCATAGTGCCTTACATATTCCATCATGGAGGAGCTGTCGCATCTTTGCTTCGCCAATCTCCAATGTAAACCGAGTTTGTGGTAGAGCCTACTGTTCTCCCATTCTAACAATTTGTTTAACGAATGCTGAGTCTAGAAGGATAATGTTGCACGTTAATGCCTTGCACATACATTAAGATCTATTTAAAGCTACTGCAATATTTAAACTTGCGCATTTCGCGGAACATGGAATTTTCCGTAAGTCGGACTCTTTCGATCGCATACGCACCCTCTTGCTCAGGCAAATGACAGGCCACAGGGAACATCCTAGGGTACAGCAGCAGCATACACAACCACAGAATAACCACTTAACGTTAACAGGTAAAGTCTTTTTCAACACACTGTTCACTCTCATAACAGTCGCCTTGAACTCCTCTGGAGCCACGCGAGACATGAGGCCGTTGGGAAACTCCGACTCGAAGCGGTTACTCAGACCGAATCTAAAAGAGAAATCAAACGCATTAACGGCGTTCTTCCACGTGTCTCAGCGACTCGGACGAAACCCGTCATTGAGAATCTCTCCAACAAAGAGGAATGAAAATATTTGCCCGACTCCAAGGTGAACGAGAATTTCATTATACAAAAATACTGAATATGCATTTCCTCGACGAAGGAGAAAAAAAAAACGTCGCCGCGCTGTCGGCGTTGAAACGTCGGAGAAAACCGCGGATGCGGATAGAATGAAATTAACAAGATCAGGTGGCTTTGTTTGCCTTTAGTTCTTTGTGGAAGCGCGAGTTCCACCCCCTCCCTATCCCTCTCTTCACTACCAGACAACAAAGAGCGACTCGGAGCGACGCTTCTCGGGAGAGACTTACACCGTCATGTTGCCAGCCCCGCGGATCACGATCGGGTCCGGTACCATCGCGACGTAGCGCTCCTCCAGGTGCTGCTCATGCTCCTCCTCCTCTTCGTAGATCGCGTCGAAGTCCGCCATCGCGCTGCCCCGTCGGCTGCCTCGTCGCCTCCCGCGGACGTGAGCTGCGCGTGTGTGCCGCGGCGCCGTTCAGCGACGGCGACGGTGGCAACAACAGAGGCCGCCGCCGCGACGCGACAAGACGCGTTGTGCGCGCGCGCGCGCACCTCTTGCCCTCCTGCTCGGCTAGCTGATCGGCCAGGTCGCCGTGGTCGCCGGTCGTCGGACGACGGCGACGACGACCTTCTCGCTCACATCTCCGCAGCGACGCTCGCCGTTCGGCACGTCGTTGCGCTCGTTCCGTCGCGATGCTCGCGGCCAACGATCATCTCCGCGCCGTGCGTCTTCCGCGGATCAGCTGGTTAGCCGCACTCTCGACGACGACAACCGAGAGTCACGCGGTACCGTCAATTGCCAACCGTCAGCGGATCGCGTATGCACGTAACGTCGCCACTAGCTCCACCGTTCACCAATGCAGCACGACGCGCACTGCGAAGTGCGAACACTGCGAACGCGTTCCGCTTGCTCACGGCTCGTCGACCTCTCCTCTCTCCACCTTGCTTCTTGCTTCACGATTTCAGGTCTGCCAACGGACCAGAAAAACAACGATGTGAAATTGCGACGAATCATGCGCGCGCGTAGCGGCGCGAGTGCTCCAGCTCCAGCTGCTGTGTTTCAATAATCCGGTCTAGATAGGAAAAATTCTAAAATGCACAATTTTGCTTCTTTCCGTTCATAGCATTTCGCACGACATGTCATAAAGTGATTCTGCCAAAAACATATCCTTTTCTAAAAAAGAATTTTATAATTATAAGTTATAAATATTGAGAAAATTATGAAGTAAAGTTATTTAAAAAATAAAAAAAAAAATACAAAATATCTTGAAAAAAAAATTCACTTTTGGATTACTTTATTTTAATACTTTTAGACGTAGAATAATAAAAGGAAACGATTGAATGTAAAAAAGCACAAAGAATTAGGTTTCAAAATTTTATTGTATTTTTTAATAGCATCGGTGGGTTTTGCAAAATTCCATATCTAAAAATTAATACTATTAATCGATTCCTTTTATTATTCCATGTCTAAAAGTGTTAAGGTAAAATCCTTCAAAAGTGAATCTTTTAAAAGATATACAGAATCGACCCCCTGGCAGTAAACTGTCAGTAATAAACAAACTTTACATCACGTATACCAGAGAGAAACCTGAGAGCGGCCATCCCGGCCTTTTTCGTGGAACCGATCGTTGGTCTAGTTGCCACCACGCCAAACGTGGATGTAGAACTACGTGGCCTATGTTCACTGTCGATAAATCGCTTCCGTGCATGATGTGTCGCCGTGATAAATTCACTTTTTGACCATGTCGCGAAATCACTTTTTCGGTGTTTTTATGCCATATCTCTACAATTTGTGGATGTTTCGCGAATTTTATTAATAATTTATTATATTAATATATAATTTAATATTAATATAAAAAGGCCGGGATGGCCGCTCTCAGGTTTCTCTCTGGTAGAATCGTAAAAAGTACTTTGACGTTTTTTGGCGCGCTACACGCACGCCGCCGGCCGACTCGAGCCGCCGCAAGCGCGCTGTGACGTCGCGCGCCAAGGCCAAAGGATCACGCAGGAGCCAGCCAGGGATGCATTCCAAAATTCAACCTTGGTTACCGTAATGTTTATGTCACGCACATTATAGATTATAGTAACCAAGGTTGAATTTTGGATCGCATCTCTGGCTCAGCCAGGATCATGTGTCGCGTCACACATTAGCTTCCCGGCCGCCGACTGGAGTGCCACGTGGTGCCACGGCGCTATCAATTTTTGAATGCAGTGGGTCGATTTCGCGTCGAGAGACTGGAACGATGGTCCAGGAGGCCTAGGAGGCATCGGGCGACGGCGGAGCAACCCTATGGTGAGTATCATTATTCAAATATTTCTCATTAACTTCACTTTGAAAATTAATAGTTTAATGATATTTGGTTCAGGCAATAAGAGTACAACCCGGATGTTGATGTATAGGAAGAATAGGTCATTGTCAGGCTTTACTGCGACATAAAGTACTTCGCAACACATACACACGTGTGGAATGAATTGCTAGCGGTAACTAATAATTATTAGCACGGATAAATGAATCGCGCCCAAGATGGGCAATATTGCTGTACAACGTTTTACCACGATCTTTAAAATATCTCATCGAAGAATAATTATAAAACTAGAGCGATTAGTTTATATATTGATGACATAAGGCTCGGAGCGCTCGTCTGAATAGAGTGACTCTGAGATAAAAAAACGATTTGTTTGTCAATTCACACCCGCTCCTTATCTAAACCGCTTATCCTACTTCAAAATCCTCGGGCGGTCTGGACTGCCAATATTGTAAGACAAATAATTACGCCTGCAAAATTACAATTTCTACGGGGCCAATACTCTCCTAGTTATTCACAGCGATTTGCATGAAGCGTAAAAAGTTGTATGAAATTTTTAGAGCATCGTCTGATACATCAGTAACGAAGAGATTATTTACATCGCTTCAGTAATAATAAATAGTTCGCATATCATGTAAATTTCATAATATAAGAGAATATAATATTTTCCAGCGACAATATTTGATAATAATTGATATTTATTAGTAAAGATAGCTAGCGGATATAGGGAGAGGTTCACTTGGACACAGTACGTTTTTCCCGAAGTCAAGCAAATTCATTAAAAAAAGTGAATTTTTAAATAATTAAAACAAATAAAACAATAATTAATTACTTTTGAATCTAAAAAATTATGAAGAGATTTAAATCGAATTTCTTCTCAAATCTTTTTTTTCTAATTCTTAAAAAGATAAATTGGATCATAGTTTTTTTTAAGGTTTCACTGTAGTAACGTCATTGATGCACAAAAATAAATCTGAATTCATTAGAATCAGCAACAAAATCTACTACTGAACATTCAGCAAGATAGAACTGGAGTTTCAAAACTATATAGAGAGACGTTAGATCAATGCTTAGTGACGCAAGTACTTAATGACCGAAGTATTTCTTGCTACAATATCGTTTTATATAACGTATTATACTGCACGAATTCCTCGAAGTGTCCTCGAAACTGGGAATAAAGTCCCTTGGAAATTATTCGAACAAATTACTTCCCGCTCGTTTCCAAATATAATCATTATGCTAATAGGTGCATCAAACGAGAAAGTGATTCGCAAAAAGGTTTATTTACATTTTACGTTTTTCAGACCAACCTCGAACTCCGCGAAGAAAGCGAGAATTGATGGCGTTACGTAACACGTCGTTTGCAGGAGAAAAGAAGGGATCGGCACGATTGATCGGTCGGGCGGTTTATATGCAAGCGAAATCGGAACGGTGCCCGAAGAAGCGCGTCCGGTCGTCAGACGTTCAGCTCCAGCTCTCAGCTTCCTAGCGTGAGCATCTCGGATGCGATGATAAACGATGAATCATAGCATTACGCATCACGCACACGCGTTACGTCGCGCGCGGCTTGCCCGTGCGTGCAAAAATACTCCCCGAGTCATTACGCGGCTTTGAGCGGCATTTCAATCAGAGTGCAACGGCCGCTCGACTGGAAATCGCGGAACTGTCAGCAGCGCAATAGAATGATTGCCAATCAATTCGATGCAACGGTTGAGATTAATAGAAATGACGACGCCTTCTCTCCGGGCGACGCGCTAACTTACCGCGCATTTCGCAATCAGGATGATTATTGTATGTAATGATATATAATTTGTCACCGAATGAGCGCATCAAAAAAATGTTTAACTAAGCTGCATTTTATATAATGGATTTTAATAAAAAATTCGATAGGGAAAATGTTGCTCGATTTCCTTGTAGCTCGTATAAATTTTATTTGAAAAATATTTTAAATGCATTAATATTTTATCGTCATTACCATGAAATTTGGATAACATCTAAAAATATTTAAATGGTATAATATTTCACTCATAATATGATGATAAGTTTGGTAAAAAGAGATGTAAAGCATCGCTTGGGAATCAATGATTATAATGAATTATTTTTACACGATTTATAATGCAGTAGTGAAAGAGTGTTAGGGCTAACGTATTTCTTTCACCTCGTGCAAGCGGTTTCTCCTGGTCTGTGTTATACTTGACTGACTGAATCATAAATAGCGGCGAGACACGAAATTTTTCGTTAGTTCGCCATGGATTCGTGGAGTGCGAAGGTATTGGTATTTTTCTTGATTGTTTCAGCATCGCGTAGAAGTGTCCAACCGCAGCCTCAAAGTTACAATAGTAAAAGGATCGTTATTGATTTTAATAATGGTATCATTACGATCAACAATCAGCCCGCCGTGGCGAACAGTGAGTACAAACACGTTTATGATAATTGAGGAATTCGGTAGAACAATTTCACTCTTCTATTAGAATCTAATTTTAATTCTATTAGAATCATAATAATATAATATAATAAACAGAATTTAACTCATACTTTTAATAAGTAAACAATCTATCATGTAATTTCATTTCAATGCCATTACATTTGCGTTTCAGAGATCAAATTTCTTATATATTCTTATATTTATATATCAGTATAGATTTTTATTTTTATTTATTAGATATATTTATATCTTTTTCTCGATAGAGTTCACTGTTTTCTGTGAATATCTTTTTATTGTCGAAAAGCCAAGCAAATGGAGAGAATAGCCGGTGGAAGTTACGCGAATGAAGGTCAATTTCCGTTTATGGCCGTGGTGCATCGATTGATCGATGGTAGGAGAGTCGCTCAGTGCGGCGGTACCATCATTTCGGAGAGATGGGTACTGACCGCGGGTCACTGCATCGCCAAGTACCCGCGAAGATTCTTCGTGATATTCGGAATCGTCGACAAGACCGGGATCGGATACGACGTGAACCGGGGACCCGGAGTCTCGATGATGACAACGCAGGCTCATGTACATCCCAGCTATTTCTTCAGCAAGAACGATATCGGATTGTTGCACATGCCGCGAGATATTCCCTTTTCAGGTGAGAAAAATTCCTCGAAGAAAAACTCCGGAGACACGTAAAGGAAAAATAATCTCTTAAATAATCTCAATTTTGAGATGCTCATCTAATGCTTGTTGGAGAACGTAAAATTACTTAATTAATTTATCAGCGTCGCTGAAAATGACTCGAAGTAGAGTCAAAACAATTTATATTGAATTGAATTATTAATTAAATATCATGTAATGTTACCTCACGCACAATTATAAACTGCGTTTGATTCTCAAAGCCTACTTTTTCTTTCAATTGTTACTCTTAGATAATATTTATGGATTTTTAATTTTCATTTTTCCCGATTTGACGAGATTTTAATTTTAGACAAAATTCAACCGATATCCTTGGCTGGTCCGAAGGAGGGGAAAGTCATGGCAGACACAATGGCCTACGTGGTTGGATGGGGTCGCGATGGCTTTGGTTCCAGAGGTACCAAAAGACTCAAATACGCCCTTATGCCGTTAATTTCGAAACGCGAATGCATTTCATATTGGAGAGTGGATTACAGAAATATATGCACGGAACCGGGACTCGGGAAAAATGCATGCCAGGTAATGTTTCGAATTTAATTTTGTGTTAACAAAGATAAGAACTTTATTCAAATTTGCACAAGCTAGAGTTCTTCGTAGTTCTTCAGCGTGAATAAACGCGAATAAAATTTATGATATTATTTAATGCGCAACGTTATTCATTATAATTTGGTGTGTCTCAGGGCGACAGTGGGGGTCCTCTTTTTATAACGAGGGACGATCGACCGATGCAAATCGGTATCGTTAGCTACGGGGACGCAAACTGTCCAAGCGGTAGACCTGGAGTGTACACCAGAGTGGCGGCTTTTGCAAACTGGATCCAACGTGTCACCGGAATGGAATTCGAATAAATATAACGTTGTGAAGATATCATGTCTCTCAGTATTTGCAAAATAATCTCTCGATAATCACGAGTACACATGGCATCCTGTCATTTTCCCAAAATTGCAGTTATTTTTCTTTCTCATCGATTTTTCTTTATTACTCATGTTGCCTTCTTTAAATGACATATATGTATTATTCCCTGAACGAGAACATAACTTCCTTCCAAATTGCGTTACTGCAAAAATGTACGTGTTCTACTACTACTAATTAAGATAGAAGATAATTATAGACAATTTCCTTCTTCGATTTCACTGTTTATTTCCGTCAAATTATCATTTGTCGAGCAGCCAGCTCGTAGGATATAATTTTCTTTCTGGGGAATGATAACATTCGCGATATTATCGACAGTGGCAACAACACTGACAATATCATTACAATATGATAACGTAAGGCAAATAAAAATAAAAATTCTACAATAATCATTTAATATTTTATCAATGAGCTCTTTTACATAAAAAAAGTCAAATTAAGAATCATCTTATCGATTGTTAATTTTACGCTGACTCGCTTCTTGGATTCCGCGCACGATGGCGACATTGTCTCAATACTAACAATAAATTTGCACTTCACGAATGCAATACCATGAATGCAAAAAGCAGCATCGCCTAAATAATAAATATTTTATATTATATTCGTATCATAATTACTTTATATTAAATATTTAAATTTGTATCATTGGCT
Source organism: Tetramorium alpestre (assembly GCA_021460005.1). NCBI lineage: Eukaryota > Metazoa > Arthropoda > Insecta > Hymenoptera > Formicidae > Tetramorium > Tetramorium alpestre. The sequence continues at coordinate 64,084 of JAJVSH010000031.1, forward strand.
TCTAGTAAACTTCACCCTTATTATTCAGTTTGCGTATAAAATTTAATCTATACAAAAGAATGCAAATAATACGAGATTATTAAAAAATATGATAATTTACTTCTTTAAATATATAAACAATTTAGAGAAAAAAGAAATTACTCTCCTTCATTTTTATTATCAATTAGAATGAGCCTGCTAATACTTGCGCACGCATTATTATAGAATAGACGCAAAATATAAAAATCGTCAGTAACGAAGCAATGGTAAATTTTGCAAATCACTCGTGTCCTTCCTGCGCATCGCATTATTCGGCAGCGCGTGCAAGCAGAATGCATATCGAGCTTCGAGCGTAACTCGTGGCTCCTCGGACGTGTACATAGTAATCACGGACGCTTCTCGGCACAGTTAAAATGTGATTAAAGCGGTCACGGATGAGAGCCGGCGCGATTGCGGGGCCGATAAAAATCGCGGCGAAACAGAGGCGAGGAAAGGTGATGAGATGCGATTTATAATTGTCCGACACAACGGCAGAACGGGGAGCTCCGTTGTCCTGTTTGGATGGTTATTACCGCAAAATCGTAGCGGAGATTCCTTCCCGAGTTTAATCGCCTGCCTCGGCAACGATTCGGCGAATGTCTCAATGCGAATTCTTGCGACACGCCAAAAAATATTGAAGAAATTACAAAATTATAAATTATCACATAATGGCGAGAAATCGTATATATATAATTGATTGATATATAAATAAAAATCGAATTATTAAATTATTTATTAAATAAAAGTTCGTAGCAATAACAAAGATTCAAAAAGATCTGTAAAGTTAGCATTCCGAAATGCAAATTTTTACGTAAATTAAAATTGATATGGTATTTTGATCATCCACAATTTGTCCAAAAAATCATTTTTGTCCATCTTACAAAAAAAAAATTAAAAAGTACCAACTTCTCAGATTTGATTTAAGAGACAGACAAGAATCGAATAGATAAAAAAATAAACGGAGCAAATAAAATAATTTTCCTTAATTTTTTCGTTAGTATCTTTTTTTAAATATTAAATGAAATATTGGTCAGGATTGTCCAAGAATGTCTCAATTTGCTTCTATTCATCACAACGATTTCAAAACAACGTTACGTGCTGACACGAATCACATATCCCTCGATTGCGGATTCGTATTACTACTTATTAGCAATTTGGAAAAATCGTAATTAGAACTTTATCCCGCGTTCCTATCCCGGATTTCTGTAAATAACTCGGCGTGTATAATTGCAATAATGCTGGAGCGCAATTTAGCATGAAGGGATGGATCCTCTTTTTCGATACAAAGAGTTTCGTTGCTTTGTACTTGCGAAGAAAAAGTGTTTCAGTCGAACACTAGGTTAATTTTGATGATAATACGCGCGCTTTTGTGTACCGGCCGACATACCATATTTATACATTTTTACACGCCAATTTTACGGTCTGCTGAAGCGGCTGTGTATGATGCACCCATGGCACTCCGACCATTCTTTAGATCTTCTTTCACGTACGAATTCGTACGAAAAATAAAGAGCCGTGAGAATTTGCAAAATTTTACACTCTCTTTCTATTTCATTATCTTTAATATATTATCATTAAAAATAAGTGGTAATTAAATCTGTTGGGGCGATCGAAGTTTCTTCCTCACTGCGTCATTAATAAGATTTATGGATTGCGTTGTTACATCATCCATGAATTATACCTGCTTGAAAACCTGTGCATTATGCGTTAAAAGATATGCGACGGTGTCGGTTAATAATATATATCTAGGCGTGTGTTATATATAAACACGTACCCGCGGCGAAAGTAGCCGGTCACGATTTAACATCGTTCATTAACCCCGCTAATAGCCTACATCATCAGGAAATCGGTTTCGTCTTAATCTTAACACCGTCTCTTCCATGATACGCTTTTGTGTCCTAGAATCAAATTATGTTTTCTCGGGAATAATTAAATTCGTGTTTGGTTTTACTATATCATCCATCCGTCTTATACATATATTTATAGTATATATCTAGAATTAACCGAGATTTCTTTGTTTCAATAAGTATTATTAGTTTCTATGTTTGTATTTTTCGTAAATAATTGCATTTCAATTAATAAAAATTAAGCTTGTCGTAAAAGAAGCTGTAAAAATGTCCATTATTAAAATAATATTCATTGTATATTGAAAAGAGAAATGGTAAGCTCGTTCAGCACGTAAAATATCATTAATAAAATTATCTTTTTTAATGAATGTCATTTAGAAAGTAGATTAAGATATTTAATTGGATACGTGTCAAATTCTGAGAGTTCGAAAAATGGGACGAAAAATCATAAATTTCGATATCCTAATTCTAAAATTAGGATATCGAAATCCTCCGTCCTCAAACAGAGATAAGACAGATAAAGTTTTGTAGAGCCGTAATTCATATCGAATAGGCAAATTTATCTTTTTGGTAATCTTACAATTAAATCGGGCAACATTTTATTTTTGGCATTTAGAGCGGTCTCTTTAAACATCGATGCGACCGTTGACCGTCGTGCTCGACGGTTGATCCAAGCTTGTCGTAGATAAACACGAGAACATTTTACACGACGTCTTCCTTTTCCTCCACTGTCGTAGAGGGGGTTAAAAAGACGGCGATTAGTCAAGCGAAATCGTCCATTGCGTCTGAACATACGAGGAACACATGCGACTTGAGTTACGCGGCACCTCTCGAAATAGAGAGAGAGAGAGAGAGAAAGAGAGAGAAGGCGAGAGAGTGAGAAGGTAGCCGGAGCGCACGGCAGTGGAAGTCGACGAGACCGAAAGTACCGACTCGACATTCTTTTCGGCTAACCGCCTACTTAATTAAAACAACATTAAGCCGGCCGGCTTGCGCCGTGAACGACGCTACCCATGGACCGTGCAACAGACAGACGAAACGAGAAAGAGTTGCCGCGAAACGCGAGGGAGGAGGCTGGGGGAGGGCGGCTTGCAAAGCGGCTTTTAAATCTCGAGCTGCGACTGCAGCTGCCGATGAGCCGTCGCCGACGACGCGCGGCGACTTATAAATCCCGCGGCGCTTATTAAATTAGCTATGTCCAATCGATTCGCGGATTTTGTGGAATCGCAAATCCACGAGATCGGGAACAGACGGCAGGACGATCGCGACGAACGCGTTTCTTCTAATGAGGATGTCACGGCGCGAGAGGCGCCTTTTTTTCTTCTTTTTTGGTCATCGCTACGATATCATCGGATTTGTATGCCGCGTGTCGCAAGCTGGGTGGTTCGCTAATTTACGCGCACCTGTCGACGGATTGAGCAACCGTGTCACATTCGTTATTGGAATTTGGCAACGTTTCGCCATGTATCAGGACACCTCTGATCTCCCGGCTAGATTTGCCGGCTATTAACAAGCGCGTTTACTTGCCCAATGTACTTTCGCAGATACATTTCGCGAAATGCCGGAGGAGCGCATGTAAAAATGACGGAAAAGCAAGCTTAAATCATGTGTGAACATACGCGAGCTTCGAGAATTATGCTGCGTCTGCGTGCGCAGTTTATTTATCATCTGGCATACGTTCAAAGGTTTCCCGTGTTGTATTAAATCAAATAATTATTAGGTACAGGTACAAAGAGGTAACGAGGTTTTACAAGCATTACCGAGATCTCTGCGACGGAAATATAAAATAAAACTGTTGGCGCAAATAATGAGATGACACATTCATACTTAGGAGCGAACACGGCCGTCTGATCTCAGCTTTTGTCTATTTCGGCGAGAAACGCATACGTGACGTTAACGAAGCGTCGAGCAGCCACATCTCGCGTTAATAGAGGGGAAAAAGAGAGACGTGCCACGAGACACGTTATTAAAATACATTTTGTATAACCATCTATTTGTGAGAACAGTGTCGCGGATTCCTTTGTTCTCTCGCGTCTACCGAGCGACCGAGCGTCCGAAATCCGCGTCCACCAATTTACGCCTTCAGGTGGCACACGTGGACGCGTTTCCGCGAAGTCGGGCCGGCCCGGCCGTTCACCATACGCACCATACGAGTGGCAACTGGTAATGGGCTAACAACTCTGCCGGCTCGCTAGAAATAGCGTGCACGCGGGCTAGCCAATTAAATGCAATAGCGAGAGGCCCTCTTCACGGCCGTGACACTTAGCGGCCTTAAGTAGCGAGATTTAGATGCGGCAGGTGCTTTCTCTCTCCCGATACCGGGGGGAGAGAGCCACTCTTCGTCCATCTCCTCCGCCTCTCGTCCGCCACCCTCGCTCTCGCAGTTTCATCCCGTTTCCCTGGCCGGGCGCCCCGAGGAAAAACACGTGAATGCCTGCCGCCGCTTTGGCAAGCGGCGTATTAATAATGAGCGCTTGACGCCGCGCCAGGCCAAGCGCCCAGCTTTCACGTCTCCGAGAGCCCGGAGAGCTGACGGCCGAGCCGGATGAGGAATCTCGTCGGCGGAGCTCTCGCAGCCAGGCGATGCGATGCGATATCATATACGATGGGAAGCACGCGCGTACGATAAAATGATGATCCTTCCTGATCGTTTTATTCTATCGAACTCGCACCTCTCACGACTGCAGGAACAAGGACGACGGATGGCTGCGCGCTTCGTATCGCGTTCTTCTGTAGGTCTGTAAAGTTTGGCATCTCGAAATGTGAATTCTTGCAAAATTGATATGACACTGAGGTTGCGTTCGCTTTGGACGCTCATGTGCTGAAAGCGTCATTCTATCTTTCTTCGATATAAAATGAGCAACAAAGATAAAAGGTCGATTCTGTATATCTTTTAAAAAAGCGAAAATGTGAAAATTGAACAAATTTACTAGATGTTGACCAATGAAATTACAAATATCCTAGTAAATCTGCTCACTTTTCACATTTTCACTCTTTCAAAAGATACAGAATCGATCCCCTGAGTGTCTACATTTTGTCCACATTTGTTCATAAATGATCGTTCTTTGCTTATCTTACAAAAAAATTTATAAGTTTTGAATTTTTGTAAATTCAGTTGTCTCGGAAAACGTGTTATTTATCCTTCCAACGACGCATGCGACACGTGTTGGCGATTTACCTGCGCGGTATAGGTATCTCCCAACGAAATTGACGAAATCCTTCTGTTTTGTTGACGAATGGCACACTGGATTGACTCGAACTATTTCTGGTCGTTAAGTTTTATAGTTGCAGATAACTGTGGGCTGTCTAGCGTCCATTTATGACTCAGGTCAGGTAGATGTGCAAAGAACTTCTCGTTCTACGACTGATATAGAGACGAAAGAAAATATTTTTCTCTTAATCCTTAACAGCAGATAAAAAGGGTTCAAAAAATTAAGAGTTCTAAAATTTTAGAAAAACCTTGTTGCGACTTTCAGGTAAAAAATGCTTACAAAAATTTATATTTTGTACGAATTTTTTACGAGAGCTTTTGAAAAAAATATTTCCACATTGCAGTATTCAATATTTGGAATATTTGAGATATTATGACACAGCTGACTGGACGTGTAATTTATTGCTTTCGACCGCAAAATGATACTCGTAAAACAATTTTCTTTCTTGAGTATTATAAATTACATTTCCTCGCAATATCTCATAATTTATTATTACAGTATACGTTGTAAGATAAATTATAAATTTCCAAACGAAGTTTGTTCCAATTAACTACTCTTCTCGTCAAAACGAGAAACAAAATATCGCTCTACGAGAAATAGTTCCTTCTTTTGCTTGGCACCTATATTATTTCCTGCGAATACGGGGAACGTAGCGTGGAACGATGCCCAGCTCCGCCTTCGTGTTATTGTACCCTTTCTTTGTTTCTGCATCTTGATCTCGTCGCGTCGCGGTAATTTAAGCAGATCAATTCAAGGAAAAGAAAAAGTAAAGATGCGATGCGAAGGGAGCGAGAGAGGTCCTAATTGCGCGCCAGCGACGCGAAGAGTCGCGTATAACGCGAAGCGGAGAACGCGATATCGTGTGCGTTCGTATATCAAAGATGGCGAAAAAGTACGAGGCGGTCTCTCCTGATATCAGGGGAAAAATAACCGCCTACAAGTACGTACTTAGCGAGTCGTTATGTCGCGCAACGGAGCGTAGCTCCTTCGGGAACCCGCTACGTTCATTCGCCACAGTCGTTGTGCTCCGTGTACATTGTGCCCAATCGTTTCGTCCAACGTGTGCAACGCGCACGTACACACACCGTCTCTTTATTGCGCGCGACAGGAAAAAAAGAGGATACAAAAAGAGACGAGATCGTACCCTTTCGCCGATCGATCCGTCCGGCAGAGTTTAGCGGTGGAAAATTGTGCCCGGTTATAGGCACGCGAAAAGAAACGTTAGAAAAGTGAATGGACGAATGAATGAGTGAATAAAGACCTCGCGAAATAAAAGCCAGGATTGAAATTGCTTTATCCGTCTGTTGCTGCAGATTAAAATGTAATGTATACTAAAAAATAGATGGATAAAAAATTAATGTAATCACCATTATAATTCAATAAAAAAACTTTAAGTTTTCGATTGTACTTTAAAAGTCTTTTTATTTGTGTCTTTTTATAAGAGAATTTTACATTTAGATTTAATTACAAAACTGTTTAGATAATGTTGAAAATAAAAAACAGTGAAAAAATGTGACATGCTATAAAGTTCTAAATGAATAAAAATCTATTCATCATTTATTCATCATTGAAAATTTTCCAAAAAAGAAGATATGTTTCAGTAGTCTCATTAGATTGTTAGAGAGAGAATCTATCAAAAATAAAGAATCATTTCGAGAAAAACTATTTCTCTGCAGATTTATCCTCAAAATCGATTTCAATAAAAATATCATTTTCTCAGCGTGAAAAAATCATCGCATTTTACAAATGTTTTTTTTTTAAATACAGTAATACAATCTCCTTCTGTTTAAGTTGCGCGCAGTGCCCGATTCATTTTTCAAGCGATCGATCGAACAGGCGGTATTTTTGTGGCGGGTTTCGCCATGCTATTGGCCGACGAGGGAGCATCCAATGCTTTTGCGGTCGTATTCTCGTTTCCTTTTCAAGGTTTTCATTGGACAATCATCAGCTGCGTCTGTCAGGTGTCTCAATAAAGGCGCGGATATAGATTCTGCCCCCCTTATTTTCGGCGGATGGATCACCAATTGAGTTCCCTTGATCCTTCCTCCCAGCCTACGTTTCTAACGTAACGTTAATTCGAAATGAGAGGTAGGAAAAGGAGTAAACAGGTGGCTGGCACAGTCGTAACGTATAATAGTGGCATAATTTCATCTTTCTCTCTTGGAATGATCGCCATCGGTGTTTCATCTACAAAGAAATTATTTACAAGGAAGGATACGAAAGCTCGTCTCTTCCCTTTCATATTAATGCATTTATCATTTTGCGCATATTATTCACGAAAATTTTGTTGATTTGAATAAATTGATTTATTTCTTGATAATTCGCATATAAAATTACTTAAAAAGGAAGAAATTAAAAAAGAAATTAGAGAGGAAAGAAATATGCCAGACATATAAAAAAATTTCTGAAAACTCTCTGTACTGCGAGAAAGTGGACTGCTTGAAAAAGTTCTAAAAATATATCAAAATATGTTTGCTTGTCGATCAATACTCGCAAATTGTTACTGTCGCATTTCGTCGCTCTATATTTATGCAAATTTGACGGAAACTTCAGCACCGTTTCGAACAAGCTCCAGCGAGAACAAACGTACAGTAGGCAATTAAACTCCGTTGCTAACAACTCACAACTCGCAGTCTTGTTACTCAACGAAGGCTCTCGGACGCGATGTCTGGGGTAGATAGGCGAACGTATGCACGCCACAAATTAAATGTTTGGCATAAACCAACGAGGGGTTGATACTTGCAATTAGTACATACTCGGAGAATTTTCTCTCTTATCCTTTTTCCTTTTCTTCTTAATTTCCGTTTATCACACGTACGAAAATTCTATTCGTTCCTTTCCTGTTCATTCATTTCTCATACTTGGTACTATCATAAATTCGAGTGTATAAATGCTTTAAAAATATTGATAACTAATAACTGTATGTATAATACAGTTTTCTTTTAAATACAGTCTACATTAATTTTCTATAACGTCATGTAATTTTAAAATCATACACTGATATATCTGTACTTATTTGGTCTTATTTCATTTTTTCGCCACAACTTAGCACAGCATTTTAGTTTAAGTAGCAAATCGTATTTTATGTTATAATAAAAAGTTAAAAAATTCTAAATTAAATATTAATTTTTTTCGAAGATTAATAGTTACTAGGTTCACGTTATATAATTCTTTTTTTAGGCATGAAAAAGAAATTGGATTATAAAGAGTTAACAAGTCAGAGGACATTTTGACAGAGCGTACAAACTGCAAAGTCTCGGTTCATCATCGCGACAACCAAAATATCGTCGAATCACAGTGACATCTCATATGTGTCGCAAAAAAATCGTCGTTTTTTTTTTAAGCCGTAATCTCGCGAGGAGAGCGAAGAAAGTGGGGAAGATTATAAGCGTTAAAATTGCAAAATCGCGCCGGCATTGTGAGATGATCGCGCGGTCTGAACTGTCCCGAAGGTTTTTGACATTTACGACGGCGGATGATTTACGATTTATTTATGCGACGGACTCTTCTTTGTAATAACAATACCAGGCGCGGGAGAGAAGGAAGAAGACGCCCCGGCGCAGAAGAGGTAGCTGCCCCTCTTACTCGAACAAACGACAGCCATTTTAAGAGACACTTAACTCTCTTTAGTGCTCCTGGGAACAACGGCAATCTCCATATAAAATTCGATTCTCGGCGTTGAGTGCCCGTAGACAGATGATGACTCGTCTCCCGCTGAATGCGCGGGCGTGTCTCCCTTCACGGATGCATAAAAGTTGCATTAAGTTACGCCGTAACTACGTGTTTAAAGTCGCTTGTTTCTCGCGGCAGCGAAATTATTATTTGTGAATTTTTTAATCTTTTTTTTTTATATGTACTCGTTACGTTTCTTTCTCTGTTTTAACATCAATACGTGCTTTTTTCGTGCATTTCAAATGTAAAAAATACAAAATAGTGCGATTAAGAAAAAACAAATTTATTTTTTTATTTAGAATTATTTCTTACGTATTCTCTCCCTTTCTCTCTCCTTCTCATATTATAATTATAATCATCGATTTTAACAAAATACATCTTAATGTATTTTAACAAAATACATTTGAGAGATTCTAACTATTTCCAAGTTATCAATTATTTTTATGTTATATATCATATTAAATAAAAGTATAATATACTGGCATTACACATCGCGAATTAAAACGAGAATCAAAGTTGAAATATTTTCGTTTCCCAAAAATATCAAGAGAAGATTTAAAAAGTTTGTGATATCTTAATGTAACCGTAATTTTCTTGCGCGATTTAAATCCTCATTTATCTGGCAAATCGTATTTGCAAATTTTTTTTTGCGAGATCCAGATGAGGTTTATAAATCAATATCGCACGGTTGATAAATGATTCGCCGTTTGCTTAAGGAAGGGAAAGCGGCCGAGTGTCGAGATACGCGAGGAGACTGTTGTCTCGAAATAAGAGCGGAGCGGCTCGAGGGCACAATTAATCACGCCGAAAAAGAGCGCGGCCTTCCGGGGTTTTATTAACCAATTACTCGGGATGTAGTATATTCGATGCTTCGAATAAATAGCTGGCAAACAGCGGCCGGAATTCATTAGCGGGTCGCTCGGCGGCCACCAACGCCAGCCTTCATTATTCATACTTCATATTTGCGCGTCTATCAATTGGAGTGTCCAATTTGGAACGACGCGGAACAAGATTATTTCGCCGCGCCGTGCGAAAATTTACGAGCGGCCGTGTATACCGCGTTTCGTCTCGCCGTTTACACGTTTTAACGGAAAAAAAATACGAGAGCCGGGACTAACGGAAAGAGAAGAGAAGGGAAAAAAATCTGTTTCCTGTGCGGCTGTAATCATATTTTCACCGAAGGGACCATGGGAGAGAGAGAGAGCAATCAGCCGATTTCGCCTGAAAATACTGATGAAGACGCAACATATGCGCGCTTCTTTCCATTCCTTTTTGTTCGAGCCTGCCGGCGTTGCGGCACCATCTCTATACAGGATCCTTTGTGAAATCATTGCCATTCTGCGCCCAAATCTAAATTTCGCGAAACCGCGATGGTCGGCCTCGGACGTGCTCTTGCGTGTAAAAGCCACCATTATTACCAACTTCTGAATGGTGATACAAGGGCTCCTCGGATCGGCCGGGCGGCCGGTTTCCGAGCCGGCCGCAGCTTTTCTCTCGTGTGTCTCTGTTAGCGCGCTGGACGAAGCATACGACGTTGGCATTGTTCGCGTTGATTACTGCAGTTGGACGCGGTTGGTCGCGCCTAATTTGTATCTGTATCGCTAGGCATTATTAATCTTCTTCGTTTATTTTATTCACGCGTCGCGTCGTTTCCCAGAGGAAGGGGGAGCGGGAGATGGGTGCCGTTTCTTACCCCGACAACGATTTGCAAAAATGACGCGCGCAATTTGTAACTCGGATTTTATTTACGGCGCGCGAAGCGTCTTAAAAACGGAAGGAAGAACCGGGCCCGAGGTGGGAAGCGAAAAGGCCGATAATGAAGGATACTTACTGGCGTTACACACAGAGTAGCGCGGCAAATATTATTATGATCATTATGGAGGCAGCACGCAGCATCGAATATGTTATTCGAGAAACCTTCCAGATAAACGAGGCACTTCCTTTCTCACCGTTCTCACTTATCTTCGTTAAGCGTGTCAGCTTGACAGGCTAGTATCGAACGTAGCGAGCCCGTGCCGCAGGTACATAAATGAGAGCACATATACGGAAGCGTGTGTTGCGCGAGTATCGATGCCCGCGCAAATAAAATCCTTAATAAGCGATCTCCTCTTTTTCGATAAACCCGGGGGAGAGGGGGGGGGGGAATACCCATTATTACGTTCCTATAATTCTAACAGCTGTCCAACCCGCAGGGATCATTAGAGATTTCTCCCGGCGATACACTGCGTAACCGTCGCGCGCACAGTTAAAAATCATTTTACATCTTTATGAAAGATATCGGAATGGTCCGCGAGGGATATCTCTAAGATTCGTATCTTATCACGAGATCTCCGACTACCACCCCGAGATCTCGTCCTTCCACCCTCCGCCGTCGCTGCCGCCTTCCTATGCACGGAACGATCTCCCTCTCTCGTTCGACACGTAGCAAGACGTTAGGAGGCAACGGGATGGGCAGCGAGCGAATATTACGTGTGGTAGCCGGCGTATATCCACGGTCGCGGGCTGTATCGTAAAGCGTTAGCGTGGTTAGCGCGCGGGCCTTGATAACCCGTGCGCCGCGAGCGGCGAGCTTAGCGTGTGGCGTGCATACCATCGCGCGCGCGTTCCGGCACGATGCGATGTGTGGTGTGCGGCCGCGTCGTGGTGGTGTGTCGTGTGTGTCTCTAGTCTCTGCGAGATCCTCTCTCTCTCTCTCTTTCGCACGCGCGCTCCCTTCGCGCCTCTCTTACCTGCACTCGTTGGGCGCTGGGTGGTGGAGGCACCGGCGGCGGCACCCTTTGATCTCCCTGGCCACGCCCCCTTTTTTCATTTTTTCACTCCTTAAAAGGCAGATGGACAAAGTGTATTGTAAAGTGGGCAGCGCGCACGGGAAGACAGCGCGAGCGGAAAGGAGAGAGAGCACACGGGCGGAAGCGAGAGGAGGCACGAGAAGACGCGAACGAAGTAAGGAATAGAGCGGGAGAGAGCGAGAGGAGGCGAGCTCTACGCTGTAGGTGAAGCTGCTGGCTCCGTGTCCAGTTACAATTATTAAGGACTCTCCACGCCGCGCAGGAAGGAAGAAGACGGACGACGAAGAAGGAGGCAAGAATCGGGCGAATGCTTCGCTAATTATCCGATCCCCGCGTCTCGAGGCTAATGGGCCGGGAGGCAGAGAGGGTGAGGGAAAGGGTGTGCGAGAAAGAGAGAGAGAGAGAGAGAGAGAGAGAGAGAGAGAGAGACGGAGCGAGAGAGAAAGGCAGGGAGAGTGAGAGACGAAGAGGAAGAGAAAGAGAGTGAGTGGCCAGCAATATCCAATTGATCATCCGACAAACCTTCCTGATGAACGAGGAACTTCCTATCCCACCATCGTCGCTCGTCTCTTCAGCATAAACTACGCTACTCCGGGATGGAAGACGCTTCTCCAGACGGGCTGATTCCCGCAATTTCGATTCCGCCTGTGCCTGAAAATCTTGCCTCCGCGCCGCCTATCAATTTGTCTCCAAGTCGAAATCGATAAATTGCGCCACGTTAGCGATTCGAAATGTCATTCAAAAACCGGGACACCGGTGATAGCGACTAATTGACTTTTGCTTATTAATTAAGGGACATCATTACATCATTACATCTAGGAAACGGCGTAAACGTTTACGGAAGCGATATATAAAAGAGGTAGATAGGTTATATCCGACAAAGGCGCGTCCGCGGTCTGCTGGTGGAAGAATCGGCAGTAGCATTCGCGAGTAGCATTCGCTACATCGATTGAGTCGCGTACGAATTATTGATGGCCGAGAACGTGCAGACATGGCAATTTCATCGGGAATACCAGCCAATGGCGGGTGGTGTTCGTCTCTCCGTGCACCATAATTAGTTTTCAACTACGAAGCTAACGACGAGAGCACGATGTAACTCGGTGGAAGACGCGCGATTAAAGGTCGACGAAGGAAAGTTCGAAACTGCCCGATCGAGGGAGGACGAGGGAGAGGCAGAGAGAACGGGGGGAACAAAGGGAAAGAGGGGGAGGGGGAGGGAGACAGGACACGTGGAGAGAGGCCGCCTTCTTAATAATATGAAATTTGCCCGGGGATGTTAAAAAAGTTGGCGCAGGAAATAAAGTGGTTTCCCCGCGCGCAACGGCCATTATTCCGCCATGTTATTCAACGTTTTACTACGTAATAAGATAAGAGACATCAACGGCCATAACGTGCAATAAGCTAAGTATGTGATTCTGATGCTTACGCAGTAGCTAGCCGCTTCCGCATCTTCCGGACGTCTCGATTCGACTGCGCTCGCGTTTCGGCGTGCGAACGTTTCATTGACCAAGTCTAAGGTATCGGTATCGAGAATGATGAAGCGTATTCTCATCATATGTTCAACACTAAATTCCAACTTCCGTTCTCTTGTAAGTTTTATTTCTTCAAGATATAAAGATAGTGTTTCCAACGCGAAATGAGAATCGCAAATAGGCACGTTTAGCGAGAATTATAGTGCTAGCTTTATCAAAAGCTACTATTGGAGTCTGAAAGTACATCTATCGGCTTACACATTAGGAATTACATTGACAGGTATCAATTAGATATTGACTATATGTATATAAAAAAAAGCAAAATAGTAGAGATATGCAAACACGCAAAGATTAGCGTACGGTTTCGTCATGTCGATTTTTTTCATAAAGATTTTCACATTTGCTTTTATTAGTACAGTACTATCGCAGTCAATTGACATAGACAATAGCTAGAGGATCATTACTCTCCTTCGATTGCTATTTCGGGGCACACTATATCGAGATTCTCCATGTCATAACTCGAGTTTCGCGAAGTTGAACGATCCGTGCCGTATAATCCATTCTACTACGTGATTTTGTATGCAATCCTGCACTTGTCTTGTCGATTGCATTAACTACTTGGGTTTCGTGCAACGAATACGGGTTTCATGTAACGGTTCCAGCGTAATCTATTCGTAGAAGGTAATATACGGTAGTAAGTCCCAGCTATATATGTGTGTGTGTGTGTGTGTGTGTGTGTGTGTGTGTGTGTGTAGAATTCCAACTTTTAATATGTCACATTGACCTGTTTTATCGCGACAATTTTTGAAATTCTTGATTAAAAGAATTCCTCTTGAGACAATTTCAAATTTGCGCTGAATCCTTAGAATTTAGACTTTACGCTACGAAGTGATTAGATTTGTTAAAAAAGGAGAATTTATAAATGAATAATAAAAAATAGCATAAATAGCCTATCAATCAATATCAATTTCTTCAATTCTTCTCGATTGGCGTGTTAGCCCCTGATATACCTCAATATTTGTATCTTTTTCCATATTTATTTCTACTTAATAGAATCCTACCGCAACGACACTTCCGCGATGCCGGCCTTTTCAGTACAGAAGTTGCCATCGTATCCGTAAAGTCGCGGCTCGTAATTACATCGCTGGCTATTACGTAGTAGACAGGAAAATTCAATCACGTTATCGACGTCGACGTGTAACAGCCGCCGGGCAAACCGCCGACTCATTCCGCAATCTCTGTCACGTAAGTAAGGATCGGAACAAGGCGGCAATTAGGTATCAAAGAGTCATATTGATTCGGGAAAATCTAGGCCTTCTTTGCATGCGCACCGGCATTTAAGTGACACGCCATCATGAGACGCGCGACACAAATCGAGACCTATGTCACGAGCTGAATGAATCGGTCGTTTTCGAGAACAATATGAGTCCAACAATCGGAAGCGTGCCGCTGAGATTCGGGAACGGAGCGAGAGTTAATTCGCGGCGCGAAGAAAATCGCCGGATTTTCACTCTAAAAAAAAATAATTTTAATATACATGGAATCCTTTAAATCTTAGATGATTTTACTTTTATACGACTTCAAATTCCTTTGAAATCAAGAGAAAAATAACATAGAGTATTTAGGAGAGAAAAAAATATTTTTTACTTTATTAATATGTTTGCTATAAAATAGTAAACTTGGAATATGAGATTATAGGAAAAATCACTTTGAACGTAAAATACTTTTTTTTTTGGGTGTTGAAGCCGAAGAGAGATAAGCCTGAATTTCTCGGAATCTCCCTATGATAATCGTGACTAGCGACTTATCACGTACATTCGCGCGGTAAATAAAAGACCGCGTGTATGATCTAACGAACTGTTCTCGGTCATTATGCACTTAGCAGTCGATAATTGTGCTACCTAGTAATCAGCATCTATTATCCGGCAACGTAATATTATCGATTACTATATACCATCGCGTCTAGGCGCGCATTACCTCGTATCGATGCATCTCTACAATAAATTCCACTTTGTTTTGCAACCACTTAATCGCAAGGGAAATACATCGTGGCTTAACACGAACGCGCGAGTGTACGCTCCCTCCCAGCCGTGTAAATACAGGATTGCGTCGATCATTCCGGTCCTCGAAATGCGCATCGTACGAAGCGTGATTGAATTTATGTGATACGGGCGCGAGAATAAATCGTACGTCCGTCAAAACGGCGATTGATTGTTAACGATCGCGAAATCCAGAGGATGTAANANNGNGGGGGNGGGGGGGGGGNAATATGTCAAAAGAGTCAAGAAGGANCAGCGTGAANGGCCNCACCTTCGATNTTGACCNGCCATCGTATCCACTGGCTGAAGGATGTGGTTATTAAAATTGCAGAAGAGGAACGGATCGACCGGACTTCCTCGAGGTAACGAGTGTGTGCGAGCTCGAGTGGAACTTCCTCTCCGGCGTCATTGTCATCGTCGTTCGTGAGAGACGGGCCGAGGAGAGCCACGATTTATTGACATAGAAAAATTTGCATTGCACGCATTGCCGCTGTCGCGTTGCGTCGCGTCGCGTCGCCGAGCACGTCATCGTTACACGCATGCAGGCCGCTTTCGATTTTGCACCGTGTCATTAGCCCGAGCGCAAAATGGTGCGCAAAAGTGTACAAAAGTCGTGAGAGACGCTCCGGCTCCCCTGGGGCGCGCGGTCATTTCCACCTTCTTTTTCTGCAAACCGCCGCCGCCCCGTCACGAAACGGCCTCTTCTCGCTCCCTCTCTCTCTTTCTCTCGTCGGCCGTTTACGTGTTTACACAAACTAAGAGAACGAGCACGAATTGCTCGCAGCGTACATACATGTATATACCTACCTCTGGCGACACATAAAAATTACTATACAGGCTTTAAGACACGTTAACTGCCACCTTTGAAGCGAGACGCACAGAACGAGGAGTGAGATGACCACAACCGGGGGAAGAAAGCGGCTTTTTAATTTTAATCGTGTTGTTTTTTTTTTTTAATTTAATTATTCATGTCGATGCGTAAAATCAAATAAAAAATTCAGCAGAGAATGTCGAAAACGTTTCTTTTTGATAGCCATCGTAATAATAAATCATCAAAGATACAAATCATCATAATATTATCATAGATTATAAATTGTTATTAGGTTAAATAAATTCGGTAATTACGTAATAAGCGTTCATAAATGTGAGAGAGTGTATTTAATTGGGACACAAAAGTAGGAAATAACATGATACGGAGAAAAAAGAAACGGATGCATTTAATCGTAGGAAATGTTATTAGCGTGGCACAAAGTGATGCGCGCATCGTCGCAGGAGCCATGAGAAATCTCATGCACCGTGCACTCGCTCATTTTTCAATGCAAACACACGAATTACGAACAAGAAAATTGCCCGAGCGTAAGTTCTACCTACTGTAACGATTTAAGCGGAACAAATGTATTTTTCAAGTGGCTAGCTCGTTATAAATCTTTCTTTCTCTCTCTCTCTCTCTTTCATATTTAGAATTGAGATATCAAGATTTTTGAGCTGAGAAAATTATAATATCAATTAATCCTGGATTTTGGATTAGCAAACTTAATAAAATCGGCCACGAATTTATATCACATTGCAAATTTTTCACTAGTGTTTTAAAAATGTAATAATTTTATATTTACGAATATTTATGTCGTTTATGTCGCGTTTATGCGCGAAATGCCATTCAGTAAGAACAGTCTCGCCGCATAAATGTCACGCACGCAGTAATTTTCAGCACAAAGACCATATGCGTGCACCGTGTCGTCCGTGGATAAGTCCGCTGGCCCATAGATCTATAATAGTAGAAGAGTATTCCCCGGCTCTACAGTTGCTTATTATACATAGGTTATTAACCTTGCGCCTTTGTGCGTTATAGGTACAACTCGAATTTGCAGAAAGTCAGTAGGCCGTGCACTACGTCTCGAACATTCTATAGGAAAAATTTTACATTGGCTGTGCAATTTGTTAATACCTTCGCAATTGTGGATGCAACTATTAATAAGAGCTATGCGTCGGTACATAGCATCGTGTAAAAAAATTTCTGTCATCAATCGACGATATGTTAACACACGAACACGCGCGAATATATTTTACTTAGCTACAGATTACTGCAAATTTATTTTTAATTGCTCCTTTTCTTGTTCAAGATTGATAAGATTATCGCCGAGCGAAATTGAATTTGTAATTAAAAGTGTATTAAATGTATCAACTAAAAGTGTATCCGCTTAAAAGTCTTTTTAAAATATATACTGTTGCTATTGATTTACACCTTTTATTTTTTCGTAGTCCTTCAATTTTAAGAATCTCTTATACACTGAAAAAAATTTTGATTAAAAACGGACAAATTAGAAAATCTTGTAGGATTAATCAAATATTCTGGTTATTATAATTTATTAATAGAACTCAATACTTTATAACTTATAATAACTGTAATAACTAGAATATTTGATTAATCCTACGAGATTTTTTATTCGTCCGTTTTTAACCAGAATTTTTTTTCAGTGTAAAACTGCTCTTACTGTAGCGGTTTCTAAACAACCTTTCAATTTTAGTTCAACCATTTATACGGTTCGAAATCGATAGATTTTCTTGTTGCACCCCTCGGCTCCAACAAGCAATACCGCGTGATATGACTCGAATCGAGGGAATTAAAAAATTGACGTTCCTCGTTGCACGATGCTCTCGGTCTAGTCTAGATTGCATCCGCGACCGTGGCTGCCAGGACATAGCTACGTCTGATTGACGGAGCGCACAAAGATACGTGACTTATACGCTGCCGTTAATGATACCAGAGCGATTACCCGGTGCACACGCGAAATCCTCGTAAGCTCGTAAACGCCGTACGTGCCTCGTCCCCGCGACAGCGGTGATAAGACTTGAACACAATTCGAATACGCTCCTGAAAATTATACTTTAACGAGGGAGTCGTTGCGCGCGCGATTACGCGTGTGTACAAGCAAATCGATTTTTGCGCGAATCGAATTAATCGCGAGGCCCTTAAGCGTGCGTTGCCTTTCTGAGAAACCATTTAGTTCACATGGACGCAATTTGCGATCTATGTATAAAAGTGTTTCAGAGGTAATTCTATTTCATGAGGAATATACGATACAGGAGAGTTACCCCGCGGACAAAAGGACCCGAGGAGGGTAAAGTTGCAAATGGCTATACTGTCCTCGTCCACCCTACACTGCAGGCGTACAATGAAAAACCGTCTAAATCCACCTTCCCGTTTTTTCCGAGAGAAATAAAATGATATTTCTGAAAACAAATTTATTAATAATTCAACCTTAAATATGGATATAGGAGAATTTCATGATCGTAGAAACCGGTGTTTGTAGACTCGGAGGTGCCGATATAATACCTCTTTTCTGCAAGAGTGGACTCGGAGTGGTTTTCCCCGTGTACCCAACGGCGTGTCGATTCCCTTGAAGGGAGGGTGAAGAAAATGTGCGCGAGAGCGCGTCTGACAGCGCGGCGCGGCGCGGCGCGGCGCGACGCCGCGGTGCAATTTGTTACGAAACCGGAAATTAAGCAGCATCGAGAATAATAACACCGCGTAGCTGTCGGCTGAAACACAACGGGGTTGGGATGCGGCGGCGGGGGTGCGACGTGCGCTCCGCCGCGCAGATGCAGACTGCTAATGCAGTCTATCATTTCTCGTAATTTGTTTCCGGCTACACGGCGAGTCTCTCTCTCTTCGCTTCGGCACCACGTCGCGGATACCTCGTAGCCATGGCGTTGGCGTCGACGGGGTCCTCGCTTTTCGCGCGCGCGCGCGCGCGCTCGCAGGCGACAAAAGATCGGCGCCTTTTCCTGGGTGTCGCATGATGAACAATTTCGCCGAGGGGCATATAATTTTATAAACTAGCACGCCTCGCCACGTTTTTAATGGCTCGGAAGGACATCCGCTCGCTAGAATGTAGAATATAAGCTTCTTCGGGCGTGAAGTTACATAATCGTTCGAACGATTATACTTTTTGTTGGAAACGGAGTTTTCCGTCGAACGCTCAATTAATTGTAAAACGGCATATGGATTCTCCATACGGGTCTGCCATGGAATTATTCGTAAACAAGAACGATGAAGACATACACATGAAGATTGTAACGACATTAATATCTTTTCACATTTTGTCTAACAATAAGTTGCAAATTGGATAGAGAAATCTTTGAGGTCACGTAAAATAATATATTCTAAAATATGTTTTCTTTCCTTGCAACTTTAAAAGATCCCTTTTAAATTCAACCCTTTAAGTCGCAAAAAATAATACATTCATGCAAAATATATTATCTTTCTTTACGACGTAAAATGTTTTCAAAGAAAACTTTCTTGGTACCTGTTTGTACCATTACCTACGGATATCTCATAACTTACGAAGCAGTAAAACGCATATGAAAGAGGCTAAACATTACAGAGATGTTACGGCGGGCGCACATAGGACGCAGCGAGAAAAGGGGACGCAAGACGACGTTAAAGTGCAAAGAAGTGACGCTGGTCACTTTTTTATTAAAATTGTGGGAAGAGTAGCTGGAAACTGACAGCTTAGCCATATCAACGCTCGTCACGGGATTACATAATGAGCTTCGATTTCTTGAATATTTGATACATTTACAGCGACGGCCATCTTGTCCGCTGCGCTGTGGAGCGTTAAACAACAAGAGTTGTTAGCCTGCTTATTCTATAGCCTCGACCGATAGTCCTTTGTCTGAGGGCGTGCGTCTTCTAAGAACGACGAATGGTACGTTACTTGAACTTTCCATACGACACAATATTGTTGTTAAACGACGGTAAAAAGAAATGAAACTTTATTCCGTTCTATTTATAGAACAGACGTTCCATGACCATTCGAGAAGCCCTCGACGTATCGAAAATCGAATGTTCTTTTTAGTTGCGTGTTGTTAAAAAGTTTAATAAAAAATTATTATTATTAAAATTAAATAAAATTTATCTAAATAATAACTATGACATTATAAAGTAACTTTGAAAAATAATTTGAATTTTCCCTGACGAATTTCCGAATAATTCTTATTTTCTCTCTTTCTCTCTATCTTTGTAACGAACTACTAAAATCGATTGTCTCTAAAAAATTTGCTATCGAGTGTTGCCACTCATTCGAAGAATATTTTATGACTCAGACTGAAAGAAACAACGTACTGCAACTCTTATGATTATACCCTTTACACCCTACGTTTGGTAGTAGATAATACGAGGGAAGACAAGAAATTGCCTCGTTGAAACTAAACTTTGCCATTTGCTTCCAAACGCTCGGCGATGTACAGCGGCAGAAGAATACACTTTTCGAACAAGATGCACATGTTGCGAGGACAAAATCAATACACATTTTATGCGGTTTGAACATGTTTCAGCGAGCGGATAATAAAATCCTAAACCAATATATACAAGTATAAATCTTTAAGATATGGAAAATCTCTAAAAATGCAAACATATACCAATATTGCAATTATCCACGGATTTGTCAATAAAATTGAAAAAAAATTAAATCACGTATAGAAACTGAATCAGTCGATGTGTATAGTTTCAATTAAAAATTCGGACACGTACGCGGTAAAAGCGACGACTAAGATTCAGACGTCGCGGCGCAATTATGTTGAAATTAGAACGCATTTCGAGCACGCACCACTAACGCGTCTTTAGCGCGTAATTCATACGCTATGGCGACTTTCTCTTTCGATATCTCAATTTCAACGCGATGTAATTGCGCGTGTCGTTATCGCCGTGCATTAGAATTTGTATTTATGGTCGCTCAAAGCCGCTCCGGCCTCTGGTAAGATTAAGACTGTCACCTCCGCGAAATGTGGCATTTCGCGTAAATCATTGGGAACTCAATTCCACAGAAACGAATAACCGCCAGAGCGCGATCTACGATCGTCGAGATTTATGCTCACGTCTCATTTTTCTTTCTACGTTCTATAAATAATCAGAAACCTCGTTTCAATAGTGCGATAATTCAATTTTACGCGCCTGGTTGTCCACTTTGACACATGCAATATTTCCTAGCTAAGTTTACATCCATTTTTTAACGATATAAACAAGCAATTTAGTATTATAAATTTTTCTTAAGATGTAAACTCTGCTATGTACGTCTACTTTTTTATTTTTTTCAAAATGGTCATCTGTTTTTCGTAAATTACTTAAATTAATTCATATTGCTCACTTTCATCCTTTTCTTTAGATTCTATTTTTCCTATATTACATTTTTTTAAATTAGCATATTTTTAAATCCTATGAAAATTATTTAATAAGAAATCTATGTAAAAAATTATCTGCTCTTCAAAGTATGCAAATATTAAAGCATTAAAGCCTCTTCAATCTAGACATTCTCGGTATCTCGATGAGTAAATACTTCGACGAAGTATACGTGATCAAAGCTACTTTATCATAATTACGGAATTCCCACGAAATTGGACAGTTACAGACAGAACTGGCCCGTTCTCGTGACAATATCCAGTAAAATTCGAAGTGCAAATAGAATTGCCGCGTGGTCGGAGTCGCTCGCGAGAAAATTGCAACTCTCGAGGCAAATCGAAGAAGTTGGGCCACTGATGATCGCCATTAAGATTCATCTGCATCGTTGGTATTCGTTTCTGACATGAACAAGCGGCATTATATCTGGATATTACTTCCTATCTTCGTTGTTTTACGATTATCCTGGAAACTATTTGGCGAAATGATATAGAATTATGAAATAAGAATTATATAAAAGGAAGTTAATCGACGTATGAAATTTCTGATCCATAATTTGTGCTTTCACTTAAAATTTACGAAGTACATCTTAAAATAATATAATTTTTCACTAAGTGCCTACTATTATATAATACGATATATCTCTTATATTTCTATATGTATACATATATATATGTGTGTCAATATATACAATAAATATATGTATACACTAATAAAATTCTGGTTAAAAACGGACGAATCAGAAAATCTTGTTGGATTGGTCAAATATTCTAGTTATTGTAATAGATCAATACTTTACAACTTATAATAATTAGAATTCCTATTATAATAATCAAAATATTTGATCAATCCTAGAAGAGTTTTCTGATTCGTCCGTTTTTAATCAGAATTTTTTTTTACATACATATTACATCTATACATAGGTACACACACGATCGTATCAATTTTTTTCCTGATCTCGATAATTTTATATAATATTCAATTAATATATCATAAAATTTCAGCGACATGAGAAGGTGAAAAAACGACGGTGACAGAATAGAGAAAGATTGATGAAGGGGAAGGGGAAGGGATCGAGAAAGGAACATCGTAATTGACGGTGCGACGTGAGTGATACGAGCCCCCTTATTCTCCCTCGATTTTTTCGTTGGATTAATTGCTGTCGAGATGCGGCTTTTTCGTCATTAAAATGATATTATATCTGCACCTGGAAACCCGGGGGGACAATTTACATGCGGAGTGCCGGACGCCGTAATGAAGAGGGAGAGAGGGTAGAGTTGAGAGAACGGGACATTACGGTATTTCGTTGATTGCCTCGAATCGTCCGCGTCGTCTCATCCGCGCGCAATTCCGCGGAGCGTCGACGGCGGCACGTACAGCCGCGCCGAATCGAGACTATTTGATCGTTTTAATTACACCTCGTGGCACGAGGAAGCCGCGCGCAAATTAGATATTCCGCGCGATCTTTTCGGACTTTTTCGCGGTTGGGGATGCTGCGCCTCTCTGGCGCCGCGAGCCAATCGATTTTTTACTGATTTCCCAAACCGCTCCAACACTTGATTAATCGAGCTCTTCAAATTGATTCAAATGATCCTCAGGCCAGCGATCGATCAGCGATTGGTCTACCGAGCTATACGCGAAGTAATTAATTCCGTATATCTATTATACATATTAATTTTCTGCATCTCCACACTTTTTATTGTCCGCCATTAAACCCCGACGCGAACTTTGGCTAACCATGACATATTCAGTGCGCTGAACGTGCGCTGAAGACGACGGGGTTCCCCCATAGGGAACATATGAACTTTGCGTGGAAGTAAGTAGACACTCGACATTACAATGTTGTAATTAATCGGGAACAAAGTAGAAATAAAAGCGCTGAGAAAAACGCAGCTGTTGTACAGCTGTTTCGCTTTCTCTGCGATTTCGTACCGGCGGTTTGCGGCCAATAGAAATTTATGCCACCGCTACAAAACTTAATACTCATGGATACGCATTCGGATAATATCATCAAATTTATGAACGTCGTACTAATTGGATTCTTTGTTGGTTAAATTTATTACGAGTCTCCGCAGCTCATCCTCTCGAGTAATGAGCGATATGTATGGCATCATTTACATAAAGAGAATATCGATATAAGCTAAAAATATTAGCACGAGACCTATCATGCTACACTTAATACCATATGTCGCGTCGTCACTACGTAAACGATTTTATAATTTATTTAGAAATGTCGATAGAATGTCCGATCAATTGTTCTGTTGTGTCACTGGAATAAGCGCAAGTATAATGCTGATCGTGCGTATCACGACGCGATTTGTATAAAACAATATAGTGCAATAATAGGATGTGACCGATATAAAAAAAATATAATTTTAATTATACAATGCTTGTCGCAACATCGCAATATCAATTATCATTTCAATTTTCTCGCCGTTCAATGAGACTTTATCACCTGCAAACCGCCCATTTTTCATTCATACATAAACATAGAAAATGCATAGGAGTTTATCATCTCATTCCACTGATTCACACCAGCTCTTAAGATCGTATTCCCTTCTCTGTATAATTCCAGATAGCGACAGGCGACGAACTATTTCCCAGGGCCGCGTCGACGATGGATATCGTGCGAGTAATAATTGGAAGATGATACACCGTCGCCTTGAGCGAGCAGGGTAATTGCTTGTGTAATTCTTAATTTCACGTTACGCTGGAATTCCGATTGTGGCGTCCCTCGCCTCACCGGCGCGGTATCTCGCATCTCGTGTTAAGCCGTGTGACGACGGCGCATGCACCTCACGCCGCAACACGAGACCGCCATCGCGTTGCACGATAGACAAACGCTGACACGCTTCGTTAACGCACGCGCGAGCGCGCTAATTAATTCATAGATAATTTTTGATTTCACGTCGCGCCACGGTAACGCGAGAGAGCGGGGTGATTTATGACGACACGTTCGCCCCGATCGTTAATCGAATTTTCACATGTGCGCGCGATAATTGAGAAAAATCACTGTCCGGCGAGATCCGCGACTTGATCGGAATAACTCGATAACTCGGTTAAATAACGTCCCGCGATTAAATAATTGGCAATCAACGTCCCTCCGGGGGAAAGCAAGACGGGGGGTCGAAGGTAAAACCGCCGGCGGCGGTCGATGTATCATGGGACGATCGCGATTTCCTTTTCACAATTAATAAATTGTCCGATAAATCTTAATATTTAATAGATAATAATATAGATAGATAATATTACAATTTTTACTCCGTAAACGAATGAAGCGCGATTAAAATTAATGAATGAGATTTTTATGTTTATATTAATATCTAGTCGATTTTTACGATATGCCGATGAAGAATTATTGTCGTATGCGTTATTAATGAGGAATGAGTTGGGATGAGATCTAAGTTCAAAACATCGATTAAAAGCTTAAGTGGCTATTATCCAGCGAAACGTAAATGAGTATATATAATCGCAAGCGCGTACGTTGGTACCGACTATTACGAAATAGATTGTTGGATATTCTGTGAAAACCGCGCCGCGTGTGGTAACCATTTAGCAATTTGTAACAGCTCCGCCGTTTATTGGAAGCTATTAAAACTTCACTGTGTAGCAATATTAATACATTCGCAGCTAATAGTTGCGTACTTTCTAATAGGAGTTATTAGCTCGTTACGCCAACCGCTCCAACTGTTTAACGCGATGTTGGCGGCGATAACACGCCGCTATTGACGGAGCGTCTCTTTTCACAATTCGCTATCGTCGCCATTTCTCGCGCTCGCGAGCTCTACAGCGGTCACGATATTATCTCTCCGATTAATTACCTCTCTCTTTCGCATCGCCTGGGGTATTATTAGCGCAATTATTATTATCATAATTAGCGGTGATCGCGTCGATCGTCGTTTCAACTTGCATGCATAATTTGCAGGGCGGATGACGACTTTTCGAGGCCTCAAGTTAATAATCCTTCAGGGATATCCCAGCGGCTATGCAACAAAGTGAAGAGATGTTAAAGTAACGTAACGCATATCCCTCCGTCTCTCCCCTTTTTTTCTATCCCGCATAATATATAATTTAAAAAGATGACATACATCTTTTCTCTCCGAATATTATTATTTAGCGGGGCTCGTTAACTTGTCGGGGCTCAAAGTTTTAATCCCATTTCGTAAATGTCGCGATGAATCAAGTTGACAAATAATCCAAATACCCAAATCAGAAGGCCAAGTTTTATCAGTTCTTACAAGAGATTCACTTTTGAGAGAATTAATAAAATGGCCGATATAGAAAATGTATCACGAAGAATGGAGGAAAAGGATACGGCGCGCTGCCGTAGCGCAGGAGAAGGCAAGACAGCGAAGCTTTTACGCGGGGAGGGCGAGGGGGCTCGCTCGGTGAAGGGAGACGGGTGAAGCAGAGGACGGTAGAGAAGTGACTCCCACCAGGCGCGGGTAGGCGCAACATCAAAGGGAACCGACTTCTCGTTCGCGAGGTGAAGAACCGGCCATCTCCGGGCCACACACGAATTGCTTTTATACACTTACTTTACGTTCTGTACCACTGAAGTGTAATACCTTTTCGGCGCGCCGCACCGCGTGGCGGCCGAGACAACACGCGGGATTACGCAAATTCCGCCTACTAGCGGCCAAACAGGGTGACATGGCTTATACTTTCGAAATCCCTCGTCCTTCACACCTTTTTGTCTTTATTTTCTATATTTTTGCTCGAGAGACGTCTTATCTTTCTGTATGATGGAATCCTTTGCATAATTTATACCACTTACCGCCATCAGCGTTGCGCCGCGAAAAGCCACGCCGCTGCATCCCTGGAACAGATATATGAATCGAATTAGTGAAGGATACATTTTTTAATTAATCCTGAAAATCTTAAGTTTTTAAATTTCTAATTATAATTAAATTTCTAATAAGATTTAGAAATTTTGCATCTTCTACAATTTTCTCTTATGCCTTTCTATTCTTTTAATATTTCTTTGCTTCCTGAGAGAGAAAGGAAAGGAAAGGAAAGAGAGAGTAAGGCCCAATTGTATAATTCAATTTTGTAAAACAAATATATAATCATCATGTTAAAATTATTAAGTTTAAAATAGTTGCAAAATGGCTATTTTAAGAATTTAGATCGCGCCTTTCAAATATTACACTGAAGAGAATTTTCCAGAAATCTATCTTTTCTAAAATCGCAGTTATATTATTTTATAGCCGTTGATCTTTAGAGCAAACTTTGGTAGAGCAACAGCGTATTGATTTACGGCGCAACGTCCGATCGTAAAATCGATTATAGTTACGCTTTGAAGATGTTCTTTTTGAGAGTATTGGCACGATTTTATCTGCGATATTTGCGTTTTCGTAATCCGACTTTATAATTATTGCAAATTCATTAATTGCCATTTTTTACATGGTCATTAGAATAATTGAGTTGCTTGTCACGAATTATTTCAAAGGCTAATTTCGTGTAATTATGCGCTCCACATTAATTTTATTCAACTGACAATCGCGCGGACTCTAACTCGAGCAGCTCTGCAAAAAGCGTTGCCGAGACGTTGCAGCGCGGCGCCACGGCTCGCCGCATCGTTCCGGCTTCCATCGTTCGTATGCCGCGAATATCAAGTCATCAGCGACTATTCAGACACGTCCAACGACGAATCGCGCTCTACGGGCGTGACGAATTCGCGCGGGGCACTTCATCCCCGGTCGAGTTTCAAGAGGTCACACGACGTGACGCGACGCGCCGGGGCACGGTCCCGAATGTCATTACGATCGATGGACAGCCGGAGGGGCTGCGGGGAGAGGGAGGTCCGCGAGGTGTGTCAAATCATACGAAACGGGGCGAGGTAGGCGCGAGCGGGGACGGAAAATTGATGGGACCGAGAGGCTCTCGTAAGAGCCTCTTGCCTTTCAAAGAGATCGCTTCTGCGTGCGACATGGGGCACCAGCCCCGGCGATTCACGAAAATCCACAGAGTCGCCCGACGCTTCAATGGCTGCGAGGGTAAGCCCTCGGCTTTCTCCCCTCCGTGTCGAGATTGGGGGAAGATGGTTAGTGAAACTGATTCGAGTTAAATGGAGCCTAAATGGTACTCGAATTGACTGCTAGAACCGCGCCGGCCTTTTGTGCGGAATGACATCGGGCGATGTTTCGTAAACCACCGTGAAGCTCCGATCAGTCGCTAGCTCGATCATTCGAATGCGATGATTTCCTTTTTCTCCTTTCCGTTTTCCTTTCAACCGTTGAAGAGAGCGGAGCAATTTATTTTCGAAAAAACTTATCTAATGTCTCTCTCGCACAGAAAAATATTTAATGACTTAAAAGATTTTTAATGCCAAATTAAAGAAAAATTAATTTCTTTCGTTGTCGTTATTTTTCTAAATTCTTCTGTATTTATAATATAATATAATAGTAATTGTATTGTTAATATAAAAAAATGTACGTATCATGTACTTTTAAATAAATACTATAAAGATTATCAACATTTTCAAATAGAGGAAAATTGTAAAATTGATGCTTGTAATCCATCAATGCTTTATTTGTATTTATTCTTTTCAATATGAAAATAAAGAATCTGCGTATGTTTTAAATATCGAAGGTACGAGAGATCACGTTGCTCGCGCGTCATCGAAATTTTAGATTTTCTATGACACGTGGCCGGTATTCCTCAGACGTCAATGCTTCTTCTCGCGCCGTCAGCGGGAGCAAGGTACAGTGCAATTAAATTCAAGTTCGAAGGTCAGAAACCGTTCTGAGCGTGCGTGCGAGACGCTATCGAGGTTAGTGTTTTCGACATGCACGGCAATGACAATAGGCGATTCGAATAGGCTGTAATAAACCCTCCTTTCATACGGCCTGGCATTATGCCGGGCAAAAATAGACGCACGAAGCACTTGGAAGCAGCTCTAAAAGTTTCTTATCGGCCGAAGTGTATGCACGATAGTGGTCGTTTGCTCGATTCTAAGCATGACACTATCGCTATGATTGTAAATAACAAATATGGCCGATGTGTAAAAAAAAAGCATTCTCGTTGCAAGACGATAAACGTTTTAATGATGCATAATCACTGGAAGCTATCAACAACATTATTTTACAGCTCGAAAAAAGAAGCGATGCTTTGGTTTTTCTTTTAATATTTTTCAGATGTATTTTTTTTCAACATTGACGTCTTTACAGACCTTGCACATTGCATATCTTTGAACACGATTATCGACCCAAAGTAATAAAATCGATACTTCAATTGAATATAATTTTACGATCTACTGTTTAATTTTTAAATAACTCGGCGACTTGTATTGAAATTCCAATAAACTAAGACTTCTCTAGAACTACTCAAAGAACGAGTAAGTGATCTTTCATTTGAGAAATCCATTATCTTAATTCGGAAAAAGATGCCCCAACGTATGAAACTGTTATCATAAAGGGAAATACATTATTACAATGAAGGAATTAATTATGCAAAGGAAATAATGATAGTTCTGAACAAAGTAGTTCTGTGCTCCCCGGCGCAATACTTGGGATGCATGCGTTCCATTCTTGGAAGGATTCGAAGTCGACGATCGGCAATACGGCTTCCCCGACATATTATGGAAAATACGTCGACTCGAAACGACGTTGCCTCGGGCTTCGAACGGCATTCGCGAAGTGCGTTTCGATACTAACCGCGGTTCACCGCGCGCTCGACGCACGGCTGCCGTACGACATCATAAATTCCTTATGTATTTCCTGTCGCGGTTACCGGCGCATTTTCAGCAACCGAGGCAGTTGCAACCGAGCCAACATGGCGACGCGTGTGGTGATCTCGCTAATCGATCCTGAGATGCATAGAATATGCGAAATTGCCCTTTCAACGGAGGATGCTCGTAAAAACGGGCGATAAATATTTTTTTTTCAGAGACCGGCCGCGCGCGCTCGCGTACGAGAGTCACTCTCGTATCAGAAAATTGCGTCAAGTACGCGACAGCTTTTTCTGCCGCAGCATTTAATTAACTTTACTGTCGCGGGATTATATGTACGATCCGATCGAACGAATTGCGACGCGTAATGAGACTAAATCGAAGTTATGTTATTAATAAGAAAATATTAAAACAAAATAATTTCATTAGCAGTCCTAAGTGCTTTTTGTTCAAATATGTATTCTGATTGAATCCATCATTGTTTAGCCACATTTCTTTATAAATAATCGTTTTTGGTTTTATGAACAATGTTTTATGGACAAATAATGGACAGTCAGAATCTAGATACATATAATTTTGAAGAAAAATATCACTAGGAATGCTGATGATAAAATTTTGTTTTAATTTTTTTAGTAAAATAGACAATTATTTATAAATAAATGTGTACAAATGATGGGCAATCAAATGCATATCAATTTTGTAAAAATTCGCATTTTGAGGTGTCAACTTCACAGACTTTTATTGCTGGTCTCTGGGTGCACATTACGGATGCATTTCTCTTTGGTCGGGTGTAAAGTTCGTGAGAGATAGACTATAATTGAGCTCGAGTACTATGCCGTGAGTAACCGATCTCTCAGCGGATCGGAACAGTTCGATCGTCGGAGAGGAAACGGATTACCCCCCGCACCATTCGCCGCTCCGAAACCTCTGAAACGACTTACCGGCCGGCGGATCTGTCGTGCGGCCGTATAGATGTGATAAATAAATTATTGCCTGTGGTTTGCCGAGCTCTTTCTCCCGCGATGGCGTCCCGCACTCTCTCTCTCTCTCTCTTTCTGTGGTCTCTCTTTCTTTCTCTCTCTCTTTCTCACCATGAACGGAATAAGATATTCCATCATGGTGAGTTACATAAATCTCCTCATTGAATGGGCCTAATTATTGCCGGAGGGTCGCCGAGTCGAGGGGGCAGATCGTACGCTCTTCCGGGGACTTATTGTCAGCCTAGTTTAGGGCAGGTCCGTCGCGAGAGAGAGAAGGGCGTGTATATACCCTTAAGGCCATCGCAAATCCCCCCGCTGTCCTCTCCCATGTGCCCCCATCTTTCCATCGAGATGCTCGTAACGACGTGTGTTCCTCGGCAACGACTGCCCAGGAAGAATCAAGTAGCTCTCATGCACGCCCCTAATCGAGAACATTATCATGCTAATACGTCGCTGCGAGCGTCCTTGCATAATGCTTAATGATTTCTCGCAGTTTTTTTCGATGTCATTCGAGCGTAGAGTTGAGCATTATACTCCGAGATCGAAGCGGCGTCCATTTTGGATATTTCAGTTAAAAATATATTACGGTCACGTATAAAATCTTTAATACATAACAAATTTTTTTCGATAATGGATAAATATGAGAATTGACTAACGCATTTTATGTATAAAGGAAAAATGAAAATTTATTGCTATTGTAAAAAAAAATATATAAAACACATGTTATATTATTCCTAAAAGCTACAACGATATTTGCCTTAATATTGATAATACGAGAAATAAAGATAAGTGTAACAGGCCTATCACGATCGCGACAAAATGGCAACGCTGCTACGTTCAAGATCGCAGAAGGATTCGTCGAAGGCAGAATGGTGAACCTCTAGGTCGCTCGGACTATCGCGAATCGATCGGATTCAGAGTTCCGCTCGCAAATAAACGCCTCCGGAGGGCTGAAGGATGCATCATCGCGTCCTCATCGTCGCCGGCGTCGTTGTTCGTGCGCCACGATGGAGCCGCGAAAGGGCTCCTTGTGAGCATCGAGCGGCCGCTTCGTCTGCTCCCGATAGATCGAGTAGCCCACCCATAGATATTGCCCGAAGTAGGCAAGCATGCCTAATGCGTTCATCGTGCGAGCACGTCCATAGACGAGAAGAGCGGCATATGCGTACTTGGAGAATCTCTCATCGATTTGGGATTTACATGTCACAAGCCCGAGCGATTTGTCGCGCGCAGGTCAACCCCTGTGAGCGCACAAAAACCAGAGAAAATCGATGCAGAAAAGCTCTTCGAGTCATCGATAGACTCGTCGGACTCTAAGACGTGAAAGAGCCTTGATTGCTGCGTGAATAGCCAGATTGATGGCTGTGGCCATTCATGTTAACGCGCGCGCATACGGATTGAAACGAATTTCCGGCAACATTAAGATTTTTCATTCAAATGAGATATAAATGAAATATTTATCTTCAAAAGTGGCGTATAGATCTCAATTAAATATAAATATTGCCTGTTATTTTATCATGCCAGAAATGAGCGAGGCACTCGCAGCATTATGAATTTAATAGATTTTTGGATATCGAGCTTTATGTCGTATTTCAAGATTAAACTTGTAAACGGGGAAAAGTGATATTATCGATCCTCTGTTACAGCAGATACAATTTTGCAGTATCTGTGACGAAGGCGACATTCAATTTGTCACCTCCCTAGCTGTTCTTCCATCAGACGTTCTTAGGCTATATCGAATCACTTCCGGACGATGAAGCACGTTCCATCCTCATCCTCCCTCTTCTAACGGTAAGAAATCTAGACTAGGGTTCACCCTGCCAAGTAATGTTGGTATCTATTACTCAGCATTAGGACCGTAATATTAAAGCAAAAGCAGTTAAGCGAAAAACAGACACACTGAGAGAAATGGTTTGTATTATAAACCAAAAGTTTTGTCGATATATGCTCAAGAAATTTATTTAGTTGCTGTAAACAAATATGTTATTTGCTTATATCTCGTTAAGTCGTTTTGATTTAGAGAACAAAACTGTTTTGTTTGCAATTTTCTAACGACCAAGATATAAGCAAATAACATATTTATTTACAGCAACTAAATAAATTTCTTGAGCATATATCAACAAAACTTTTGGTTCATAATACAAAACATTTCTTTCAGTGCAGACATAATATTAGGACCAAATGTAAACAATATGTATGTTAAAATATAATAAATGTAAAACTTCCAAATACATATATATATTGTATTAAAAATAATATAATATATTTTCTCCATAAAAATCTGCATAAAAATTATTATCAAGCGAGTATAAAATTGTATGGACGTATAAAATTGTAATAAAAATGTTATAAATGTATTTTGCATTTTTGAATGAGATTTTGAATGAAAATTGTGTAAAATTTATTACAATCAAGCAACATGGATGTATAAAATTGTAATGAATGTATAAATGTATAATAAATGAATAATTATAATAAACAAATGTATAAATTGTAATGACGACTAATTTATTTTGTACGGATTACAATATAAAGACAAAATTTGTATTGTAATCCGTACAAAATAAATTATATATGCAAAGAAACAATCCTTTATTTTCTTATATCTATTCGAAATTAGAAATTATGAAAGAATTATGAAAGGAGCCATTGTCTACATTTGCGCGATGTTTAAAATTTATGATCGCAAGTACATTAGATTTCGTAAAGACAACTGCCGCGTTGCAGGAATTCTCTTTAAGAAACAAAACTTATTAGTCAACTTTGAAAAATCCCAGCCTGCATTCAAGCTGGTCCAGAAAGGAAATAGAGAAAAGGGAAGGAGAGAGCCTGGCTACTTGCTCATAATTCACGCGAGGTGTTATTTCGTTGAGTTTGTGGTTCTGAGTAAATCTTTTGTACGAGAGTGCTGATCGGGGATCTCTCTCACGACGCATTGTTTCCCATTCGATTCACAGTCGTGCCGCAGCCATCTTCGCTCTACGAGGGTCGCGTGCCTAATAAGTGATGCTTTGGAGCACCGTCACCTTCGCGGAGGTTAACAAAGCCGAGTCGTTTGTTCGATTGGTCGCGGCCACTCAGCCGTATTGTTCGGCCGCTCAAAGGCCGCTGGTCATCTGCAGATATTTACCTCGACAGCCAGAAAAGCTACGATCGTCCGTTAGCGCCTTGAACTATCATTTTCTAGCGAATTTGAACAAATGGGGACCTCTATTACCTTCGCCCCTGGGTCACTTGGTTGGGAAATATGACATAAGAAATATGACTTAATATAAAGAGCATCGTAGAAATCATAAATTCGATATAAAATAATTTTTTTTTTCAAATTTGAAATAACATGGCAGATTCGATAATTAATAATTCTTCTCAGAAATAAAATCTTTGGTAAAATATATGTGATATACAATTAAACAAAATCAAAATATGATTTTTGCTACATAAGATTTTTAATATTCGCTTCGTCTGCAAAATATTTTTTAAAAAGAAATAAACAGCAATCGATTAAAAATATTACAACACGGTGTTTCGAAGAAAGAAGCATCTGTCGGCTCTTTAAAGATTAAATACGAAACGACATATTTCGCGCTAAAACCAGCTATAAACAAAGTCTGCGAGTCACGATTTCGTCTCGCACAAGGTTCGCGCGAGAGGACGGAGTATAAAAGGGAGAAGAGGGAAGGAGAGGGGGGGGGGAGGGGGGAGAAGGACGAAAAGCTCGAGACGCGTTTCGCGAGAGCGTGAAAATTTCGGTGCTTTATTGTATCGCCGGCGCGTACGTTGCTCGCCCGCTCGAGCAAGCAGGCAGCGGCGGTGGCGCGCGGAGGAAGGGAGCAAAAATCCCTCGCGATATAAATCGATTTACGGGGCGAGCGTCAAAGGGCCGCTCGACCAATCGGCTGGTGGACGAGGCGGTGCTCGAGCGGAACGCGCTGTGCCGTGCGAGCGGAGGCGCCGCGCCGAGAGGGAATGCGTTTTACCGAGTGCGCGACAGGGAGGGTAGAAGTGCCGGGTAAGCGAAGTGGGGCTAGCGCGGCGGGCATGGGCGAACGGCGGGTCGCGCTGGTGGGACCGGTGGGGCTGCAGCGGGGATCCGACACACACACACGCGCCTCCGACGCACGTTGCACCGTTCGCGAAGGGTGGGAGGGGGGCCGCCCATGAGCACCGCGCTCCGTGCCTTCCTCGCCACCGTGACCTGTCCCGAACTCTCGTCAATTACGACTAAATACACGTATCGCGTCTAATATGGAGGACATAGCGACGCGGGATGGCTCGACAGCGACGGATACTTGCCGTCTATCCGAGCGATCGAACGCTCGCTATCTACGCGAGCGCTTCGGTTAACGTACCTCGTAGGGCTGGGGCACCGAGTCTGTCGTTAGTGTCGACCGAACTTCCTTCCCCGCGCCGCGCGGGGTAGACGAAACAAATACTATGCATTGTGGATACAAATGTACATCGTCGATCTTACCCGGTATAAATGTAAATATCTAAGCGGACCGGAGACTTCAGGTAGCACCGAGACGAATTAGTGCTGTGTTTATACAGGGCACATCTTTATTTAGCGTCGCGTTTGATGTTAACGTGCTTGTTTGAGAATTATTTACCTTGCATCGACGGGGATTCCGTTCTACACAGACGCACTATGAGAATCGTCGAAATCATATAAAACTGCGAAAAGCTTTTTTAAAATTTACTTTGCACAAAGGGGTCCGACATTTATTATAAAGTACTAAAAAACGCAATGCAAAATTAATAAATGTCAATATTTAAACAACTTTAAACATCTAATGTTCATTCATTTTTACCAATGTAGATTAACTTTAATCTCGGTTTAACTTATATCTTTTTCCAATTCTTATAATTAGAGAAAGATAGAAAGTAAGTTAAACCGAGATTAAAGTTAATCTACGTCGGTACAAATAGGCATAAATATTTGTATTTTCTAATTACGATATTTGATGTTAACGTGATATTAATGCGATGTAATTGGAGGAATTAGCATTTTAATTAATTAAAAGTTAGTAAAATATGAGTATCGGAGTATCCTAAAGCGTGGGAAATATGAAGTCTACATGTGAAGATAATGTTTTTAAATGCATCTGATAGAAATTTCGATCGATTTATTTGACATTTGTTATAAATGCATCGAAACCACGCGATATTTGCGCGAGCGAATCTGACAGAATTGGTCTGAAAGCGCGTAGATTCCCGTCCCGATTTCAATAACGCATGGCCTTTTGACATTCTGACAAATGTCACGTGTTCACGGGAGAAAGTCATTTTACAAAGGGCTCATAAACTGAGCATGATAGCCAATAATAATGCATGCGATTAACTCTGTAAGTTAATACAATATGTCATTATGCTATTCTCTCGTGTTTTAAAACTGCGAACAACTACGTGAAGTGAGAACAACGGTGAAATCGCGATCTCAAAATTACGAGAAATTTTAGACACATTCGAAATGTTACACATAAATAAAGGATATTATCATCACGTCATATTTACGCCAGTATTAAACACGAATGAAACGACCACACCCCTGTTCGCAAAAAGTGAAAACGGCGTCCGGTATTCCGCAATTCTGCAAATCAATTTTAACAAAACTATCAAAACGATCGTCTCGTTACACGCATAAAAGGCAGGTGATTTTTTTACCGCTCGAGGCGCATACCAGCGGACGCGGCGCGTGAAAAAGAAGGAATTATCAATTAAAGGTCGGTCTTTCTTACTTTGTAAAAAATGTCTTAATGTAATCCGCGTTCGCGTGTGGCCCGGGAACGGGGGAACGGAACTGGTGGCCGTTGGAAGCAATCAAGCGGGACGGAGGGAAAGAAACGAGGGCGGAGAAAGGGAAGAGACGGCAATATACAGGCGTAAACTTTTCGGGAAAAAATCCTCATTGATGGATAGTTTATCGCGTCCCGGTCCCGCCAATGATTTCTTCCCTAAATCCTATCTCTCGTCCTTCCCCCCTCGTCCTCGGTCGACACACGCATACATGCACGCACGCATCGTCTCTCTCTCCTCTTTTACTGCACGAGGGTGCCCCCTCCAAGCCTTCCTGGACAACAGAGCCTACCTAAATATCGGGGGATCATGCTAAACGGCGGCAGATCAAAGGGACCGACAGAATCCGGTGGCGAGCTATCATAATAATTAGGCTCGCTCGCGCCTCTTTGTATCGGGATAGAAAAGCCGACGTGGAAGGCCGAGAAGAAGGAGCAAAGACGCAGAAGAAGAGGAAGAAAAAGGGCCGCGGACGGTCCGGTTGGTCGAACTGGCCGGCGAGAGTGGTCGGCACCGCTCCTGCCCGCTAAATTGAACTTAAGGGGACTCTAAAAAGATTTTACTGATTTCGGTGAATGAGAGATCGCGCGATCCTCGCAATCGGCAGGTACGTGGCCGCCGCCGGCCGGCTTTCACACCGGTTTGGATTGATTCAATAAATGTTTTTCTACGATTCTCTTTAATTGCCGGAGCGGTATCGCGTGATGTCGTGTATTAGAATTAAATACAGGGTGTCCGCGAAACAAATAGGCACTTTGGGCGAGCGTGTTCTCTGATCCGCTTTGGAGCTTCATCTCATTCGTAGCGAGAAACGGAAGACCAATTGTTTCCCGTGTTATGAGTGATTGACAACCAATATTATTATGCCTGTTTCCGAAGAATAAAGTCTCATTCTTCATATATCTCCGGGTGAATTGTGCTTTAAACGAGTTACAATTTCAAGCTGAATCATCATCACACCTAATGTTAAAAATTAAGCGGTTATGAATGAAAACACCTAATCAAGTATTCGATAGAAAAATAACGGCTCCAAATTGCTGAAAGAATATTTTGTCTCGCGCCACGTATATATTTTGAATAGCTCACAATATGACAGCGGAATTGCATGCCTATTCATATCGATAGAACTCAATTCAATATTCCAAACCGCCATAATTGTGAATGAAATGTAAACAAAGATTTAAAACTGAAAATTTGAGAAAATTATTTAACGCCTTCTTCCACTTTCCTCTTTGATATATCGTATCCTTTCAATTGTAAAGAACTGCTGACAGGTGAAATGTACTCTCGAGTTTCCTCTGGTATTAATTTATCAATATCAAAAACACTGTTACGAGAGTCATATCAATCCTGCGCGACGTGATTGCCTCCGAGTACTGAGACAATTGTTCCTCATACACGTCGCGTTTGCGCGGTATGTATTTTTCAGTTATGCTACTTATGCGAAATAACGATTATTAATCCGCGGCAATCTAGATAGGCAGGATGTCGGTAGGATTGGATTACACGTTGCATGCAGTCGCGCACAATTTAGTATCGTCGTGTACTGCTAAGCGCGGTAAATTGGTTGGCGCGATTTATTACAATTATCGGTGTTCACATTACAGGCTCGCGAAATCCGCTTCTGTGAAATTTCGAAGACACGAAAGCGACTCGTCGCTCGGTGAAAGCAAATTGTTTCTCGGTATTATATAAATTCACATTTGCATCACAAATCGGCAGGTAATATCGATTTACGACGTATAGAAACGACAGAGACACGCTGCGCGAGTATATGTGGGGTATGTAATGCAAGATGAATTTTCATGCGATTTTTGCTACGATTCTTTTATATAATAATTGCAATTAACTTTCATCCGCAATTAATAAGTGAAAGTTTCCTTAATGTTCGCCTACTAATAGAACAGAAAGATCAAATTTGTATTTCAAATAGTATCAAATATTAATATAACAATCAATAATGTTTCTACAATTTTTAATAATTATCTATTTTTTTCATAAAATTGGAGTAGTTAAATAATATACTTTATAATGTTTTCGATCTTTATCGTCAGTGGAAATCAAAGAGCTTGAAAGTATATTCGAGAGACAATACAGCGTATACGTATAACGATCCGTCGGATGCATCCGGTGGAGCGATTCTATCGACTAAAAACCACGAACATGTGGAAAGACAAAAATGACATTCGCCACAGACTTCAGCGGTCTTCGATTCTGTTCTCTTTAAATTGAGTCTGTTCAATGGAAAGATATACCTACGTATACGCTCGTTTTTTATTCATCAATTCATACAAAAGATCATAACGACAATAAGCTACAATCTGGTTTGATTCTTTCTGTAATTTGCCCACAAATTTCAACACTCATATAGAATTTAACTGTGATAATTACGAAAATTTTTTATACAATAAATTCATAATTTAAAATATTATTAATTATTAAAATTACTTCAACTTAAAAGAATTTTATAAAATATTGGTAAAAATAGATAAAGATAAAATTAAAATTATTTATCATAATTTCATAGATAATTGAATTTTAGCATCAATAGAATCTTTATTTGATTTTTGTGTCTAACCTTCTTAAGTTCTAACATTTTTAATTTAATGACCTTTATAACAGGGATAATATCGAGCAACTCTAGTTGTCGATAAGATTGCCGCAATTATGTAACTAAATCAATCTTCAAATCGGACTGTAGATAATGATATATGTAATAAATACGATATATGTAATAAATATTCTTTTAACATTATAATGGGCCAGCAATCGTTTGCGATATTATCAGCGATATACCAGCCATCCTTGTCTTTCATGTTCTTTGACCTACACTCGATCAGCAATCTCTGATTGTCTGGAGATACTTGTGTTTGTTGGATTAACGTTACAATCTTTCAGAATTCATCGCGATTACATGAGAAATAATGTTTCTCTTTGGTTTTATGTGTAAAAAAGACAATACTCTAT
The DNA here is from genome assembly GCA_021460005.1 of Tetramorium alpestre. Classification (NCBI taxonomy): domain Eukaryota; kingdom Metazoa; phylum Arthropoda; class Insecta; order Hymenoptera; family Formicidae; genus Tetramorium; species Tetramorium alpestre. Next base: position 102,720 of record JAJVSH010000031.1, read on the forward strand.
TTTTTTTAATTTGATTGCGGAATATACTTTTTTAAAAATATAGTCTAATTAATAATTTGCGTTTACAAACTGTGTCTCACATGTAAGGCGATAATATTGTTTCGTTGCAACTGGCAGGTATAATTTACACGTCGACATTGCCGGATTTAACTTTGTAAGTCCTGCCTGGCGAATATATTTAAAAGGAAAACCGAAAATACCCTCCTTATCGCTATTTGTATCGTGCCGCGTACTTATATTTTATGCTCAAATAACCGCGCGATAACACAGTGAAGTAGAAAGACGTGGATAATAATAGAGGAAGTAACTGACAAACGCAAATTATAGAGATGTTACGCATAATGTATAATGCATAATACCACAGAAGAGACGAGTCCTCGGTCGGTTCCTCGTGCGGAATATATCGCGCGCTATCAGGCGTATTTGCGCGCGGCCCGTTTCAAAGTCGTCCGTCGTCCGCGTGATCGAGACGCGGCCGTTAACATCCCGCCCGATAATCCGTTCCCAAGACCCGCTCGCGGCGGAGGCCGAAATCCACGCTCTCCGGGTGGGACGAAATCACGGTGGGCCCTCGTTAGTCGCCCTCCGCGTCGTGGAGGGTCAGTCCCACGTCATTGCCGAGCGAGAGAAGGCGCGTTACGAAACGCGGCGGGAGAAGGAGGAAGGATGGAGGTGNGCGAAGATAGGAGCTATTCCGGGGTAGAATAAAGAGGGAGCGAGCAGGGAGTAGAGGGGACGCAAGGAAGGAAGGACGGTCGCGCCCGCCGCGACGCTGCGGGATGTTAAGTACGTCTCGTAAAAATTCCATCCCGTAGCGGCGACGGCGGCGTCATTTTGCTGTACCGACTACGTTGGGTTATCGTAGGCGGGATCCAATCTCGCCCGGCCCTCGGATCCGCCAAAGGGGCGCGTTCTCGCGTCGGAGGTGGTACCCGGTACCGTGGCAGCGGCTTCGAAACGTGCGGCCGCTCTCGAACGGCTCCACCGTCCTTCTACGCGTGCGCCGAGCCGGTCGTGAGGAAAGCGCCTGCCCAACGCCGGCGCCGGGGGATCCCCGTCCACCGTACCATTTCGCGTCACCGGCTTCGACTGGCCTGAGAGGAGACACCCAGCTGCCTCCTTAGCACCGAAACTCGTTAAACGCCGACGTATTGACGTTTCGCGCGCGTATCTCGCTCGCTGCGAGCATCTCAGCGTCTCTTTCTCTCTCTCTCTCTGTGTGCTCTGGTGGTTCAGTGAGGATAAAGAACGAAGGACTGGACATCCAGTCGAGTTTCCATTTTCGACACAAACAGGTTGTCGTAAACATTCGAAGAACGTACAGGCCCTCCGCACAACTTGCTCGCTATGAAACTCCGGTGTCGTATTGTAGTGTTCGAACGAACGACGATGGCAGTGCGCTAGAGTGAAGGAAGGACACGAATCGACGTTCGACGGAATGTCAATTGACGTCTCTTCTCCGCGAGTTGACATTTGAAGCCGCTGGGTTTGAGAGAAATGTTTCGACGAGAGATAGGAGACGAATCCGGTAGCCGATAATGTGACTCGTGTGTCGGTGACAAGCGCGATGACGGAGAATGCGAGTGCGTTGACAGGTCATCATCGATAGCGATTAGTGCGACTGGTTTCGTGGCTGTGGCTCGAGTCGGTGGCTTCCTGCGAAGATTGTCGATGGCTCGAATCATGTTAGGCCAGTGAATGAGACTCGATAAACTGTGTGGTGATCCCGTGAACAGTTCTCGGACGTAAAGTGCGTTATCGAAAGAATGCGCGGTGCTTGAAGGGTCGACTTGCCGTGGCCTCGCGACTGGCTGCCGAAAGCCACCAGGCGAGTGTCTCGAGCTTTTTAGTTTAGCTCCTTCCCACATCCGCGCGGCATGTGCACGACGGAGATGACGGAATCTTACACCATGTCGCCGTCGACAACGGTATCTTCCAGCGCCGCGACGCCCGGCTGCGTGAGCGGCACGTCGGCGCACCGACGGACGTCGTGCAGAGGCTCGCCGAGTCGAGGAGACGTTCAGGACGACGAGGATGAGATCTCCGTGGGCTGTCCCAGTCCGCTGCCGTTGGTGGTCGCGACGCCCAACACGGAGGACGAGTTGGCTTCCTCCAGGGACGATTACGCCGATCGTCTGAGCCCCAGGAGAAGCTATCCACGTGATTCAATGACGGAGGACGAGGACAGGGATTACTCCCGCAACGGGGAGTACAGGATGTCGAACGGAAGAACCGGCAGCAGGACTCGCGAAAGCGGCGACTCGGTCACGACGCTCAGGGACGACGAGGAGGACGAAGAAGAAGAGGAAGAGATGGACAGCAGAACGGGCAGCAACGGAGCGGCAGCCGCTGGTACCACGGACGATTACTTCAAGCCGCTGAAGCGCCTGAAGATGGTGCCGATGCAGCACTCGGATGAGGAAGATGAGAGAGAACGGGAATCCAATGACCGCGGGGTCAAATCTTTTAGTATCCTCGATATTCTGTCGCATCGGCCGAAGGCGAAGATCGTTCGTCCCTGGGACACGGCGGATTCCGGCCTGAGCCATCAGCACCGTCATCACTTGCAGCAGCAGCATCATCATCATCATCCGCACCATCTACACCACCACCATCACCACCATAGTAGTCACCCGAGTCACGCGACCGGGCCCCGGGATCTTTCGCTGATGGGTATGTCACTCACGTCCATGTCCGGCTCCATCAGCGAGCCGCCCCTCAGCAGCTCCTCGTCGTCCGGAAGGAGCTCCGTGTCGGATTCCGGTAGTCCGGACCCGCTCGCCCATCATCACCATCATCATGCCGCGCTTCATCACGCGGGCATTCATCCCGGCTTGCATCATCCGGCGCTCCANCAGCCGCAGCAGCAGCAGCTCAAGAGGAAAATGCCGCAGCAGCACGGCTCCCACGCTGGCCAAAACGGCAAGAGAACCACAGGGCAGGGTAGTCCCTTGGACGCGCTCTTCCAAATGACCAGCAAGACCTTCGACGCGGGCGAGCACAGTCAAGGTAAGCACTCTTTCACATTTCTGTTTGTGATCGGATTTGCAATATATCCTTGGAATATATTTTTGATAAATAGAAATAGAAATAATTTTAGGGAAAATTGCCGTGTAGCAAATTGAAACTATTATTCAAAGTATTATTCTTAAGATATGAATATATTTTTGCCTAGGAATGAATTTTGTTTGCCTTATATTCTAACGAAATTTTTAACGTGTTTAACGTTTTATATATACGATTTTGTTTAACTATGAACAGATTTGTAAAATCAACTGCTATTTAGCCGAATAAATAAATTGGATCTTGTTTTCTACATTGCACAAATCTATGACAACGTCGGAATAAATAATCCTTAAAAAAGAAAAATTAGAATACTCTTATTTTTGTGTTTTTATACCTTATTCATATTTTGACTAATATGATTTACTAAAGTGAAAAATAATTGGTTAATGATTTATTGATGATAAATGCGAAATTGTTCTAAGATTAATTATCCTATCAGATGTGATTAAAATAAATGAAAAGAATTAGTATTTTAATGATACTTATTTATCTCAATCGTTGAACTTTCATTGTGTAATTCCCGCTGAGTAAAATAGTGTTTTTAATACACATATACATATATCTTGTTGGCATTATATATATTTGCAATGTTTTTATGCATACAAGCGTTTTGCTTTGCGTGATATAAGACATTCGCGATTCAAGCCAAGCGACGGCAACATTACCTAACTAAAACAGTTTTAAGCGAACGAAGATAAACAGTTTGGAGCGAATAATCATATTTTTTCGTCTTCACTTTTAAATGCGACATGTAATTTGAATGTTTATGGCGATTCATAAAATCTCTAGCCGCAATGTAATCAGTTATGTGAAAAAAATGCAAATCACTCAATGATAAGTTTCGCAATTCAGCTGTGCAATTTTAAGATTACTTAAAATACCATCACTTCGTCGCGTTTACATTCCGATCGCTCGTAATCGGTGGGTTTAAATATCGATCATAAATACGGGTTTTAATTTTTGATTGATGCACCTCGCCAGAGTCAGGAAACGCTGGCCGCGTTCAATTCTTTCTAAAGCGGCGCTTTATTTTACTCCTTTACAGCCCTGTGGCGTGATGTATGAAACGTTTCGAATTTCGTGGTGTGTTAGGTAGGCAGGTGCCAAAAATACGAGTCAGCAAACGCTAATCCGAGCTCGCGCGAACATTTAGGATCCGCAACCTTTCCGGACCTATGTATGTCGTATCATAAGTGACGGGTCACTTATGAGTAATACTCGATGTATAATACCAATAAACTCGTAATCAATGAATATTAATACGGTTTTATACGTAAGTAAGCAAAAAAGATTGTAAAGAATATATGAATGTACGATCGAAAGAAAAACACGATGGAAAAAACGTGACTTCTGGTATCAAATGCCATTCAATATAATTAAATGTGTGTAAGTTATATAAATTGTTGTAATCTGTAGTGACAGACGATGATGCCAATTAGTTCCGATAATCTAACATAATATCGTATGTGTCAATATTTTGTAAGATTGTAAGATTGTAATTTTGTAAGATTGAAATCATTTATTCTTTCAATTATCAGTTTGTAAAGTCCTTAGATTTAAAAACTTGCATTCTTTAAATTAGTTATTAGTTAATTGAGCAAATTATGCTCAATTATGCTCATTTATCTAACAATGAGACGCGCGGGCTTAATTAGTTAATATTAATTTAACGAGCCGATAATAATCAATAACGAAAATTAAGTAATGAAAAATTACCCATCGTTTCAAGAGACGCGTTATTCATTTGTATAATGACTGAACAACAATGACAGATATACACATAGGGACACCTTTCTTCCGCTGACTTCTTCGAGTTTTCGCATGACGGAAATGCACCGGGCGATAAGTGTCGGTCGAGATCACGGTTAAAGACCTGAATCGACGTGTTATGACGATCTTTAACTTTCTATTGATTCCTCGCTCGTGGATCACGCATCTGCGATGTCCCGAAGCGACATGTGAGAGATTACCACGGCGAACAGCCGTTTCTTCCGTTTTGCTCGGGAATTGCGGCGCGTGACACACCTTCGTAACGTCNATAATAATAATAGCTTTTACGAGCAACGACCGGAAATATTTTGTAATTATTTTTCACACCACTCTTACTAAATAAGTAATAAATTGACGAGTTGTTTCGTTACATTATTCGATAATTTGTAAATTTATTATAATTTGTGGAAACGCACAAACATGAATATCTCATAATTTATAATATTATTTATGCGCAAGCAAAAATGCAAGTAACCTGCTTGATATTCCAATTGGAGTTTTATAATAAAATAACGATAGATGTTATATTTCATTTAAAATGTTATTTAGTTATTTTAATTTATTTTTATTGTCAAAATTTTATTACCGAAAAATATTGATTTTAAATTACATTAAAGTAGTCTCCACCAACAAACGAATACAATATTTGTCGTTAAGAGCAAGCTCTTGCAAGAAAATTTGCATGAAGGTTTTCTTTCTATGTAGTTTTTATATCAGAATTAAATAAACGTCAAAACTCATTCGAATGTTAAAGTTCACGAGCAAAAGGAAATTAACGCACGATTCAAGGGGCGACGCGAAATCACTTGGCGCTTAACGCGAGTGCCACGTATTGCGTTAATCGCTTTTCAGAAGCGCGTTTCCGCGAATGGTACTAATATTAGCGGCGGTCGTTACGAGCTACGCGCTCTAGATGTGCTGTAATTAAATGACGAGATTTTTTTCCGTACCTTAGCGCTGCGCGCGACGAACGGCGACACGTCGCGTTTACTTCTCCCGGACGATATTATTATTAGGCATACTCGCGACGTCGATGTCGGGAAGTATTAGCTCTCAAAGGAGAGTGCCACGAGGTTGTCGCGACGATTTATGGCGTACGGGACAAGTGCGCGATTACGCGATCATCTTAACGGATAAGTACATCGGTCAGTCGTGTGCCGAAGACTATGTACATTTATCATTACGCGAATATCGATCGACATCCATTCAATCTCGAATATTTTATTATGGAATACCGTCGTATTTGACGTGTGAAGAATTCGTTTCAATAGAATAGCGACATCATTCAATTTGACATCTGGATAGCGCGAATGTTGAGTTTCCAAAGTGACAATTTTTTAAATCTGCGAACTTGGCGAACCACGAAATGTCAATTTTTATAAAATTGCAATGTGACCACAATTGATTGTCCACAATTTATCCACATTTGTCCATAAATAATTTTTTGTCCACCTTGCAAAATAAAATTTAAAATAAAAATGTCTTTAGCACCCCTGGGTGCGTTTTAAAAAATGATTATTTATGGACAAATGTGGATAAATTATGGACAATCAAATACCATTCAAGTTTGTAAAAATTCGTATTTCAGGATGCCAATTTCACAGACTTACATTTTTTTACTTGCTTAGGATAGAAAAATTACTCATTCAGATAAATTGCAATGTATGATACATTGCTTTGAATTTGCAGAAACGGCAAATAAATATACTAATTTGTATTACATTTCATTTAATTCTGTATTACAATTATATAAAATAATTGTATGATAATTGTATATTACAATTTATCTATCAGGTACTTTTGACGTCGTTGCTCATCTCAATCGTTTACATCGATTTACGTTTTCATAATTCTAATTAAAACTCTAGGAGGTTGGATCCCATATGTTCCTTACTTTTCTCAGCACTACTCTTTCAATATTAAGCAAGCTTTCTCATTCTATGCGTGGTCACGCAAATGTGACAGAACAACGCAACGGAAGAAGCGATAAACAATGTGGGGACCAGACTGTAATAAATTTTTACGCCTCTAGTTATCGCTGTTCTTAAAAAATAAAATGGAAATTTACAGGACTGAAAAGCCCGTCCCATTTTCGATCTCTTAAAAATACTTGACCCTATTTTCTACAAATATTTTACAAGCTTATGCTCGTTTCTATACGGCGCCGAAAAATATTTTTTTCCCCAAAGGTTTTATCGATCCTTTGGCGGACAATGGATGATCACGAGAATGGTCTTTGGAAGTGCCATTTTACCCCTCTAATTTTGTCGGGATGCAGAGGGATGTATATATGTATACTACTATACCTTGTATTGTTAATACATAAATTTCTAATTTTATGATGATTATTATGGAGTTTGTCTCCGGCCTAGTGAACTTAATCCTGAAGACACTATGGCGAATCCGATTTTGCAACAAAGTGGCCCTGCGTTACAAGAAACGAAGGGTTTTATGAGCCTTTCCGAAGACGAGTCGAAAAAAGTGCCGACATCAGCGTTGAGTTACATCTTCACCTTACGACCGGAAAGCAACCAGATTTCTGTTTTGGCTAGATCTTTGTTCAGATTTTCCTTTTCAACGCTCAAGTAATTGGATTAAAAAGAATGTATCGGTAACCGAGAGAGACGAAGATCGATTCATGTTTGTACACGTGGGCGCGGGGTAATGCTTCCCCTAATTATCGCCAGAAAATCCAATCTCTCAAAGGTTTATATTGACTGTCAAAATAAATGCGGTTCACACTTCGGCAAACGCGTATCAGAATGGAAATATATCCAATTGGGCAACCAAAGGTAAAGAAAAACAAAAAGAATTTCGTATTGTATATAATATCTAAGAAAAATGTAAAAAAATTACTCTTGACGATCGCAGGCTTATACAGATTGTCTTTTTTCTTCGAAGACGATTTTTCTTAATGGTAGGAAAAGTCCCAATAAATATCTTATATTACATAACGAAGTCGCGTATCAAATATGGCGTCAATGCAACAAAAAAATGTACACTCAGAGACAAATATAGTTACTTTTGGACCCAATCGTAATTTTATAATATTTAACACGAATTAATAACATGAAATATGATTAACTTAACTATATGCATCATTATGTTAATCATAATTATCGTTAGAAATATTATAAAATTGTAGTTGGATCCAGAAGTAACTATATTTTTCTTTCAATGTATGAATAATGTTATCACGTGCGCGGCGCTGGGTTTTTCTCCTTCTTGAGGTGGCCTACCGTGATTTCGAGCTCACGAGATCGATGGTGAGTTATCTGTTTAAAACACCGCTGCGACGAAAGGACAGTTTATCGCGCGCGCTCTCCTTCGGGATGTCCCCGATAAAAAGCACCGTATTAGCCCGTAAGACGGCCAGACACGGATCGTCGTGCACACGTACGCGTCTGTGACACGTGTTACATGCCCCCGTGCGCGAATGAGCCGAGGCGGTGTGTGCGTGATGGCACACACCGGGGCCGGAGTATGCCGGGGTAATTTTAGGCCTACCTATACACGTGTAATTTATTACGTGGCTCGGCGAGAGCATATGTCTCATTTGCATATAGCGTGATACTGAAAACGCGGCCCGCGACTTCCGACGGTGCGAGCAATATGCGAAAAATTTCAACAAAAGCCTCCGCTCCGCCTTTGTCGTGGAGTGTGTCCTTCCCCCGTTTTTTCTTGCTCTTTTTTCCCCCCCGTCCGTTCCTTTTTTTTGCCGCGTCCTTCGGGAGGACGTCTCTTTGAGAAGACGCGACCGAGAGAGAGTTGCGCAATTTACGAAAGCGTCCCAGTGCCCTATCACGGTGTATAATCTGTGCCAACAGGCGCAAAGGTATTATCGTCAAGGCCCGTGAAGCCACGTTTTGAGTGGCCCGTATTCATGAAAGAAAATTCAAGTTCTTTCTTTCCGAACGGCCTAACGATTTATTTCCTCAAACAGGATCCCTGAATGTGGGATAGACGGACGTTAGACCCGACAAATTAACGTGGACAAAGAGATTTTTTATTTCTATTGAGATATCGCGGTCGGATTACCGTGCTGTCATTTCTCCTTTTGTCCCTCTCCATGTGCTCTCCAACTATTTCACACTTGCGTGACCGTGAGGTAGAATGAGAAGGCGTGCAGCGTAAGAGGAAAAATGGCAGATAATACGAGGATTATTTACTGCCGAGAATTTCAGAGAATTGGAGATGAATCCAAGATACTGTAATGTCTAACTGTTTGTTTACTCAACTTGCAACGCGTTAATCTCGCATTGCTCCAACTAACGAGGTATATTAATAGACATCAGCGGATGTAATTTGCCTCATTTTCTAAATCGCGTTCTAATTATGTTTTTTCACGGAACGTCTCGCCTCGAAAGCGCTACGAACGCCAACTGACCGTTAGCACGTGAAACAAGAAAACCGTGCAAAATCATCGAGGTTCTTGGAAATTACTCGCGATTGCTACATTTCGATGTGACTGATTGGCTGAGTGTCGGTAGCTGGGAAAGCTATGCGCAAATAGTAAAAAAGATAATGCTCCGTTTACTTTAGAAGCACATATGCACATACTTTCATACATTCTTTTCTATATAATCACCTTTTAACCCATCGATTAAGTACTCTTTTTAATTTCATTGAAAATAATTGAAATACTTATGCTTAATTGTCTAATTCCCTTTTATTTTCTTTAAAAGTGAGACGCTCTATTTTAAGATACAAATATATATGTTACTGTCATTTATATTGTATTTATATATCTTACTTTCATTTAACGATTAATTAATTTAAACAAAGTTTTACAGAATAATAAATTACTTTCGCGCGGTAAAAATTCAAAATTAATTTTTTTAACCGAATAACTCATTATTCAAAATATTTTTTCTTACTTTGCCGTTCGAACAATAATCGAGATTCTCCGCTTTCTCTATTTTTAACACGCGAACGCCCCTTGAGATATCCACCAGGAATGCGTTCGGCCGCAGGATCTCATCTCCGTACTCCGATCACGCTCCAACGAGAAGGTCCCAAAGTTTCTCGATATACCCTTTCACCTACGCTGTATTCGCCCGGACTACGCGATAAAATGAGTTGTTCGCATGACGCGTCGAGACCCCGCCAATCGGCCGGGCTGGCCCCCGTGGACCCGCGGCGCGCTGCGGTCTCCCGACTCCGGAATTACAAATGATATCGAATCGAATCGCTCGTAATATTATTCGATACGTGTTCCATTATCTGGCCGAGGCTTCGGGATTCAAATTAGATTACCGGTAGGTCAGGCTCTCGCGCGTTCATGTATCTCTCACACACGAACACACGCACGAGAAGGGGATAGAGGGGCAAGGGGGCCTATGGGGAAGCCCTACGGAGGGAACGACGAGCCCTAGGAGAAGGGGCCTCACGGCGGGAACGACGGAGACCCCGCAGCCGCGGATACCTCGGGTTCCCTACAATACGGTAGCCTCACGTATTCGCAATTTACTTCTGATTATTATGCTCTCTATACTTACGCGGCATTCTTATTTCTCCCTGATCCCCCCCTTTCTCTCTCCCCGAGTCCGTAACTCACTCTGACGATGCCCCGAACGGGGAACTGCGGCATCGATTTACCGGATTCGATCGTTACAATCGAGCTAAGCCTGCCTGTGGGCCTTGCGGCTCGGTTTTTGAGAGATTTTTTTAGTAACAGTCTAAGAATAGTTGCCACTCTGCGCGATTTTTATCATGTAAGTTAAAAATAAAGATTGACTGATTCTAGAAACAGGCAATTATTTACCGGATTTAATTATCGGATAGATTTTGATGTTGCATTTCTTGATGAGCTCTTACGACTTATTTTTCAAGCAAAATTTCGATGACATCTCTTTCAAAAGTAGCTATTTTAATCTATTTTTTTATATATCTAATAATAGCTAAACAAGTATTTTTTAAATATTTTACTTTTTTTTATAATGCTAATCCGATGTTAATGATGCAACTTACAAAGAATCATAAATTGTAATTAACAAAAAAAAGAGAATTTTTTCTGCTTACATTCGCAGAACAGGTAACGATTCCCTTCTACATAACTTTTATTTCTCTTCTACAGATGTTTTTAAATTTAAACTCGTTCTTTTTACATAGAATGATAAAAAAATTGAAATAATATATAAAAACTAAAATTGATTCTTTCATATAAGAAAAAAACAGAGCAGAAGAGCACCTCGTTGCATTTGCCTTGTTTTCGCACGGATAATTGCAAGGACGAGCATGTGATGTGAACAAGGACAATGCTGTTCAGTACGTTTCGCGCTTCAAGTCCCGCCAAAGTGGGTTTTTAACTACCTGTCGGAGTTTATTGCACAACTTAGGTAGGTGCTTATTGCGAGCAATATCTATGTACGTCATAAAAGCTACAAAGTCGACCGCGCGCCGACTACTGCACACGTCATAAACAGCTCACCGGTCAGTGCCGCTCGTTTCTGCGTTGTTAATACGCGCCGCGAGAAAATAAAAAACAGAAAGAAATTTCAAGAAAAATTGGACCGAAGCGCACGGAGAACGACGGAGGGATCAAACCACTAATTTTTGCAGGGGTCTAAGTGGAAGGTATCTGGGTCTCGCTACCGATTTATTTTTTACCGGATTCTAGTGAATCGCAGACTATATTTTGGTATGGAACAAGTTTAACCCGATGCTCTAAAATTTAGAATCTTCCGAAAATTTATCAGTATATTGAAAGAAAAAGAGAGAAAGAAAAAGAAAGAGAGAGAAATGCAAATGTATATATAGCGTCCTAGAAAAATGAAATAAGTGTAATTTTAATAAATTTATTATATAAAAGTTCAACATTATTGTCACTCCGAAAATTTTGTTTAATTTTTTTATAGCTACTGTATTACTTTCTACACATTTTTTCTTATATTTATCTTCTTAAATTAATATAAAATTTATCGTTGCTAAATAAACTTTGCGGAGTGAAAAGGGATTTTAATTACGCACGCACGTAGTGATAAAATAGAATTTTGGGAAAGATCGATTCGTTCGGTAATATTGGCTGCTTCCGGCCGGAGAGCTCTCGTTTTTCTTCCGACGAAATGCGTACATTAATCACATTTGAGTATGGCGACACGAGTCGCAGTGCCACTCGAGTTTCCAGCGCTCGTGAAAACGAGACGACGATGGCCGGAGGGGTGGATCCACCGGCTCGAATTGTTGTGACAGTTTGCCGAACAAACAAAACACCAGCCCTCCGCCCATTGGCTACTTGACTCCGGATGTCGCCAGAACTTTTTTACCGATTGTGAGGCGAGCACCCCGCTGCGCTAAGTGACCATTCGTTTTTTAAATAAGTGCGTAGCTCTTTCGAGACACTCGACCTCGGCGAAAGCGGCCGAGCTGCGTGCCGTTTTCGACTTTGCTTTCTTTACTTCCAGGCTGAACGAGAATCAAATTACATCGCGCCCGTTCCCTCCCTCCCGCCACCCTCAAGCTGCGATGTGCGTTTCAGGATTGCATCCGTCAAAATAATGCAAATTACGTAACAAACAGACGAAGTAATATCGCATTTTATCGCAGAAATAAGTGTAATTTACTCGCGAGTTTGCGTAATCTAACTAGAAAACAGTTTAAATAAATTGATTCTAAATTACATTTACGAAGATATATCTATAAGCTTCATCTTGATATCTGAATCATCTTGATACTGAATTTTTTATGATACTAGAAAGCTGATGGCATTGTAATTCCTGTCCGTGTATTTGCATATATGTAAAATTGCAAATAGAAAGAGGAAATTTTATTTTTTTTTTTCAAGAAAAGAAAGTTAGATGGTCATAATTGCATGATTTCAATTAACAGTGTGATACAATTAAGCATGAAATTTTTCACTTTCTATAATTGTAATAATATCTGGAAATATTATCTAACCATGTTATTTTGTTTATTTGATGCATGATCTCTCTTTCTCTCCCTCCTGCCTCAAATTTATGTATTGTATATCTAATAAAAAATATTAAAAAAAGGAAGAAATAATCTCGTAAAGAAAAATTAATTTTCATGATTCGACTAACCATAGAAACAACATTCGCAAAAATAATAAATTATACACTGTGTAGGCGTATCATGTAAAAAAATATTACCGAAACATTTACAGAAATGGACTTGCGGGGAAACGTCGATCGGTCGACGTTTAAGTTATTTTTCTCTCGACATAAATTACCATTTCATTCCAGTCTGAAGCGTCACGCGCAATACTTTGTGAATTCAATCGAAGCGTCGGTTTCAATCGGGTATTCCCCCCTCTCGCGTAACTCGCGGGAAAATTAGCCGGGGAGCTGCAAACGTACGGCGGGATCTCGCAGTTACTATCGCGGGGAAATAATTCTCAATTAGCTGCTGGAGATCGCGGCCTGCTAAGTCGTATTTATGTCCGCCGGTGGCGTCGACGTGCTGCCTTCGGATTTATATTGGACCGAGCCCGGAGATTTATGCGACCGATCCGTCTCAGTTTGTCCGTGGATCTCCGCGCCCCCTCTTCGTCCTTGGCCATTATCCTTGGTGAAACCCTCCTTCCCAACTTTCCATCCCTCTACGGATATCACGTCTTGCGCTTCTGTTCTGTACTTACGACACGCAACTTGTGCAGAAGTAATTTTTTTTTAAACTTTACGATTCTTCGAGCACTTAATGTCGTTCTTCCCTTGCTATAATTTGATGTGAATCAAATATAATTTTTAAGATCCATAACCTTAATCTTTTCACAGCGTTTATTATTTTCGTTGTTAATCAAGTTCAAGCTTTGTCGTTACCGTTAATACCATAGTTGATTTATCGCCACAATGAAAACGTTCATTGGCCGTTCTCTGACAATGATGAGACATGAGCGAGATCACTCCCTTGTGGGACGTTCCAAGGATTTCTCAGTAGCGGGGGCAAATCATCGCCGACCCTCGAGATCAAATAGAAATAAATTCGGGGCAGATTACACGCTTCGAGTGACGGTGCATGTCAGGGGACGCGGACAAGCACGTGTGCCTAGGCGTAAATCTTCCCGGTCTTTATTGACACATTCGTGTTGTTAATGTTTTCTTTTCGAGACTTTAATCTTGCCTAATACCAATACGTTACGCGGGGATGTGACGAGATAAATACGAGTCGTTAATTAAATCTGATATAATTATTTTCTAATTCAGTTTCAAACGTAGATTTTTTCTGAAAGAATATCTATGTGATGTAAAAAAAAATAAGATTTTTATAGTTTTATAATAGATGCATATGTAAAAAATTTTATGGCGTAAGATATTATAGAATTATGAAATACAATTTTATTATTTAAAAATATAAAATTCTTACAAGAGGAACATGACTCCAATTGATTTAGATCTTATCATAAAGAGAAGATATTAGAACGTTTGATTTTTTTTATAATTTAAAGAAGGCTGACTTTTGCACAATTGATTTTTCGGAACAGTTTTTTGTTCTCCGACCGGATGCCTTCTGCGCGTCGTCATTCATTTAAGGATCGACGAGCGAGTTCGTTGGCGAGCATAATTTCGCTCGCGCCGTCCGGTCGCATTGCCGAAAAGCCGCAAATCGTCGCATAAAACATCGTTTAGCACCCAATCCGTAGCCACAGGAAATTCGCACGCTCGACAGAATTGCATATATAGCGCGGTGCCCTCTCTCGAGGTCCTCCTCTCGCGCGGCGCAGAAGAAAGAACGTCCGTCATTCTCCGTCTCCCTCTTGCCGGGGCACCGATACAATGGCTTTTACGGCTAACCCCGTCGGAGCCAACCGCCGTTGAAATTGATTTTCGCGTGTCACGTATTTTTCGGCAGCCCCGTCTGATTGTGAGAGATGCCCGCGGGAGCGGCATCCTTTTTGCCGGATCTCGCCGACTGGACACACCGACGCACCGACACAATCGGCGAGACTCCGACACGAAGATGCAACGGGTGAGAAAAGGGTTGAGGAAGCGAGAAAACGAAGGAGAGAAAGAGAGGGTTGCGCGCGAAAAAAAATCCGAACGGAAAAAAAAACGATCAGAGAAAGAGTCATCTGTTATTATACTTCGTCATTTGATCTCAACCGATCACGAGCGTCAATTTTTGGCATTCCAGGGTATTTCTGGTCATAATTATCTTCCTAATTATTATCGTTATCGAGATTGCTGTTATTCGCCATAAAACATTGCCTTTGACGCTGAATATCCACGAACAGTGTATGAACGTTGTGCGAAGTTTCATTTGAATACAAGTAAATCACAACTGGAATAAGTATGATTGTCATACTTACTCAAATCGTCAACAAAGTTATATGGATTATAGTTGAAGTTGTGAACAACTTGACTTGGCGAATATCATTTCGCAGAATAAATAACGGGGCCTAGAACTATCACGGTATAAAATTGAAAAAGAGGTCACGGATTCGCTGAAGATTTCTCGCAAGAAGCGAATTTATTGTACTGCCAATTCAGATAGGTGTAATAACATCACGAATATGAACTATAATATTATGGAATAAAATATTTATGTTTCGTCAAAATGATTTCTGTGTTTAAAATGTTCTCGAAATAAAACGTTTCAGAATCCAGCAAAATAACAATGAGATTTTTATAGAGATCTACATGCTATTTATTATTATATTTATTTCAATGCTAAAATAAATTTATTCTGCACTGTTTTTAGTCACATTTTCTGTATATAAAAACTGACGCAAATTGCATATTTAAATAATTATAAAAATGAATTACATATGAAAGTATAAAACAATTTTACTTGTTTTTAAAAATGACGCGTCTAAGGAAAACCTAAATAAAACCTGTACAAAATCCAAATTGAAAAAATTTTTCTACTCTATTTTACATCTTTTTACGTCTTTGTTTTCATGAATAAAATAATAATTATCATGGACATCACGAGCGAATTATTATTAATTAAGTGCGAATGGAGCTCTTCGTCAGTAAAGGCGAATTTCACCTTTAATTCCTAGCGGAAATTTAATTCTTAGCAAAGCAAGAACAGGAAGTCGCCAGAGATGACGGTGAGCGATACAAAGCGAGCGGAAAGAAAAATCGGTTGTTCTTTCTCAATTCGAAGTGACCTTTGCGATTCAACTCGGGCCTTTTGTTTCACTTAGCACTTTCCGTCCGCACCCAAACTAATTAGCGACGTAATAAAGCCTCGCACAGAGATCCGATGCTATCGAGCGTAAAGATGGCTACCTCGAATCGATTTGCATATGAAGACGGACGAAGCGTGATGCGAGATCGATCTTTCTGCATATCGCATAAAGCTTTCGAGGTAGCGTCGAATTAATTTCAATTCTTAAAGGCTGCTCACTTCGAAATCAATGTAAATCGAATTTTGAAAATTTTATTACACGACTGTTGATATAGCCTCCCATTTAAATTTAAAGCCTAAATTATATCGCACTCCCATTCAATTTCTCGAGCATCCTATTACGATAAAATAGGAAATATCTGTCAGGACGTGAGACGTCATTATTTTATTATGCCTCGATGCATACGTCGCATCACCAGCGGCTCCACTCTTTTGGCCGCAATTTATCTCATAATAGAGACAAAAATTTCTTTTCAAATAGCCCACAAATTTCCCCGAAGCACCGCCATTCACCGCTCGACAGCCGTTTATGAATGCGCGGCGATGTCCCGCTCCGCATCCCCGCACGTATCCGTCGCTGCACACTCGCGTGTATCTTCTCAGTTAATAGGTGGGATCTGGTCGGGGCCGCTCTGACCGAACGGAAGTCTCGAATTCGAAACAATGAGCTTCGCGAGCCGCGCGGTCTGACGCGAGCAGTAAAGTCTTTATGGCTCTATTCCGCGGCTTCGCTTCTCTTTTCATTCGTATTGGCTCGTTTTTTTTTTCTTTTCTTTTCTCTCCGCACCTCTCATCCCTTCTCAGCTCTGCTCCGCTCTGCCTTCGATCCTCTTCCTCTCGGCTGTGTCAGTTTCCTTTTCCTCGTATCGCGATATACATTATTACATGCAATGTTGCTCGATAGTGTTAATTTCAAGGATCAGTTTAGCGAATTCTACATTTGCGCTATCATTCGATGACAATGGCGACAACAGCACAATTGTGAATTTTCGGAATACGCACTGAAAGAAAAATATAGTTACTTTTGGACCCAACTACAATTTTAATAATATTTCTAATGATAATTATGGTTAACATAATGATGCATGTAGTTAAATTAATCATATTTATTGTTAGAAATATTATAAAATTGTAGTTGGGACCAAAAGTAACTATATTTTTCTCTTAGTGCACGATGACTTTTCGTGTTAGAAGAAACGTCTTAAAATACTACTAAAACAGTAGTACATTATTAAAGTATTATTATTCAGGTCATATATATTTAAAAGAGCTGTTATTTATATATTTAGCACATTTATTTTTAAAAGATTCACTTTAAAAAATTCACAAAAAAATTTTGCCAAGAAAATTACGTTGCTATGTAGTTATGAATGAGGAAGGATCACAAAATATCGATAATCGATATCATTAACGAGAATAGGCAATTCTCATGGATTTTGAAATAATGTTTTGAAGACTTCACGATTTGCCGCAATAAGAATAATGAATTTCCTCGGACAATGCGGTACGCGGTAGCCTTTAAAGACCGGCTATAAATGAAGCATTATACCGGAAAGGACTCTCTTCAACACAGCGCAGCAACGTGCAATCTGGCAATTCGTAATTGATAGACATTAATTACGCTCGCATCTCCTATGATTCTGGGAAAAAAAAAACAAGAATCACTTAACGTCATTCAGCCTGTGTTGACTCGACAGCAGATGTTCGTTTGAAAATCATCTCGTTTGATATTACCCGCAAGCATTTTATAATGGGTAACGTTACGAGCGACCTTAAACCTCGGCAGTCGCGCAACGTGTGTTGTTAACATTATCAGTTATACACAGTCATAGTCTACGAGCGAGTTACTTACGAGTACCATCACGCGAAAATATCTTACGGAGAACGATAAGAATTTAAATTTATGTTGTGATCTCGCGAGCAAATTTACAATATCGACATGTCGAATCTCGCCGACAGCTATATTTTTTAGGCTTAATATCAGGACACACAATACATTTATATTTTATATAAATAATATTATCAGGAGTATTCATTCATCTCGAGGATCATCGATTAGTCTTCAATACCTTCCAGTGGTAAAACGATACTGCTTATTTAATTATTGTGTCCTTGTTATGTCAATCATTCTGAATCGATATTCTTGTCGTCATTCTCAGAGAAGTAAGACAGCGCGAGCCGGCCAATTTTTAACTTGACGCATGAAGTAGACCGCGTCGCTCACATAATTAAAATGAGCGGGTTCGACCTTAGGATTGGATCCCATCAATCGCGTTTAATTCATCGTGTTCAATTCACTGTAAAAACCCACGGGGAGATCTCGAGATTAACGCACCTGGTCCGTCGCGCTGTGACTTGCGGCGAATTTCCTGACCTGTCTAATTAAAGAATGTGAAACGCGCGCGGTTCATGTCCGCGAGACATTAATCTAGCGCAAACGTGGCCGTTCTGCTCGGCCGTTTATCGAGCAATCATATTCAATGTGCTAATGACTGTGAGATCGATTCATCCCTATGCTTTCACTGCGCTATTCGTCGATTGTATTGTATCTGTAAAATTGCCACGCGTAAAAAAGCGGTACGGCAGCGCAGTATTATATAGTGCGCCTTTAAATAATGAAAGCGAGTATAGGAACCTGCAATTATATGTATACGAAGTAGAACTATGAGAGCAGTGACAAGATGCGGACAATGTCTACACGTCAGTTTTAACTCTGTTAGAAGCGCTGTATTATTAACAATTTAAGGGTGAAAGAGTTAACGATCGTAGTTTGATACATTGACAAGTATCTGAATATTTCAAAGAAAAAAGCTGCAGACCAAATGTCTAGTGAAATATATATAAGTACAAATTTACGTGATCTTTTATTTTAATCATTTCATTGTTTAAACATCTTGGAATTTCTTAATTATTAGCGCAAAGATGTAATTTCGCGTGAGAACGAGGAAAAGTCGTTATTTACTCGATCCCACTATTAAATAAACGTAATGAACCTTTTCAAATATAATATTGTAACGTCAAGCAAATTATATAAACAAACGCGTCGTACCACGCACCGGGAAAAAATTCACACTTCATTCCAACTGTAATGTCTTTACAGCTTATGACTATACATCGCGCTTATGTTAACTAGTCCACTTATTACTATATGTCTAATTCAACAATCGAACGACCTCACATGGAGACCGGTATGAGTGAAATAAATAAGGCACGGTTCATAAGTTACACATATCATGCGACTATGTGAGCACACGTATATCCCTAGTATCATGCAGTAGAATATGTTATCGCGTAACACGTTTCGTACATTTTATGAGCATTGAAAGTTCTTCTTGAATCTATAGATTAATAAAATTACAATTTTCCTCAAAGACTTATCCGGTTTAATTTTTTATCTTGATTCTTTTCCTCGCGCTCGGTATCACCGTGCATTTTAAGAACCGAACGCGCGCGCGATTTTGAGTAGATGTAAGATTTTTATTCTTACTCGCGTTATTTTTATTGTACATCGAGCGTAACGATGTTATCGTGTTATACTCGTTTATTCCTACACGGGAGACAACGCGATGCTGAAATAAATAACGTATAATACGAAAGACGTACACCTTATGCAATCGCAGTTATATACCTACCTTCGCTTACTCTAGCTCTGGTAGCTTCATCATCGCGCGGCTGACGATATAGCCGGCAAAAGAAACGATTTATGATGTTGCAGTTTAGTGTGACGCGTCTTAAGGAGCGACGTCGTACAAAATTCAATTCATAATTTGACATGATTTATGGGTTATATTTATGGTGCCGGGGAAGCGTCAAGTCCCCGCAATTAAAATGGCTTACATTTGAATATCTATTAAGCTAATATTCATGTAATGTGAAATTGTAACTGGAAGTTCGTGTCGCAGCGTGCATATTTAACGTAATTCCTTTAAAGCCGCTTAAATTTCTCGCAGGAAAATATTAGATTAACAAAAAACTTAATACGCAAACTTAATGTGCAACTTTCCTTCTGTTAAGATAAATTATTCATACCGTAATGCTAATGTTAATACAAAATAAAATGATTATCTATATATCTCTTGGAGTTACAATATATAGTAGTGATTCGATAGAATGTAGACTTCCGGCGTTATTTAATAATCCGATAATGCTAAATGGATAAAAAATGTATAAGATGCGTACTAGAGACAGAGCTGTATAGATCCATATCGGTTTTATAATACGATTCGTATGGATTGCAAATATGAACAGTGGCGAAAACGTCGGTTAACTCGGAGATGGATACTGCTTCCAGCGCAAACTAGAGTTCCCCTGTAAAGGTTAACGAGTGTTAGCCACATTATAATAACGAGGTATCGAACGAGCGGCGGGATATCACGTTTCACCCTTAAAGAGCGGATGTTTCAAGATATTACCGGAGAGCACGAAGGGGTAGAGGGGCGAAGAAAGGGGGTAGCTGTGCGCAAGGAAAACATTCTGCCGACATTCGAGTACCCAACCTCCGCAAAAGGCACACGCGATCCTCATTACGCGAATGGTGCGTCATGATCGTTATCAGAGAGCCTCTTCCGGAATATTATATTATCATACAGGGGATAATAGCCGCGCTATTATGCGTCTCGCTTAATAAAATCATGGAATGCGAAAGAATTTTGTACATAGCGATATTTCGTCAATTTTTATGTATACTTGTATTTTTTTGTTGTCAATATCATAACATCGAAATAACTATTAATTAATACATTCAATTCTGAATGTATTAACTATTCAGGCAAGCAAAATGCCATAAAGGTCGAAAATTCAATACAGACAAACTAATAAATCCCACAACATGCATTGCACGGATTTATGTTTACGAAAGTTTCAGGTCTTCTACCCTCTTCTTTCTATTATTGGCAGAAAGCCGCCAATATTCTATACACTCTCTTTGCTCGTCGATAGACGAAAGGTTTAAAGACTCGGTATCGATTTCCCGCCCGGTGACGATGACAATGGCGTTGGTGCGGAAAACAAACGAGCGTCCAGGCGTGCCGGTGCTAACAGCGAAAATGAGCTTTTCCCCAATAGCATCGCCTGCAAACATCGACTCCCCACTATCGGTGTAGGGTATCTTCAGAGTAACGGATAACGGTGGTTGTACACCACCGTGCGCATTGATGATGGTTGAGAGGTTGAGACCGCTCAGGGATGTTCTTGTATAGGGTTGTTCTCGTGCCAATAGTCGTTTTGAGATCAAGGCATTAACAGCACTACGAGATTCGAGACGGAATATTAAATAATTCTAACAAATTATAAAGTAATGTAAAGAAAATTCTATCTTATTTTAATTAAAATATGACTCGCATGACTTGAACATTAAGATATTCCAAGTTGGAAACGAAATAATAATCTGTATAATTTTTAACAGAAAATTTACTTCAATTTTGGTATTTTTTAACTTTGTATAATTTTTACTAAAATTGATAATCGAAACTAAATAGTTGTTATTTTCTAATGAATGGACAGAATTAAGTAAATTAGACATTTTTTTGCTATGCGCAAAAATAAGTATCTTTTATAAATTTTGTTTCTTTCATTCTGTCTCATTATAAAGCATTGGATTTGTTTAATTTCAGCATTGGCTATTTAACTTCTTAATTATTTCCCTGTATTAAAAAAACATTTGAATTTTCTATCAATGATAGAATCTCCGAATTCATGCAAGCACAGCCCTGGTGCTCTTCTTGAACCGGCAGAATGATACCTTGATGCCGGCGTCGCGATAATAGCACCACCTCTTCCTCGTTCTTCTGCTTCGCAGCGAGAAAGAGCGAGGGTGGAAGCGGACGACGTGGCAGACGGGGGTTGAGAGCCGCGTTTAGAGGGGGATATCACTGTCGTTGTCGGGAAATCGGGCGGAAAATGGGAAATCCAGCGGCCTGGTGACAAATGGTTGATCACCGCGGCAGAGAGAGAGAGAGACCCGCTCGCTCCGCCTGCCGGTATTACGAGGGCGACGACAAGGGATGGGGCGAATACACCGCGGTCATTGGGCAGGAACGCGAAGCTATATGGACGCGAAACTTGGGACGGTGATGTACGTGGGTGCAGGGTCGCGATGTGGTCGCGGTAACGTCGCGCCCTTTTACGTGATCTACTATAGATTCATTGCGATTGGGTTCACACGTGCAATCTGAGTGAATCAGTCGTTTTAAATGCAACGTGAGAATGCCCAAGAGTTAAAATTGTTCAGGCACAAAGTCTACATTATTTTAAAAATATTTTCTTTAGCAAAAAGCAATTATGATAATATCATGTCACAGGAATACTAGTAGTATTTCGCTTTCTGAATTAATTTCGCTTAATTTCGAGAATATGTGTAAACTAAAATAAAATATACATAAAAATACGTAAATAAAAGAGATTTTTGTAAATTTTTTTCAAAAATAATTAGTACAATTTTTGTGTTGAAATATTTTATTTAAGCTTTGAAATTCATAATGAAACTTTCAATATCGTATTTCTTTTTTCATTAATTTTATTATGAATAAATTTCACGAAGAAATCTTTAGATGCGCGAATTTTTAATTTCCGATATTTAATCGTTCTACAACGAACAAAAGTACGTTTTTGGAAAAATTGAAAAAAAAAACCGACTCTGGAAGGAGCGATCTTATAATGCGTTTTTATCGTGCCAATATCACAGGAAGGTGTATCGACACGGTTGAAAGTTGATTAGCCAAGACTTCAGCCGTGGCTCATAAATCGGACCATTTATTTTACGCGGCCAAGCGAGCTTCTTTTGTCACCTTCGACGGAAAAGCGTTTTTCCTTACGGTGAATGGCGATATTGATGTCGGTGCTACTACGAGCGGAGATAGGCGGAGAAATAGGCACTTGTAAGTTACGACAAGAGCAATGCGGATCAGCCTTCAAGCTATGGCCGCCATACGGTACGAGAGCCTAGGGTGAGAAACCCCATTCTGCCAGGGGACGCGAAAAGTGGGAGAGCGATAAAACGGAAAATTGCCGGATTCCCGAGGAATAATTAAACGGTACATGCGTCTTTGCGTGTAAACGCGTCGACGCATGGCCGCCCAATTCTACCTTCTTTTTTATTTTTTCACGCTAGGAATTTTCATTTATATCGCATTACAGAGGGAACGAAGAGATAAAAAAAAAGCGTAAACCATCTCTTCGTTGTAAAAGCAAGAAAGGAGGGGTTTACAAAATTAATTGTAACTCTATATCGCGGGGTAATACTGTACTCGCAGCAAGATTAAAACGGTGTAAAATAACCTATGCTGCAAATTCGAAAGTGTCGATGAAATATTTAAATCTCTCTATTTCGCAAAACTCCGACTATTAAAGAAATTCTAAAACTGTAAAACGGCGTAGACGTTGAGATGTGACGTTTTGTCGGGAAACGCGGAAAAGTTTCTCGGTCCAGCGCAATCTGATGAGGTGACTAGCAGTACGTACGCGACAAAACGGAAAATTACTGAATTCTCAGAGGATAATTAAATGTCAACCCCCTCGTGCGGAGCGGACGCGCTCGTTCCTTGCCCTTCTCCGCGTCGGGCTATCCCGATCTTCCCCAAACTCACATCCCGCGAGCATTACGAATCGGTTACACCTCTCCGTGCTAATATCTCGTCCCTCGTCGAAGGACCTCGCATTTCCCGCCGAGGGTAGGGACGCGGAGGAAAGGAGACAATACGCCCGGATAATCGCGCGAAACGATTCGCTCTTTTCACGGCCGATTAAGCCCGCAATCTGTTGACGGAGCGAGAGAGACGGAGAGAAAGAGAAAGAGCGGGGTTGGTGGACGCTGAAATAACAGGCGGCTGTCGCGATTCTCGAAGCTCCGCGCGCTTAGCCGTTAATCCGTAAATTTGCGCTGTATTAATGCGAAGATTTATGCTGTGTTAATTCTCAAACGCAAACACCTTTCGGCAATTTTTCCAGTTTGAAATTTATCGCGATCTTTATGGACTATTATAGATGAAGCTATAGTCTAGAAAGTTATATATTAATTTCCATTAATACATTTGACGCAACACACTGTTTTCTTTGAATCTCGCATCTGTGTTTTCTGATGTCTACAAATTCGTACAAATAGATATAAAAGTCAAGACAGTCCTATTAAAATTTAATAAATATTAAACAGCATTGTCTAGTAATAGACCCATTAAATAGCATTGTTATTTTCACTCTTTTTTTTTCAAAAAGAAGAAATTAGCGAAAGAGCGTTTCTTGTCAAGAGCTTCACGCTATTCAGGTTAGATAAGTCAGATATCTATTTACTTTAATAGAGATCCGGCATATCGCGGACGTTATGCTTCGAAGATTCGACGTGATTGACTACTTTCTGTAGAAGGAACGAAGGCGAGGACGATGCTCAGAAGCGGAAATTCTTCATGGAAAATATCCGCGGCCATTTTTGTCGTGGTGGCGAACAGGGTAGATAAGCAGAAGCGTCTCCTGTGGCGAACGAGGCTTCTGCTTCGAATCACGGGCAGATACTCGCATGGGCGGCACGTTTGAGGACTTATCTCGAGTTCTGGTCTCGTGTTGCTTCTCTTATAGGTCCGCCGATGCCGTTAGCCCGCTCGCCGCGGGCGACCTCCATTCACGCGTCCAATTTAGACGTCAATGATGCAAATAAAGCACCGCGAGCTGCTCGATCGAACGATCTAGCCGACGAGGTGGTGTGTTGCGCGATCATTAATGATCTATCGTAGCCAGCTCGATTTTTTTAGCGCTAACGAGATTTGATGGAGCGCGCATATTGAAAATCACCGCGGATTTTTTTAATCGCACAACGCGAACATATTTTAGACGCGGAATCCTAAAATATTACTCGGCTCCGTCGAAAGAAAGTCGACAGTAAAAATATGCCAGATTATGTTTTTACGAATATGAAAGTTACGATTATTATTCGAAAATTCGTTAAAAAAAGTTGTTTTTCATTTCCTATACACGGAAAGAAAAAATTTCAGGTTAAATATTCCAGTTTTTGATAAAAGTTACCAACAACCTTGGTGAAATAGTTTCAACTAAACATATAAGTCATTATGACAAAATAATGTTATAAAAATGAAATGTTCATAATTGTTGTCAAAGTCTTGTTATTTTATTTAGTAATACTAACTAAATATTTCAAAAAATTGCATTACTAAATGCATCTTATAAGTTTACCTAGAATTTTTTTCAGTGTAGGTATACCTCTTATATGTATATCAAAAGTGTTACCACAAATAAATATTGTATTTTCGTCTCTCAAATGCTTTCAGTCCTCGTTTTGAGACAACTAACATTTGTTTCTTATGTTATGAATTACTATCAGTCCGCTAATTTATGTAGCCAACTGTATCAATGTAGTCGCTCCGGGATATCTTTACATTTCAGAATTACGTCAAGAAGCACTATATGAACGTCATATTAATAGTAGACTAACGACGTTATGTGGCACATTAACGATCGCGATCTGTCGGAAAGTAAATTACAGATCGAAATCTTCCGCCATGTTGAAGATCGCGTATCGTCGATGCCGGCACTTTGCAATGCCAAGTGTTGGACGTGTGCCAGCGTTAAATGTGTCATCTCCTCGTTACTCGACAACGAAGTCGCGAGTACGTTGGCTATTTACTTAATATCGTCGCGCGTGACGCGTCGCGCTTCGTGACAAATTTAATTAGATGCGCGAGAAAGAGAGAAAGGGAGAGAGAGAGAGAGATGCGTTGAATATAATTTCGCGAAAACGTGTTAAATACTAATGAACGTCGGTAAAAAGAGATTCGCTCGGTAATTTGTAATCTTTTTTATATTGTCGGAGCATTGTCGTGGACGTAGATAACGGATTAAAAGCTCTGCGATCCAAATGACGCAAATCACGCGTAATAACATTGCATGAGATTACCGGAATGATTTCCAGATAATGGAGAATTCGCGCGAATCCGTGATTCGCGCCGGAGGAACAAAGCAATCTTTTATCGGCGTGTCGTTAGTGTCGTCGGGATCTCGTGCCGGGTGTTGGCGGTGTTCCAGTGCTAAAGGAGTCATTACCTAATCACCCGTACCGCTTTATGCATACTTACACGTCGAGTTCTGTCATCTGCCTCTTCGTGGCTAACGCGGAAAGAGAAATAGAGAAAGATAAATGCGCCACGCGAAATAGAACGACGTCAGCGTAGAAATAGACCACTAAGGAGGCTCTGACTCCTGTCAGGTCTCTTGGCCCGTAATGAATTCGCGTCTGAATAGATACTTTATTCGTACTGAAAATATCATTCGCTCTCAGAGAGAATAAACTTGCGATAATATCATCTCCTTTGCGCTACTTAATTAAATCAATTCTTGCGTCGCGTTTGCTAATATAAGAGATAATTAAAATAAGCAGAAGCAACGTGGCCTTTTCCGGAGCTCCGACAATAGTTCTAGCCGCAGCGATGCGCGTAAAATATTCGTTTCGCCGAAAGATTTGAGGAATTAATAGTCTCGCTCCCTCGTGATTTAACTCGCTTTACATGTAAAAATACCACGGATTCTACCCTCGCGCGTACACGTACGCACGTTGGTGCACATAGCCGCGCGCGATAGTCGCTATTAACGCGCGGATTTAAATTAAAACCGTTGAAAACAAATGAAAATTGTAAAGGGTCGCTTACGTCGCGCAGATTGGAGTTTTACGAGCGAAAGGGAGAGATCGCACGCGCGCGCGCGCGCGCGACCTCTTGATGTGTCGGGGAAAAGGGACGCGGCCGGCGCCACGCGCATCTACGGCAGCCGCGTTTTACGCTTTTCCGCACACGTGTATTTCACGCAGCCACGTTTCAACTAACATTCCACGCAAGCCCGGAGGAATGAAGTCGTTCGCGCCCTTCTGGCCATCCCGCCGCCGTGACGAGAGATTTGTGGAACTGACGCGGAAAATATTCCCGTCTTACCGCGGTGCGCCAGCGATGAAAAATATAGAACGTTATTCCGCCGGACAAGTCGTCACGCCGCGGAAATAATTCTTCCAATTGTGGACTTTTCTTTCGCGGGATTTACATTCTTTTCGACCAAACATCTATATATGTAGAAAAATCTACAGTTAATATTTACAAGCTATATTATTCTACATAGTGTATCGAAAATTACCAATATTCAAGGCTTCGTTTTCAAATTATTTAACATATATTGAAGAAAGAAAATTTAAACTTTATTGAACTGAAGTTCTCTTATGGTTTGTTTGATGTTAAGGTCTATTTAAGTGATGATTTAAACGTTAAAACTTCTTTTTTTCTAAAACATGTTTTGTGTCATCGATGACTTCGGGCGCATCCAAATTAGACACGCGCGTCTGATGCATGACGAGTCGTAATACGATCACTCTGGCGGAAACAGACACCTGCTAATGCCCATTAATAAATTTTCTCCGGTGCATTTTTGAAGGCGTGAATGGAGCTCAATCGGACGGAAGAGCCCGCGGGGACGCGAACGTCGTCATTTTGCTGCACTTTCGCTCGGTTAGTCTCGTTTCTCGTAGCCACTCGCGTAATGAGATTAAGTTTCGCACGCTTTCTGTAATTAGCTCCGAGCAAATTGCGAGGAATTGATTCCTTCGATTCCGCGAAGAGCGGCGCGGAATCTCGTTGGAAGATTACCCAAGGTCGGGAGACCTTAATTGGATTCGACAGGTGCATCCGAATCGTGACTTTTCTACTGGCAGACGGCATCTTTTATCTATTCGCCCCAGCCGTGTATGAAATTACCCTTCATAAATTACACTTAAAATCTAAATTCCAATATTTCACAATACTTGCTTAACAATTAATATTTTCAGTTCAGAGAGAGATTCTTGGAATTGAAAATATTGATGGAATCCTCAATCATTGTATAATAAAAATTGTGCAACATATTTTTTGTATATTTTTGCAAAAACATTCTACATATTCTAGAGATAACGCGAATAGCGAATATTTAGTTTGATGTTTGTCCGTTTATGACTTGCCTTTAATATTTTATGCATTCGCGGCAATAAATAATTTTGATAACGAGTTTTTACGAGTTTTTAAAACAATATTAATAACGCAGTGATTCATCGATCATTGAAATGTGCGCACATGTGTGTCTGTCATTAAATACATTTTTTTTTATTTCGCATAAGTTTTAGATTAGATGTTTGCAACAATTTTTCAAGTACGATAAATGTATTTATGATATCTCCAAGCTTTTAAAGTAGATTATTCCCCTTCGCTCCGCGCGAGAAATATATTCTAATTGTTAAAAAAACAAAGAATGACAAACACAAACGCACTTTCCTGTTTGCGATATACCCCGTGTCGCGATTCGACGCGGATGATTTTAACGGGTGCGTCGTATTCGGTCGGACGAGCGTTTTCGCGGCGGACATCTGCTTCCTCGTCGTCGAACATCCAATTACAGGATCGGGATTTAATCTACTGGAAAGCCTGGGAAGCTAAGGCGAAAGCAAAATCGGTTTAGCCACGGTATGCACAGGTGGTGACGCTTGACACAGCGCGGTATGCGCGTATGCGAGTCTTCGCGCGACGCGTGCGATTGTCCTCCTTATAATCGGCGAAATTGATCGATCGGGGAATTCCGCGTGTCACAATAGACAGTGATTCAGATGGTGTAAAGATGATCCCTTAAGCTTTCTAGCCGTCGTCAGCCCTTTGATCGGACTGAATGCCTAAGGCTAAATATATATTATCGTTTAGTGAAATAAAACACGACACCGTCATTCTGTGTCGTGTTAATCAAATTTAATGAGTTTAAAATAAAAATAAATAAAATTCATAATTCGCGGGTTTCCCCTCAAAAAATAAAATCGTATTATGCCAACGTAAAGCAGCTTTCATCTCGCTGTTGTCGTCAGATTCGCGACATCATTCGCTTTTACTTGGCAAAATAAATCGTGTTAATTATCTAAATTACCGCGTGATTCGCAATTTGCACCGGACGAGGTCGAGTATCTCTATTCGTGTCAGCCACGATCTCTTTTGAAACTCGCGAGACGCTTGCTTGCTCGGGATTAATTTGAGCGCAATAACGAAACAATGTGTCGGTAATAATAACGAGAATGATGCCGACGATCGCTCCAATTTAATGCGCAGCGGCGCGATGCGGCGCACACATGCGTGCACACTCTCTCTCGCGTGCATCTCGCGAAATCGATCGGCCATAGATGATTCTTCTAACTGCAGTGCATCGCGATACCGCGTTGGCTATTGTGCGGCTATTGAATGCACCGTTAATACGCTCACGCGGGAGAGGTGCGGCGGAGATTCTTGTAAAGCAACGGACTTGTTCGCGAACTACTCTTACGTCGGTTTTTCGTCCAAGGAAAGTCAGGAGAAACTCAACTTACTTAAAAATATACATAGCTTTGTCAAACTTAATTCCCTCTAACGGTACGGTCTTCCTAATATTAGTATGTGTAGCTGTTACACATCGGATCTACACACTTCGTCGACGTAAATGTGGCGTAGGACTTATTGGATGCTGAAACTAAAGCGTCCGCCGCATTCCAGAAACGGTACACAAGGCAACTACTCTCTCCTGCGCTATTTGACCGCCGCCATTAACCGCGCTCGTGGAAATCGGAAATTTATTTCGCCCCGTAAGCTTTATCGAGCGCTTAATTTATATTCGCGCAAAGTAATGCGTTAAGAAATGTGGACGCTCCTAACACGAAACAAATTGCGGAAATAAATTCCCTCGACATTTGTTTCATTAAAATACTGCTCAAAGAAAAAATCTATTTGAATGTAAATCAGATTATTTTAAAATAAAGAAGTTTTGTATAAAATAATAACGATGATAATACTTAAAAAAAAATCATTTAATTTAAAAAACTTTTTTCTTTATAGTGATTATTCGTTGGAACACAAAGATATTCTTTTAATGTATGCGTCTAGAATTTAAACAGATTCGTTCTTCTCTCGAAAATCGACTAGACACTTGCAATACTATACAGATAACAGATTCTCCATGTCTACTCCAATCGCTTATGATTGCGGTATTCAGAAACGTTGTAGCATCACTGTCGACGATTAGGCTCGCTGCAAATTTACACGGCTGTGAGTAGGATTAGACGGCTGCTAATTAGACTGCACTGTTTGTCGCGCATCGTCAAGCGCGCTTCCAAGCGCCGACGAAAGTAAATAGAGGATCAGCCCAAGTGAGAGAGAAGCAAAACGATTTCAAAGAGATGCTCGTCGAGCGACGCGTAATGTCGTAGCTCTTCTAAATAAGAAATGTTTCTACAGTTCTATTCTTTTTTTAGAAAAAAATTTTATAGCCGCACGAAGCGTTTGTAAAAATATAAAACGCTTATAATGTTATTCCTCAATTAAAAATTTATATTAAATTATATTAATTATATTAAATTGAAGAAATTTGCTACGATTATATTTCAATTCTTTCAATATTTCTTGTCGCAAAGGAAATTATAAAATAATTGAATTAATAAAGTAGAAAAGCTTAATAAACATAGCAGTGCTTCAAAACTCGAGACGACTGAAATTTCCTGGAATTTTAAGCGAATAGATTTCAACCAAAAATTCTGCTGTGCCAATACGCCGATATGCGCCTCTTTAGAAATTAGGTGTGAACGGGCACACAGTTTTTACTTGATCTAACCTAATTAATTCAAGGTGGTCCGAACCAGGAGGAGAGGTTCGGCATCGCACAAAAGAGGCACAGGCGGCCGATTGGCAACAATCGGACAGGAAATTAAGAACGCGATCAAGAAACGCCTCTTCATTGTTTCTTTTTATTTTCTCTCGACGAAGCGCGACGGACGTCGGATGAAATCTCACGAAGCTTGTCTAGCCATTAACTTCTTCTTTCCGTGTTACCGCCCTTTTCCCATCATTTTCCTCGCTTTGATGATTTTCAAAGAAGTGAGGAACAAGATCAGGTAAAACGTGTAATAAGAAGATAGTCGTTTTTATTTATAGAAAGTTTAAGGATGCGTAAGTATTTTCCATGCGTATTTCCATTACGGAAAAGCAGAGTGTCGTGCTCCTTAGAGAGAAACACATTGCGCCTTCTTCTTCGTTATTTCGTTTATATATCATCGCAATGTCCTCGATACATGATAACACTGATATTGATGGAAAAACATTATTTATAGAGAATGTGCGAATGTCATCGTGTTACTGCCATTAATATCTGCATATTTAGCCGTCCTTCTTGAATTAATCTCGAGTCTCCATCATTGGATGACGTTAATGATGAATACCTGATACAAGCAATAGCATCCGGGAGCGGCAGTGAAAGGAAATCGATATGCCCCGTAAAGATGTCGCTCATATTACTCGTCTACCGCACACATAGCTGAACGTGGGTACTTAATACGGTAATACCACCTCATTAAATAACGTCTGAGAAACAAAGAGGCTGCGTCACGCAAGAATAACTAACGGGATGAAGGTTTATAAGATTAATAACTGAGGACTCTCCCCGATACTTTTACAAGATTAATTACGTCGAAATCTTTGTGCTTTTTGAAATCTGCGAAGACCTTCGAATTAGCCGAGCTCAAACTATAGTGATGTAAAATGTAAAAAACTTGAAATTGATCAGAGCTAAAAGATTAATAGCTTTAAATGACAGTCCTTGAATTTGCACACGCTGCAAGTGTCAGCGATTTAAAGGAAGTTACACGCGACTGTGAAGGCACCTTATATTTCATAATGCGTATGTTCCGCCTACGTCTCATAACACGAGCATAGAAGTTCGAACGCTAATCATGTTGTCGAGCAGGTTTTAAGTTTCTCCTCTCTCCTCGTTCGGCTTATCGACGTTTTTCCCTTTTCCTCGCGCAGTAAAAGATAGTTTCTCTGCCGTTAATCATTGGCATAATAAATCTATAAATTCTTCTAGCCGAAGAAACGGCAGATAGCGAAAGAATGATCGATAATATTGATAAACGTACAATTTCTCTGCCAGGAAGGCAGGAATAAAATTAGAGCGAAATCGATAGATTTTGATTAAGTGATTTTCTCGTCGATCGAATATAGTATTTAAAATTGAAATATCGTTAAGGTTTGTATTTGCATTTTATGTGCTATGTATTTTCCAAGAAAAATTATGGCAGGGGGACGAATAAAGGCTTTCGAGCGGTGGCGCGACGCGGAGCAGAAGAGAACGCGAAGGAAAAATGTCATATCTGATATATCACACGTACACGCCTCTCACTTTCGAATCCGCCGATGAAATGGCTGTCGTCGATATTATTAACGGCACGTAATAGTGAAATCGATAGAGCTCTTTTTCCGTGCTATCCGCCTTAATGCGGTTCCGACTTGTCTCGTACCTGCTTATCGCCGGCACTACTAGGAAGACCGTGCTACCGTGCATTATGCTGCTCTACGCACACCGATTCCAGCCCGTTCGGTTATTTCACGGTGATCGGATACAGAATTCAGGCCTGCGTTCCGACGACTTCTTGCGGGACCATTAAAGCGCGGAGAGCTCGGCGATGCGGAGGCCGCAACTGTTCCGCCATTAACGATAATCCTTATTATTTTACAAGTAAATGAGATGCGTTACCGAACAGAATTCTTGCGCCGTTTCTGTACCGATTTTGCGGCGGCCGCACGTATACGCGACAGATGCGATTCGACGTTCGATGAGAGATATTGGATAAAGGGGAAATTGTCGAGGATGGCGGCACGCTTCTTGTTTCACAATCACGTCACCGCTCTTTAACGATTAATGATCTCATAAAAACAAAAGAAAAGAAAAGATTGGATTCTGAAAGCCGAAAGCGCGTCGTTCGCGCATCTGCCATATTCGTACAGCCATTTCGTGATAATATTATTCGTCGTTAAATAAGGATTTAAGTTGGCTCCCCGCGGCGGTATCGTTTAAGAGCGCGCCTTTTTACTCCCCTTAGCAATGGCGCAAAATTCAACAACGTTGCAGAACCGTGGCGAATTCCATTCCGTCGGATTTACGGTCAACGACACGTTAACAAGGGCGGCGCGGCGCGAATGAAAGAACAAGAAACTCCCGCTCATTATTCGTAATGCTCGCAAGTCTAATTGGTCGAGTTCGATCGGTACTTTTAATACCTGTTTCTCAACCGCGTGAAAAGCCTTTTGTTGTAATTGGAATCCTCAAGGCGAGCACGACTCCGTCTCGCGATTGTACTCGAGCGCTGTTCGATAATTAATTATCCCTGTGTAGAAAGTCGCGGACTAAATGGAAGGACGGAAACTTTCGTTTAACTCTAGTTAAGTTGATTAAACCTGAAATACTTTTAATTCACCGCGCATCAGCACGCGCGCGCGTGCACGCGTTAAGATTATGATAATCCCCGATATTAAAAACCTGCCGTAATCACCGCGGGGATAAAGCGACATTAACGACACTCATGTCCACTGATTTCTTGTAACGCGGAATTACCCGCATCCGTATACCGTATATATTCCCCTGACGTTAAATATCGCATGGAAATCCAGCGCTCGGCGCGGCACGGCGCGGCGGTCCCGACCCGCCAAGCGTTCGCACCGCAAAAAGCTCCGTGCTTCTTGCAAAAAGTCCATTCACCGTGTGATTATTCAGCATCATCAGTTTCATCGCGTCAGCCAACTCAAGCGCGAGCGCGAGCGCGTTGCAACAATAACTTCGCGCTGCGCCATTACCACGTTATAAATGCTAATTGTGCAGCGCTACGCGCGACTCGCCTTTTTCATTGCTGCGCGACGTTTGTCATTCCCATGGCTAGGCGACATTTACGCATGCCGGAAGCGAAAAGGAGAGAAGGAGAGAGAGAGAGGTGGAAAAAAGAACGAGAGAAGCAATACCCGATTGGTTTACGACCAATGTGGCGTATTAATGTCTCGTAAAACGAGCACTTTGTATTAAGAAGCCAATGTAATCGTGTCGTCGTCTCGTCATCGACCTTGAACCCTGAACTTAGGGCACCGCGATTGTCGCGCGATAATCCGACGTCGTTACGACGGGATTTTTTTACAGCTTATCGCGAGATATTTCGCGCGGTTGTTTATGAGTTTATTAATTTTATGCCGGAGCTAATGACCCACTCCCGATGATTACGATCAACATTATGTAGATGACGACATCGCGCGGGGCTCCGTCTTTCTCTCTTTTTACGTTTTCGATCTCTTTATATTCTGATTTGCCATACGGAGAATCGTTTTCAAGAGTAACGTTAGATTTAAGTTGTAACATTGCCTAGAATCTTCGAGTCTCTCCGCGAGAGGAAAGGAGAATATATTGCGCGAGAAAAGCATCGATAACAAACGGCGAAGAGGAGAAAACGATCGAAAACATCGCCAAGTGATTTCCAATGTTGATTATTTCCTATAATTAATACATCGCGAGAAGTGCTGTGAAATATTTTCGTTCTATACATGGCCATTAACCCTTAAAGGTTCGTTCCATCGTTTGTTCAGTCATGGCAGCTGCGCTTGCAATGCGATACCGCTCTTTTCACCACCCGAGATCTTCCGCATTGTTGGTGGTCCAGCGTTACCTGCTGACGTTTCTATCAAGCGAGATATTGTAGCGAGGTATTGTAGCGAGTTAATCGAATTGGCAAAATATTTTATCTGCGTCCGAACTTCTACTCAAACTATATTTAAATTTTACACATTGCATAAATAAATCTAAACTAAAAGTTTTTCTGTCTTATTTTTTAGATTAGTTAAATATTTTATTCGCTTATTTTTTATTGAATTTAATTCGCTGCATAAAAAGAAAGAATACCGTATAAAATCTTTATTTTTATCACACTACATTCTATTTATACGCGTTTTTTTTTTAACTATTTTACAAACAAAACGATAAAAGTATTCTGTCACTCACTGAATTATATTCAAACTTTTTTATCTAATTGTCCATTAATTTATACTACTCATAACTTTAAGAAGCCTTGACAAATGATCTCATAAAAATGTTTGTAAAAAGAGACTTTAGGTGCCACACAAATTGCCAGAACATCCTGACACATAATTGCAATGTTATTCGAAAAAAAAGACATGTTGAAGGAAATTATTTTTCGAAAAATTATCGCTACACAAGCATGACATTTGACGCTTACGGCCTTACAAATTCTGTAGCAATATTACACCCAGGGGAACCTATTTCCGGGTGGACACGTGTGGTCCGCGAGACCACTAGACCACACTAGACATCCGAAAATGTGTGGACATTCTTAATGTTTCCGAAATTCATATTTCACATGAACTGAGCGCGGATTTGAAGCGAATTTGAAGTGCATATCAAAGCGTTTGAGCCTGTCACATTAACCTTGTCGTTTTAAGAGTTAATAAAATTTACAAAAAATTTCTGTATTGCAAGGATTTATTCTGTCCATTTGTGCTGGCTATATCATTTTGTAACGCGACGTGTCTCATCGCCACATCGGCCTTTACAATGCAAATATATGACGTAAACTGTGATATATCCAGTCGGTGATTCGCAATAGTTCATTCGGATCGAAGGCACCTATGATTTTTCACCTGAGTCGTTTATTTCCGTACTGCCTGTAACGCGATGGATGTGCGATCGATAAGCAGCTAGCGTCGATCCACCGGCTATCGCCTCCGAAGCGTGTACACGCGCCTACAATCCTGCTTACGTATGCAAATATACATGATACTACGATTACGAAAAGTTTCTCGCTGTGTAACTTCCTACCAGCGTCGACTAATGATACCAGATCACAAAATAAAAATATATTCTTTGTTGTCTAAATAAAAGTCAGCTATTTTTATTCCTATAAGATCCGTTTTCACTTCTTTTATTCCAAGAATTACTGCGGATTTTTCTTTATCATTATTTATTGTAGATCTTCAATAATGAGTTGAGATTAAGTTTGGTTTCTCGCAACGTGAAGACAAGGGAGACTCTTTTTAAGTACAAACTCTTACAGTTAAATAAATTTTATTTTTAATGTAAAAATGAAATTTTTATCAATTTTTTATTAAAAATATTTAAATTAATTTATATATTTACATAAATTTTAATAAATAAAATTTATTTTCAATCTAAATATAAGAAGGAAAAATGCAACTTATAAATAAGAAACAGCACAACAGAGACTTATAAACAGTTTAAAAATTAATAGAGTTTTTGAATAAATTAATGAAATAAAAAATTAAGTGGGTCAAATTTGAATCTTTACGTTTGCAGAAGCATCACGAATACAATTAAGATTCTTCAATCGATTAAAACCGTTTCAATTCATATCCCCCTTATCTCAATCGCGCGGCGGAAAATGTAAAAATACCGCTGCCAAATTGATTCGCAAGGAAGAAAGGGGATCGCGGTGGAAAAGGGACAAGACGAACGGAGAGGGACTGATGGAGAGAGAAGGAGGCGGAGCAGGAAATAAGTTCGGCCGCCATTTTGGGTAAGATTTGTCTTCATTAGGACTTCCTGCGGCGCCACTAACGTCCCACCTGGCGTTATAAGGTGTTGAACCACTCGAAGCGGTGATATTAGCGGCTGATGAAACGATATTGCTCCTGATGGGTGGTCCCCCACCTCGGTGTCGTTGATGAAGACGCGAACAGTTGGCTCTCCTTCGTCTTCCTCGCTCGGACTTACGAGCCGAGCTGACTTATTCACCCCTGATGTGGATTTACCAAGGCGACCCTTCGCCGCGCGCGTATAAGGTGTACCTAAA
Source organism: Tetramorium alpestre (assembly GCA_021460005.1). Classification (NCBI taxonomy): domain Eukaryota; kingdom Metazoa; phylum Arthropoda; class Insecta; order Hymenoptera; family Formicidae; genus Tetramorium; species Tetramorium alpestre. Next base: position 139,300 of record JAJVSH010000031.1, read on the forward strand.
GTACGTATGTGGCACATCGGGGACGCTTCAGTTTATTCACGTTTTTCCCAGGTCACATTTATTTCACGTACAATACGAGAGTAATAGAATACGGACTAATTACGTATCAAGCGACACACGTCTTGATGTTATTTGATATCTTTCTGCGGAATAGATGCTTCCGCGCGAGTACTTGTTTTTCTATTTCTCTCCAACTGTCTTAATAATAACATTTTATTCGCAATTACTTGATATGCGATTTTATATAATATTTATTTTTCGCTTTATTTGCTGTAAATGCTATTTGCACTCCCTTTTGTTCCTCTTAGATACACCCTATATCTTTTAGCGCGTGCCTAACCGTCTGATCAAAGCAGCGCTTATCGCTTATTGCGAAAGTACCGGACGTGTCGCTACCTCTTACCCGACTCACCTGAACATAATTTTGCCTGTACTTTACCGCGACACTCTCTAACCGAATTCTGACTCGCCTAAAGGAATGTGCGCGGAACACGCGATCGCCCATAAATTTGGCGCTCCTTCTGAAACATTTTTCGTACATATCGATCCATATTCTCACCGTGTATTTAATCTTTCCAAGGAAGAAACGATGATGGTTTCTTCTTTGGAAAGATTAAATACAATGATAATTTCTTTATTTAGGAAGATTAAATACATGAATATGAATTAATTTTAATATTTTTTAAATTAATATGAAAAACATTTTCAAAGAGAGAAATATTATTATTTAAATTAATATGAAAAACATTTTCAAAGAGTGCCAAATTATTTAAATTCTTTACTCTTTTTATTCAATCATGTTTAATACGGACAATTTGAAGGTTGCTTGTAAAATCGGCAATAATTATTATAATAATAAGCTTTATTTTAAGAGGGGAAAAAAGTACAGGTATAAATATGTACTACTCCTTAAAATACAACAACGACGTACACTTGTGCGTAATTGCCCCTAACGAGATTTACATTAGATTTGCTTCTTTACTGTGCGTTTGTATTATTACGCGATCTTTGTATCAGATAGAATTCAGAGTCAGGAAACCGCATTCAGCGTTAAATGCGCGATGAGAATATGGATCATTGTGTTTGTAAAGGTAATGAGGCTAATGGCGGAAGGCCTCGGACGTTAGTCTCAAGAAAGAAAAAAAGAAGGGGTAGCGTGACAATCCAGCCGGGCTAAAGAATTTCTCTCGTAATTACGCTAATCAGCGGCACGTGAATCGACCGCCTGTTTTTCGACGATTTCAAAGCCGCTAAAAGCGAGTAAAGGACCAAAAGCGCCGGAAATAGACGCGAGAGACGATAAAGGGGTTACGCGTGCGAAAGGGACGAGAGGAGAGTGATGCACAACGAGAGAGATGAAAATCTGAGAAAGAAGTCTGAGCTAATAGGATCAGAGAGCCGCGGTCAAACGATCCTTGAAGCCGCTGTTATTTAGAGAGATGCGAAAGAGACATCTCAAAGCGACATTACGTTGTGTGTTACGTCGTTCTCGAAATTCACGGAATCGCCCTCATGAACGCCGCTCTGCGCAAATTGCATTAAACTTTACTGCACTGGTATTTTCAATTTAAATTAATGCAACCACGTATAAACAACTGTAGCTTATATGTAAGGTATCTAAAGCACTATTTTATAGAATCTAAGCAAACGAACAATATAAACCAGCGACACTATTACTTTAGATTGTATATGAAAGAAGAATTTCGATATTTAATGACGTATATAATGTAATTAAAATAAATCAAGTTATTTAGAAGCATAAAATTATATATTTACCTAAGTATTATTGAAAATTAAAAATATTTAAAAGAGCTGCAAATATATATATTATCCGATTTATAATTAGCATATTAGAAAAGAATATGAAAAATCTCTTTTTCTCTCGAAATAAATACGTGTATCTGTCACTGTAATTAAAGACATGTTTTATACTCCAACAATAAAATTGTTCTCTGTGATGATAAAAGTTGAGAAATATTCTTCAAACTAAAATAAAATCGAGTGCGAGTTCTCGAAATCGCGACGAGCGAAAGAAAAATTTGTCGCCGAACCGAGGAAGCGACTTTTCTTCCAGGTATTTTAAACGGCTCGCGTCCGCACCTCGTAGAAGGAGCGTCTCGTCGCGACTGACAAAGGACGTCGTCTCCCGGTCATTAGTTACGGTGTCGTCACTTCTGCAATTAGAAGCCACTAAGCATTTTTTTCGCTCCACGCCCTACGTCCCTCTCCTCTTCGGTACGCGTCTTTATGAGACTAGCCGTGGCGTGTGAGCCGACACGCCGTATTCCCGAGGGGATCCTTATGTGGCAGTCAAGTTACCGTATTTTATGCTCTACGCTGAAACGAGCCTCTCGCACTTCGTTTCTTCGTTAAATGACGATTCAAACAGCATCCGTTATACTTCGATAGCTCGACCGAAGCGGTTTTGAATTGCTCCGGAAGCGATTAACTCAGAAATGAATGCGGTTTCTCTGAACGAGGAAGAGAGCGAGTGTACTACGTGCTCCATTTTAATTTATTTTGAAGAAAAAAAGTAATTCTCTTTTTTTCCTATTTTAGTTATATTAAATGATATTTATATAAAAACCTGAAGGAAAGTTTGTCTAGAGATTTAAGAGAATCTTAACAGTGAGAAATGTTAAATTTTATTTTTAATTTTAATTTTCATTAAATCTTGAATTTCTGACTAAAGATTTGATATTATTACATTTTCTAGATATCTATAGAAAAAGATAAGAGAAAACAAAGATACAAGATTGAAATGTTGTATTAGAAAGATAGAAACTTTTAAAATTGTACATGTTAAAAAACAATCAAAGAGAATATACGTAAGAATTTATGATTCGATTTAAAAATAACATTATGATTAGATTGCTTTATTGTAAATGTCCAATAAACAATTAATTGTAATTTTCGACGTATGATTTTAATTTAATTTTTATTGTCTAAAATCTTATTTGAAACAGCTGATACACATTTTCAATCTCTTAATCGTGAAAATTAGATTCAGAGTTTTGATCAAGCGCGTTACGCTTTTACAAATGACGACTCGTCGATCTCGCATTAACGATCTGTCGCTCTTTTCGAATAGTGCAATAAGAAAACGCAAGACGAACGACGCCGTAACATTGTCGCTCGCACTTGGGCGCGGAGACGCGAGCTAAGAAAGAAGAAGCAGGAAAGCGAGAGTGGCAGGTCGCGCTTACAAACCGGCGAAAAATCAAACGATAAATCTCGAATTCGGAGCTGCGGTTATGCCCTTGGGTCTAAACGACTAAATAAGTGTTCCAATTTCAAAATTACCCGCTAAACGATTTGTGGGCCGGCAGAAAATATATCGTTGACATGTGGGCAAAGCCCCTCGGGTTAAGAGCCGGGGTAGTAAGCCGAGGCAGGAGCGCGAGAAAGAGAGGGCGAGAGACGGGACGCCAGGGAGGGAAGAGCCAGGGAGAGAAGAGAGACTCCCGGAGATGCTGTCGGGAGACAAATGACTGCCGACCGACGGAAGACACTTCCAAATTGCTCCACGGTGTCGCAGTCCCGCCTCTTTTTGCGTGTCTCTTCGTATATTCTTCGAATGCTCACTTGTAGCGGGCGGACGACTTATTAGCGAAATACCGCGGGATGCGGACGCGTGGCACGAGCGACCGTTTGTTTTGCCGGTTATACATTCGCGATCCAATCTCTAAGCAAAACGCGCGCGAGACCAGCTTTTAATCCCGGATTTAACTCACCGACATACGCATGCGATCTACAATTTCTATTTTCTTTAATCATTATATACGACGCACGTTAAAGTAATAGTTTCGAATAAATTAGAAAGATAATTTAGGACATTCCACTTGAATGTTAAAAGGATTAACGATATGGATGTTGGAGAACGATCAGCTTCCTGTCTGCTACAAGGACTTATTTTCAATGCATCGAATTTAAACTGTTATCTATGTATCTATGTATGTAGCGATTGCTACACACTTGAATTTTTTTAATAATATGTAACCGGTTGCAGTATCAAGAATCAGACAGCATTTCGGAGTTGCGTAATATTTATTTTAGTACTTGATATACAAGTCGTCCAGCAATCGATAATACTTTAACGGAATAGTTTAAAGACTAATTAAAATAAAAAATTGTAATACATTGAGATTACAATAAATTTTAAATTATAAACGATTCAAGTTGATCAATATTAATACGTTAAGTTCGCGCAATTAAGCTATAAATAATGCTCACAATTACATACATATTAATATTTGTCATTTATTGACTTTTATATCTCAGGAATATTAATTTTCATTAGTTCTCTTATTAAATCTTTCATCTTTTTATATGTAGTAATATATAATATCCAATCAATTTTATTACTTAACGTATAGAAAATTTTAACTGCGAAATATTATATTTATTTATAATAATTTTAAATGCTTTAATACATATATGTATAAACTCATTATTTCAAATTAAAATAAAATGTAATTTATCACTCACCGATCCGATGTGCTGCGGCAGAATTGCGGATGACGTTGAAACTACGTTGAACTGTAACATACAAAAACATATCCAAATTATAAAAATGCGTCAAATAATCAATATTTCAAAAAATAATGATCGCGCGTATAAAGTAATCGCAAACTTCGCAAGTGAGCAATGAAATAATAAATTATTTTTACCACATGGTTACTTTGCCGAAGCCCGATGCTTCTCGGAGTATTCGCCTTCTCTATTGTTCTTCTGTTTTCCTTTGTTTCTTTATAACACTCAACAATCGCGAAAATACGATCACGCACTAATCAAATATGACAATCGCGCGGCACTTTGCACATTTCCCACGTTAATCATATACAACACGAGCTTTAATAATGCAATGGAAAATTGTGTGAATAAGTAGAATACGATCGACATTGTTTCGCAAAGTACGAATATCAAATTAAATTTATGATAGAGACACTCGATCGACGTATCAAGATAGGTGATTAACTACGATTATATTTATTTTAATTAAACGTGTCGCAACGCTGTTTGATTCACGTTCCGAAATATCTCGATGAGAATCTCGCGAGATATCCCGCCGCCATCTATTCGCTTACAAATGGAAGTTAATTAATAGACGGATCGTCAACTATTCGTCAGAAATGATCGCGTCTGCCGTTTTCTAGTACTTGTCGCTACCGCATTTCGAAGGATAATGCGACACAACTGCCCACCCGCTCGAGTCTCGCCGCGCGAATGGCGATAAACCGCGTGTATACAGTGTGGCGGCAAAGACCTTCACCGCAAAATACGAAAACAACCAGAGCCGAACGCTCTGTGTACACCGGCTAATCGATTGATCGTAAACATTATTTAACACTATTTAAATTATACACGTATCGAATATTTCGTTCTTTACATTTTAACTTTTCATTTTAACTTTACTAATGCAATCAATTGATTTCGACGGATTACTTCATATATTGAAGCTAATACTTGTTTAAAGAATAGAATTTATTTTCATTTTTAGAAAGAAATTATAAATTAATTTATTATTATTACTTTCCATACTTTTACGTTCCAGAATTAAAATTTGAACAAACCATGAATCGCAATAAAAATGAAGAAAATAAAATCGCTATAAAAGCGATTTTTATATACGTTTTTATATAATCTCTCGTTTTCTTTATTCATTAAAATCACTACTTTACTTCTCTCGAAACTTAAAAATTAAGAAAAAAAAAAGAATAATTGATTAATTTATATTTTCCGATTAAAATAAAACTATTTATCAAATTTAGAGTTTTATTTTCGCTAATAAGAGAAAAATCTTAATAGTTATTTTAATATAATAACTAATTACATAAGACTATTATGGTTCATTTGCAAATAATTTTAGAAAGACTGTCGATATAAACGCGAGGTATCGAAAGCATTAAACCGCTTAATGAAATAAAACTCTCCGGAACAGAATTATGTTTCAAGTACTCCCGATGGCGGCACAAAAGACTGCCGCTGGCATGCAGTATCGCTTGTAAAAACGTGCAGTGTAGGAGTACCGTTAAAAGCACATCGAGACAGTGTAACTTGATTTTTATCCACTTGCCCCTTTGCGCGCCGATAAAGACGTCAAATATTCCAAGAGACTGGTTATCCACAATGGCAAGAAACATAATGGGAACCTGTTACACCACTAATATATTTACGCAGAAGAATTCGCATCGCGGTCGTTAACCCATTTCGATCTTTCTTTACGCGATAGCGGTATCGCCGCGAAGACACGACAGTGCCGAAACGCGAGCGCACGTCGTTTCGAGCTGTCGCGCGATTTATGCCCGCGATAGGTCGGCCAAGGAGCCTTCTCGTCTGGCAGCATTGTCGTAATTTGTAATTGTAATAAATGTATTAAATCCATTAAGTATACTGCTCACGAATTTGCGCGTGGGAAAGGGATTGTATCGGAAGCTGTCGTTTGCAAAATTATCTCTTCGAGAATTTTTACATAAACTCTCGAAAATCGGAATAATTAACATTGTTTGATGAATTTGAAAATGAGATTAATACATTGTAGTAAGTAGTCATAATGCATATAATTTTCTTCATTTCTTTTGACCCTCAAATTTTGGTACTGATTGTTCAGCTTGGAGCTTGGAGCTTTCAGATCACAATTGTTATTGGAAAAAATCTTCCAGTAAAGTTGGAAATAAAAAATTCCAACATCAAGATATATCTTAGCGTAACAATAATTTTCTTTTACCATAAACGACCGGAGATAAATATTGTACTTATCTTAAATCGACAGCCAACTTGAACATCGGACGAGCAATGAAAAATCGATGTGCACCGGAAAGTACACCGGAACTCGTTAACGGCGCAACGATTTTCTTTGTTGCATCACAGAGCGTTTGCAGTTTGACCGTAAAATTCAGCTTAACAAGAAACTGTTGTCGAATAATCTACTCGACGAGACGCCAGTTAAGCTGTTTCAAGATCGTCGCGCCTCTTAACTCCGTCACTATTCTACTCGAGTGAATCTTGCTCGAGCGTAACCAAGATGGCCGCGCAACGGTTTTGTTGGTCTTTCGCGAGACATATCATGTCGCTTTGCATCGTGCTGTTTGCTACTAAGGCTGTTTTCCCCTATGTCGTTGTGCCGCGATAAATCAAGTTCCGAGAATTTCTCAAACATATTTTTCACGATATGTAATTCTTCTTATAATAGATTGTACTTGTTTAAAAAATTTCTAACAAATAACGATTTTCTTCGGCAATTTTACTATAAAACATTAGACTGTAAAACATTGGACTGTAAATTAATAAAAATATTATACTAGTTACAGTTTTGTACTTAAATATTGCAACATTATTTTGAGAAATTATTGTTATGATTGCATTTTCTATAATTAGTCCAAATACAAAAAGCCTAAATGTAAAACTCATATTTTTTTCAAGCTTCAAGATTATTAATATTTGAGTGTTTATTCAGTGTCTAGATTAAAAAGGTCAAAATTATATAAAAAAAATGTAAAATTCTATAAAAGAATTTTTTGCTCTTATTATAATTACAAATAAAGAATGTGAATTTTGCGTCAAAAATGCTCCATATATAATATAGTTCACAGACTCTTTAAAACTGGTATTTTTTTACAGACTGCACATCACTTCAGTGATAAAAGGATCAATCTGTTATTAATTATTGCGATTCATTATGAGAGCGGTTAAATTATGTTCGGAAGAAGATAAAACAGATATACGAAAGTATATATACCGGCTCGCGTAATTAAACCAAATTTTCGGCCAAGTCAGCACATTAATCAAGCAAATTTCGCCGCCATCTGTGACCCTAGTAGATGTCATACACGGATATGGTTTACGCACGGCAGGTGGTCGCGTCGGCTGCCCTTTATCAGGAATTTATTTCTGTACAATTCTCCAATGCGTACCTCTATATATATATATCACTTTAAAGAATTTAAGTTTTTAATCACTTATAATTTTGAAAGAACCAATTATAGCTGAATAAAATTCAACAATTCATATAATGTATATTTTATAAATATATCTATTAAAATAGATATTTTATTCATTTTATAAAACTTATATCTGATTTTTTTAAGAATAAATTTTTACAGCAGAATTCAAAATGTTTATCAACAAAAGAGTGAGAATTTTTCGGAAAAGAAAGCATTGGAGACAATTTTTAAAACTGTTTGGAAAGTTTGAAGAGAAAGAGGAAGGAGAAGATGCGAGTTGCGAAAAGATAGCCGAAGCGGCGAATCGTGAACATCAAACGAATTAAATCTCTGCGGAGAACCGACCGCAGAAACTAATATCTCGACGCTTCTTCCATCCGTCCATCCGTTCGTTCGTTTACCGTTTCGTCGTCGTGTCTCAACATCTTTGTCGTGCAAAATTCTCGTTCGCTTTGTCTTCGATTTCATTTGTCAATGCATTCGCACATCGTTGATTTTAAAAGACATAAATAAAAATAATCGTTAGGCTCGAGAAGAATATTTGATTTTGATGTAAATAAAAAGTGCAATAAAGTCGAGAAATATATAATTAAATTAATCTCTGTCGCGAATAATAAAAAAATTGCAATTATATGGAATAATACAAAATTAAAATTAATAATTTAATACAACATCGCAATATGGATAGTTATCATTTGAAAAATGCATATTCTTATTACATGATTTTAAAACTTTTAATTTTTAAATTTTCTTTTCCTTCTATTTTTCTTTATGTGAATATACATATATGTTGCACTTGAATTGCTACGCGTATGTGTAATCGAATCAATATGCCTTTCGCGAAAGTTCATCACATTGCAAAGTGTTTGATAGTCTCCTGTTTAATTATATTTTCCTGTAGTCTATAAATCGGAAATTAATTTTCTCCCGTACGTGCATGTTAGTTATTAATATTTCTATCTGCGTAATATTGATTTCAGTCATAAACATCGCTAAATTAATACATTAGCAAATAGAATTGCTAGACATTTAATGTATGTCCAATCTGCTTATCGCTCGTACGTAAAATTGATTACATTTTTGTTTCTTTAGTATAACGACTACATGTCTTCGTCAAGTTAATCAAATGTTTCCAATACAAACGTAATTAAGAATATGTGTTTGATAGAAAATAATGAAAAAATTACAGATATCTATAATTAACGTTTACCATTTCCTCGGCAAGTGTCAAGATTTCGAGACGTTTAGATTAACGGTTAACTCTAAGCGTAAATGTCGGCTATTAAAGAAGCGAGGCGTGTTGTGGATTGAATGAAACACGTGTTACACTATATTTTCGGGTTGCGTTCAAGCGCGCCTGTACTCTCATGCCCAATTAGCGTAATAAAATAATTAGAATGGTGAGAACGTGTACCATTCTTTCAAATAAGGTGAACTGTCTCTCCGAAAACAAGACATCCGGTCACCTTATATGTGCATGACATCGCTCGTGCCGGTCGGTGAGAGTTTTTAAAGTGGACTGTACGGTCGGGTTGCGCAGGTGTGACCGATGGCGGCGGCCTTTGATCCAGGAGCGACTCCTCGGCTACTTTGTCCACGACTCATCGCGCCCGCCCGCCCCCCTATCTCTTTCTCTCTTTCTCTCTCTCTCTTTCATCATTCGATTCGATTATTTCCTAATGGCTAACGCCATTGCGAAAACGGCCATCGCGTATATTCCCTGGTAAACATTACGCGAAGTAAAAAATACACGTAGGTCGCTTTAGTTATTGGATAACGACGTTAACTGACAATATATATTTTCCTCCTTCCGAGGGTCAAGCGCGAGCATAACGAAAATTATAAAATGGGAACCGGTATTACGCGGCATCATCCGCTAATAGGATACGACGGCCGGCGGTGATTATTTTAGGCTACTTCGCGAGCAAGCGATTAGCCAATGGAATCGATACGGTCATTTTCTTGTCAGGCCTTACACATCGATTAGATTTGCCACGATTTAATCTAACGAGATCACCTATAGAAATAATCAATTGACATTTAAATAAATCAGCACAACTTCACGTGCTTTAATCGTGACAGATAACGCTGCAACGTTTAAGTATTCGAAAAATAAGTTTGCAATATTCACCTTCATGAAATAATATCCGATAAAATAAGGCACAAAAGATTGCTTTAATTGGTTACTCTTTAAACCGGTAATTAATATATAATAACTAGCTGATTTTTTAAGAAAATTGGCGCGTTTACAACGAGCTCGATAAGATACGGCGGAAATTTTTCAAGAACTTTTTAAAGCGGCAATTCAATTACCGAGAAAATATTTCGATATAAAAAGCTTATAATAAAAAATATGCTGGATGGATATACTGAATTCTAATATTTTAATGATTTAAAAATAAATAAATAAATTGTTCAATTATTTAATCTTGAAAGACATGATTTTTTTAATCTAGATATATCAGCTGGACAAATATATGATTAGTGAACAGAATACATTTTCTATTTAGAAGTACATGTAAAGTAACATTGCAAAATAAGATTATTTATATCCGCACATGCCTGATCTATTATAACTACAAATCGCTTTGGGGCTAAAGGCGAATGTCTGGTAGAAACATTTTGAACTACAGCCTTAGCTAGCAACCGGGAACTATGATAGTTATGGCTCTCGGAATTCCGTGGACTGAGCACCGTAACGAATGCGTAATACTTTTATGGGGAGAACCCTTCCATGTCTCGAAAATACATTTAATTTGTAGCCCTCAGAGACGATTCCGTGAACTACAATTCCAACAGCGGTCGCTTGAAAAAACTTCGATTCGTTTTGCATGTTCCGTTCGCTGGGGGATTATGAAATTTTGATTATTGTATGTACGCATATGCGCATTCGTATGTATAGTATTTTAGAAGGCGTTTTATACAGAAGACTATCGTGGATCTTTTCGAGAAATATGTTGAAATAAATTAAAGCTGCAACGAGTCATATGCTGTTAAAGATCCACTTTAATTGCTTAAAACTGCTTAAATGCGTATAAATAAAAAAATATTAAAGCGATTAAAAAAATAGAATGCCTAATTTTGTTACGTAGAAAACTGTTCCCAAAATGTCGTTATCAGCTACGCAGCTGCACGTTCTTCAATCTTTAACTGGCATGTGTTACTTATTGGCAATCTCGTGAAATTAATTGGTAATTATCTTGTCCCGATTGTGTGTACCATATAACATATGTATATCCAGTATTTATTGATGTAAATTTATGCAATATAGAGAAAGTTAACGTAAACGTTGGATCAATCGACTGTAATATATGTATATTCGTCTTATCGTATCTCTCTATCTCTCGCTTTATTCTCATACGTGAGATTAACTACGCATAATGCACGTTAAGTAAGTGGCGAAAACGATAAAACCCGCGTCGCGGCTAAACACTCGTTTAATTTCGCGATATCGTTCTTTTCTCCTCCCGTACGACCATTGTATTTTACGCCTAAACGCATTTTCAGCGAATTTTTTTTCCGCCATGTAGCTTCGCCAACGATTACTCAGACAACGTCAGCGATAAAATCTTAATACACCTATTCGTATCGGTAGCTAATTATCGCACCGCGTTCCCGAGAGACACGGCACGTCGAGACCGACGGTCTTGTTATCGGCAGGATTTAATTGCCGCTGAATCGACGATTCATTTGCGCAATACCCGCGCCTTCTCTCATTCATTATCCGCGCGCGCGATAACCGGTGCGGCGCTACGACGAAGGCAGAATCACTTTCAGATCTTTCCGTGAGAAACTGTATGAATCACCGATAAAATTATTCCTCATTGTAAAACGATCCTTTATTTTTATCGACATTTTCTTCTTAGAGCATTACTTCTTGTTATATCGTTTGCAAATTTGAAATTTAATCGTATATGCATATTTATAAAAAGTGAAATAAATAAATCTTATATAAATAAAAAGAGATTTTCGTATTAAAGTTATTTGAACAATTCAAGAGTAACATTATTTCGAACGGCAAGGATATGTTTGAAGTTACTGAAAATAACTTAAAGTCACAGACTGATTAAAAGTGTAAAAAAAAAGAAACTTTAAATTGATACTGTGTATATTTTGATGTATTGATTCGTTACGCAACGTGTTGAAATAAGAATATAAACACGACTAACCGTGCCTAATTTCTGTTACAGAGCAAGCCAATCACTTGAACCTGTTCAACAATCGCCAGCAGCCGAAGAAGAAGCGCAAGAGTCGGACCGCATTCACGAATCAGCAGATCTTCGAGCTGGAGAAAAGATTCTTGTATCAGAAGTACTTGAGCCCAGCCGACAGGGACGAGATCGCCGCTCAGCTGGGTCTGAGCAATGCCCAAGTGATCACGTGGTTCCAAAACAGGAGGGCGAAGCTCAAGAGGGATATGGAGGAGCTTAAGAAGGACGTGCAGACTGTGAATCCACTTCTGGTCGCCCAGCATCACAAGACTTTCCTAGAGAACGTGCAAGATCTGGGAATTTTGAAGAAACGACCATTGCCAAACTCCATGGACGAGAAATCGTAGAGGTCGACTCGAAAATTGCCTTTTCGACTTTCTGTGTGCAATCGAGGCTCGACGGGCGGAATCGGACAACGGACAATTACTCGTGTAATATCCAGTACTTTTAACCGAAAGGAAAGCTCGAACCGTGATACATAATTTCATGTTACAGTGTATTATTCGGGCAAGCACGTACGGAAATTGTTTTATGCGCCAACGAATGCATTTTGTATAATCTTCTTTTTATGTAATCTTCTTTTTCGGTCCTTTGACGGATTTCAATGTTCTTTTTTTTTTTTGAAGAGATTGTGAGGAAAGTCGTACGATAAAAATTCTTCTGAATGTCTAATAATCTACAATTCAATATTCAAGTTTCTTTTTTTCTCAAAACTGTAAAGCTGTTTACATTATTATTGCATCCAATCTCTCGAGCAAATATTCTATACACTGATCCAGTTTCTACATATTGAAATACGACTGACGGTAGGCGGAAATATTATTTTAAAATTTCAAAAAGAACTTTTTTTGTTGTGCTTATTAGAACTGAAAGAAGTGGCATTCTTATGTCGTAATTTACGGCTTTAAATGGAAAGCGTATCATAGTCCGCTGCAATTTTACGCGCAGAGCGCGGTGTATTATAATGTATTTATTATAAAATGGAGAAAAGAAGAGAAATGGGTCGTGAGAGGAGGGGCCCGGGCTAAAACGGTCGATAATAAATTATTAAATGAATATTATTCCGTAAATTATAAATAACCACGCGTTGTGGCGCCATTGTGTACATATATTGTATATAGGTATACATCGTTTCCTTGATAATGTTACGTATAGGCATGATTAGAGACCGTTATACATGATTAGAATTAAAAGAAACATAAGAGCATAGATGGGACACTGCAATATACCTGATTATGAGTTTAATTAGTGAATTTTAGGAGCGAGTAAAATGTATATCTGCATACGGCGATTCGTAAAGTGATAGTGAGGTGCGTGAGACTAAAATTTAGGAGCGCGTGTGTAAATCGACTTAGTACAGTGTATAGCAAAGCTAAATAAATGGAAACATTATTGAAACTGTTTCTCTCTCTCTCTCTGTCTCTCTCTGTACCAACTTTTTCAATTTCCTCAACCATGATCTTTCCTCCTTCAATTCTCCTACAACGTATCTGTATCATTTAAATATAACATAAGCAATCTTACGAAATGCAATTGCCTTCATTTTTTAGTAAAAGTAAAAAGTTAATATTTATATTATTAAACTGTGATTTTTTCCATTATTGGACAAAATATAAGATAATAAAAAATCGCATAAAGCTTGTGTTATTCTTTCTCAAATTACTTTAACGAGAGGCGACATATATTTTATTGTGCTTTGCGTAATACTATGCGTAAAAAAGACTCGGCGTGCAAGGAGTCACAGAGGCACAGTACACAAAGATGAAAAGGAATTATTCTCCAAAAATAGCGTACACTGCGTTGTGGTCCTTCCGAGAATCTTTTTGAAGCCATTCGCGAGGTTTACCCAGAGACGTAATTTATTAAGATGAAGTCATTTCGCGGGCCTTTTCCTTGTTGCATCCGTCGGTACGGAGTCTGGCACTCGTCATAACTGAACGCTTTTGCTACCGATAGATTAAAACTCGAGTCTACAAACTGTGAAATACTGAAGATATGTTGAAATATAACTATACCCAGAACGGTATATGTTTTTCTCATATCAAGTAAATTTGAGATTATAAATGTACAATGTAAAAAAAACTTATTGTTTGTCTATAAGAATTTATTAGATAAAGTCCATCTTTCTTTAATGATAATTTGATAGTAATTATAAATCATCAATTTAAGAAGTAAACGAAAATTTAAAGTAAAATCTATTTTGATTGCCCGCACAAATTTGGTTATTTAATCACAGTTTTAAAATTTTCTAGTTTTCTAAGTTTTCAATTATGAAGAAGAGACATTGGAGAGCAGGAAAAATTTTACAATACAAAAATGAAGCAGCGCATAAGGTACTTGCCTCAAAGAAAGAATGCTCATGTTCTAGAAAATTAATATCACATAAGCTGCACATTCGCAAAAGCCGCCGGGCCCTTATTAGAAATGTTGAGAGAGCACTCAAGTATACGCCCGAGAGAAGGCATATAATCAGCATATACTTAACGCGCATAACACACGTATTTACATCCGTTATAAACATTCTAGATTCGACTCGATTAATCTATTGCGACGGCAGTAGCACGCGTTTTATATCAGAGATAATGACGACAAGTTAATGATAGACTCATTAACGAGGCCTCGTATCAAATGGTTCCGTTTAACATCAGATATTCAAGTAACAGGAAGCAGGTTGGTAATGTCGAGCTATCTGCTCGTATATCATGAATTGCGAGACTCATCGTTGATATGCGATTAGCCGCGCTCTATTTATGGCGCTATATACTTTACATGAAAAATATTTCCGAGCTTCTCCGCGTTTATACATAAATTCCCATCTGCGAAAATTCTCAAATATCCAGCACTTTAAGAAATCGACTGTTTATTGCGCTCGTTATGGTCGGCCTGATCGATACATGCGATCATCGGAAAGTGAAGGATTCGATAATTCGAAAGTTCAGAGATATAAAAAATTAGAATGTTTAAGAAACAAAAGGTATTTAAAGTGACTGCTCGAAAAGATGTTCAGGCAAGTAAAATGCAAACGGAGAGAAATATATTTTTATTTTACAACGTACCGTTTCATGACACATAGATCGAAACAAAGTAACGTAACTTTCGTACGAACTTGGATGAATGCGAGGACGTTCGTAGCCATCGCTGGTATCGATGGGCCCTTATATGAAGCAGTAAGCAAGGTAGCCCATACCGCCCTGTAATTCAGACGCCGCAACATCCAAATAAAGAATTCATAATGGCGATGATGACCACCGCCAATTTTCTCGATATATCGGATACACCAATAATTCAGATGATCTCCGATCGGAATGAGTGTGCGATATCATTCATTGTCTCTCTCCCTTCTCGCCTCCCATGCTCTTCGAAGCGCATTAAATGCGTATCTATAAAATCGCGCAAGTAACGCGTGACATAAATGAATTATAGTTTAATCGCAATAATTTAGCCGAACTTTGTACACTTATATCCTTATATGTCGGGTTTAATATAAGTTTTATTACCGCGATCACGATATGAATACACGTGCATCGTACATGCCACACTGTCCCCCCGTCATATTGGCAATTAATTTACGATTTGCTTAATGTCGCGAGATTCTCCTCCCCACCCGATTCTTAATTATTTTCGATATATTGCTCCGTAATTAAATGGCATTACGAAACGGTGCTCGTTAATGCGGTTCCCGAGGACCAAGTTTATTCAGCGTACAGATTGAACGCGAAATGAATGTTATTACGCATCAGATTATCGAAATATTAATTTCGTGGTAATTATCGGCCGGTCGACGCCGCACGGCAAGCAAACTGCCCTCGTTTACTCGGAGGACTCTTGAACGAAACTTCCAATCGGTTCGATTAAAAACTTGTCTCTTCATTTCGTTTAATTGAATTTCACGAATTTCTGCCCCAGCAATTCCGCACATAATATTGAGAAACGACAAGTAACAATTACGAAAACACTATTATCTTAAAATTGATCAAAAGTGTATACATATATAAATATAAGAGTATATTTTAATAACGATGTTTTATATATTGCTATTATATACGTCGCAAAAGTAGAAAAGACATAAATCACGCCGTGTAAAAATTGTAAGGCCGCATCATTCCAGTCGCCGAGACATCATTCCGGAGCGAGCGATCGTCCTTCCAGCCATTTAAAGTTAACGACTTGTTCAGGTATCCAAAGTGACAAGAACGACAGCCCATTGATGATAAATGAGATCGTCGAATATTAGAATTTTCTACGGTAGAACACAGCTGCATTCTAAATATATAAACTCCTCGCGAGTCAAGATTCACTCTAGAATAGCCTTCTCGAACACAGTTCTAACCCGCCTCACGCTACGCTAATTTGTCTCTATGCGAAACGCTACATGCAATCGTCGCACGTGTCGACGAACCGTGCTACCGATCGCCGGGCAAGATCGTGCGAGCGCGTGCAGGAACATTATCCGGCGTTGTTTTGCATAAGCTCGCCAGAAGATACCTCGCGGAGCTCATTTTCCCGGCATTGACACGCCCACGTAATTCGGACTCATTTACTCGTTGACTCGCTTAACCCGCCAGCCAGTCATGCGTCAGTCAAGCCGGCGCGCGGAGCGCCGCAGATCCATAATTTCGATTCGAACCGTTTCAGCACGCGAGAAACGAGTCTCCCCGCTCCGCGCGGATGTAATTAGACGTGGATCTAGGCTCTGGGCCATCAGCGGGCCTCGTTAATGCGATATCTCGACCTCGCCGAGAGTCTCCCCTCGCCACGGCGAGCCGCCGATCCTAGCACGCCGATCCTCTCGCCCTCCCGCGCTTCTATTTCGCTCGTAGTTCCCTCCTTTTTTTTCTTCTTCTTCTTTCGATTCCTCATAGACTGACTTCTTTCACGTGGCTGATTTCTACCTGCGCGGTCTTTCATCTCGTCTTCGCCAACGAGGTCCATTTACACGGCGGGAGGACTTCTTTCGGGAGGACTAGCTACATTACGGCTTCGGCTAACGAGAGCTCGTAGCCCCGACGATGGAAGATTAATATGTGGGAGTGTTTAGGCGAGAGTGGGTGGGGAATCGAGACGATATATTATTCGCGCGGTTTGGAATCTTGCAAAACGTTGCCTTGGTTAGATAACGGATGATGAGTGAATATACTGGACTTTTATGATTTATGATTTTAATAGTAATGAGTGTAACGCGCGTGATAATTTATGTGCTACAAATTTGTATTACACGTTCTGACAATGGGCCACGCACGAATGCGGTTCACATAAGACTCCGGAGAGAAAAACACGAGTGATCCCGAAAGCAGTTTATAATTTTCAAAGTTGCAACGTTCGCGCACGTTTCATAAGAGAAAATATAATTTCTGTTCCCCCGACGTTGCTATCGAGCGTAATTTCGCCTTATTCAATTCTGCCTAAGTGTGTCACGAATGTCACGATCTTCCACAAAAATCGAATCAATCGCGGCGCACCTCGCCATGCTAATTAATAAGCCGCGCGAGAGCAGACCGAGTCTGGGAAACTCAAACGCTAAGTGATTAGCCCCTTCACACGCGTTATCGGATAAAACACCGGGTCTGGGAAACCCGGCGGTTTCGCGAGAGCCGCGCGTTCCACGAAGATGGAAGTAATGGAAGCGCATAGGCGTGCGAGCTGTTCGTCGTCGGCATCGTTGGCGCGAATGGGACAGCTGATGGGCCGGTGTCCCCGAGGGCGATCGGCCGAGACCAATCAGCGTTCGTTCGTCCGTCCGCACCCTAATGACACCTGCAGGCTAAAAAGCCATGATATTCAACAGCCGGACGCTAACGAACACTGCCGCGTACACCGCCGCGCGAACCGTGTGATGGAAACGTAAGGATGGGGATGGGACTGTAATGCCGTATATACAAAGTGCAAGCTTTGAAGTTTTTTTTTTATTTCTGATAAACGTGGACCTGTAAGTTTTTTTTGCAATATTTATTACATTTTTTTCTCAAGTATTAGTTAATTTTATATTAATTGTATTACCTTAAATTTGTCTAATACGAAGAAAGAAAGAGAAACAAAAGAGAGAATTAATTTAATGTACGATTCGAAAGGTTTTAAAGGTGACGCAGGAAACTGCCACTGCGGAATATCACGGCGAATAGCCTGCTAACAAGAGGACGGCGCACAAGCGTTCACGGAGCGGTAATCTAATAACAGCCGATTCCCCGCAAAAAGGCCCTCCGTGTGCGTTAATTCCACCTTGTTTCGCGGATCACTCGAGGTGGACGACGGCGTTGCTCGCGAGGTGCTATGCGTGCGTATAGAATGATCACGAATTACGATGACGTCAGGTTGACGGAACGGAACGGGTACCGGATAGGTTAATGGTAAGGAGGCTCCGGGACCGAGAGGTAGGGTCTGCCAGCGGCTCGGCTCCTGATTACAGACCACCGGATACTCTACACTCTCGCTCTCACTTCGGTTATTGTACCGAGCGGTGCCGAGACACCACTATAGATCACCGGCCGTCCGGCAGTTTGTCCGATCGGCGCGGCACAAGCGCGGCGGCGGCGGCGGCGATCGAGAGAGGTGTTGTAACTCGTAAGCGTGGAGGTGGTCCCCGGCATTCCAGTTTCACGAGAAATTTATCGGTGGCGTTCTCCGCGCCCCTCCCGCTAATGCGATGCCGCGCTCGAGGATGCTCTGTCGCGTTCCTGGGGCTCTGTACATCATCGGATCTCTCGAATCGGTTCGATCCAATTGCTCTGCGAGTCACGGAGCTACGATTGCTCTATGATTGTTCTAGGATTCTCAGGATTCTTCGGAGAATATACCCCGTATTTGGATCCTAATGTCTCATAGAAGATTTCTTGAACTTGCCATTTGCCAAAACAAAATGTTCTCAAGTCGACGTTTATTCGAATCTTCGAATTTGCAATTCTTAAAAATCTTGACGATTTAAATTTACAATCGCCTTGTACAGTTAAATTTATAAGACAGATTTCTTGAATTTCGTTATTTACGTAAAGAGAGATGATTGATTAAATTATAACGTTGCTCCCAATCCTTCACTCGGTAACAATGTATTATTGTCCAAATAATTTTATATGAGCTCCTTCGGGCCGTTGTCGATATAGGCTCATGTCAGAATGCGTAATATTTTGAATACGATCGTTATGCAGCCTGCCCTCCAGTTAAGGGAGATTTAGATTTAGGCATAGGCCGGGCCGAGGTAACGTCCGCTAGATGCGCTGCGCTGGCGTGTATATGTCGGCTCAGGCAGATTAGAGGCTGCGAGATAATTAAGTAGCGCCTTCGAATAACACCCAGCCATACACAACACATCGATGCTCGATATTCGTGGCACGAATTTCCCTTCAAAAAATTTTGCTCCTCTTTTACAAATTTGTTCAATAGTGACATCTTCTTCATTCAAGAAGAATGGAAAGGAACAAAAATGAGATTGAGTGGCGAGACGTAATCATACTTAATTTTTCAGCGGTCCACAATGTGAAATCGAGCGTATAAAACTAATTAATTAAGAACATTAGTTAACATTTTTTACTCTTAATCCGATGGACAAAACGTTAGATTAAGCGTTTCAGATATAACATATATATTTCAATCACAGATTTTCTGATAAATATGAAATCGATTTCTCTAATTTAAAGTTTGATGGACAAGCATAATCTTATTGCAATTTCTTTAACTTTTCACATTATCTTCTTCATATCTCAATAATGAAAGTTTATATTGATGATCTCGAAAATATAACAGAAAATAGCCTTCAATTTTAAATAAAGTAATAGAAAATAACTTGCGTTTTATATGATATGTTATTCATCTATCCTCTACCTATTCTAAAGTTCATTCAATTATAATGTCAATTCTTAATCAAAATTAGTTGAAAAATTAATAATCTCTTAAATGGGATATTGTATATAACTTTTTGACAGTTTTCTTTCGTAAGAATTAAAAGACTTCAATAAATAAATTACTTGACAAATTAGCAATCCTCAGCTTTATTAGACTGCCGATACCCAGAAGGATGCATCCGATGCATGCGGCGCACACGGCAGAGACAAAAGGCGCCCATCGCCTCTCGAAGGATTCCATGGATCCCGAGAAAAGGACCACAGCACGGAGCTTCGGATTATTAGTGAGCGGGTAGTCGTAGAAGGTGTGATTCTGACGTGTCGGACGCCTCTTCTCCGCAGGTGAGAGATCACGAGACGAGAGAAGGAAGAGAGAGGGCCGAGCCGTGTGGAAGCGAGATGGCAGGCGGAGCGAGACGACGATATCGGCCGGCGAACGAGCGGGAACGAGATGGCACGGGGCCCGCACGGAGGGGGATGGCAGGGGGTAAAGGACCGTCCCGGGGTGGGAGAACATCAAACGAGCCGACGAGCCACGGGGTGGTCCCTACCCGCGCTCCTTCGCGTTTCTTCCTTCTCCTGAGCCGCTGCCTACCAAGAGTGCCTCGCTCTCCTGGTTTCTCTCTTTTTCTCCCTCCACGACGTCGTCGTTCTCGCTCCGCAGCCTGGCTCTCGCCCAGCATCTTTCTCGCGCTTATATTATTCATATTTCCACGCTCATGTTCTTCGACTATGTGGTTCGACGATCTACGTTCTCGCCGATCTTCCCTGCGCCTGTTACCATACGGCCGGGCCCGCAACAGGCCGCGATGCCTCGCGAAATTGTTCGACGGAAAGTTACATCGCCAACCGGCCGACTTGCTGTTTCGGAGTAGGCTACGGGGATCCTGGCACATTTTTTTGCCGCGCGCCTCTCATAACGTTCCAATCGGCAGATTATATGTATATGGAAATCTTGCATTTTATATTTTGTTCAAATGTATGAATTGTAAAATGATTTTTAGACATTTTCATTCTTAAATTTCGAAACACTAAAGTCTTTTCTCTTATTATTTGAATCTGAATGCATAGAAATTGCGGAAATTTCAACGGCACGCATCCGAAAATATCTTCAAACTGTCAGGACTAGAAGCTCTCTGACAAATTGCCCATATCATAGTTCAATGAGCAAAAAGACGACTGTGTGTGCGTTCGGCTTGAAAATTCAGAAGCCCGATTGAATACGCACGTGTGCCGATCCGGCGGCGCGGCCCAAACTCGACACGAAACGACGCGCGTTCGATCGTCGCGCGCGATCGTCGCATTAATAAATTCGCAGCAAATCACTCGGCGAGGCGTAGAGCGGCGAGCGCGGGCAGGGAGGACGACGATTTTAGTTGCAAATCGCAAAGCGCCGCGAGACCCGACAAAGGCCCCATCAAAAGGACCGCTTTCCTTCCCCTCCATGTACCTCGTTCCACGTCCTTTTTCCACCTTCTTCCCGTCGCGCTTCTCTTTCTCTCCGTGCGCCCACTCTCTTCGTTTCCTTCTTTGCTCCGTGTTCCTCTCCTTCACGTTCGTCGCTCGGTCTTCTTCCCGTCCCGCTTTGCCATCGGGTTCTGGTACTCTTTCTCTTCCATCACCTCTCTTTCTCCCTCTTTCTGAGTATCTCTCATTTCTCCACACCCTCGCCATTATCATACAAACATTAATGACGAGCCGGAAAAGTACTGTGGTCAGAAGACCGCAATATTATCCTGGCTAATCGTATGCCGGCTCTGCTTCTTTGGCTCTGCGCGATAAAAGATAGAAGAGATGTTCATTGTGCGTGTACGCCGAGACAGGTTGTCTAGGCGCGCTAAATGGAGGAAGAAGCAGTAAGGAAGACGTTTTACTTACATTGCAAACCCGTAAAACACTTTTTTTCTTTTTAAGAAAGAAGCGTTGTATTATCCGTAATTGCCAAAGTATTTGATAAAGCAGAGAGAAGACAGCAAGTATACATATTCTTATATGTTTCTGACGCAATATATGTATGTAATGCGACAAATAAAAAAAATCTCGGCTAAAAGAGGCAATACAAGAAAATGAAAAGTAACGGTTTTATATTATACAAGTCATTCAGCATATTATTATCGCAAAAGAAACGAAGAAATCGAAGACGACCTTAAAAGTGATGTGACTTTACCATGGATAATATCCCTGTATTCATTGCGTCGCTGGGTAAAGTGACAAAGGGATGTTAACGTCTTGTAATAGCGGTTAACGCGTCGAACCGTGTCTCATGCAAATGAGAACGTCAATTAAACGTGTCGGCTGCCGTCTTAATACATCACCGCATCCCTCCGTATTAAGATGACTTCTCCATTTGGAAACACATTTCGTGGAGAGATGTTCCCATCAGCGTCAAAAGGCGTTGTGTCTGGCGCGAATATTGACCACTTCACGAAACATTTCCAGACAATGCCATCCGCCATCTGGACCGCCATCACGAACGATCGCGCGTCAAACCGGGGGACGGTAGTGGCGAAAGTATGAGGACTCCGAAACCGCCACTGTGTAGCGCGTATTTTGTCAATAAGATCAACAAGAAGACCCGGCTTATGTCCGCTAGAATTAATATAGTCTAACGCAGCAGCACAAACTCATACAAGTCACCTTAACATCAGAATTCTCGATAATATTTAATTTAATTTTTAGACGCAAATTTTCTCTGATATGATAAATACAGGAACAAAAGTATCTCGTACAATTTCATCCCATTTTGCAGTAGCAGGTTGACTCTACCGCAATTCAACTTGAGGTAATGCAGGCTTATTTTCAATCGGTCAACCGAAAGCGCTAGCACACGGTGCGCGTAGGTGGTGCCGGATATGTGCAAAACGAAGAACTGAATTCGGCACATCCGATGCGTAAATACGCTCGCGCGAGTCGAAGCGGTGGGTGGGACAAGGCGCGTTTCCTGCGCCGCTCTTCACGGCCGATCAGAAGATGCCGGCTCGATCGAAGGCCCCATTGTCTCATGGCCCGATAGATATATGAGCTGTAATCCCCTTGCCTCCCCCGTTCAGTGCCTCGATCTCTCATCCCTCTCGCGCGCTCTCTCTCACCTATCGTCCCGGGTCAGATCCACTCCACCGCGCTCGTGGGTCCCGTAGTCCCAAGGAAGGACCACCCACCCAACCTATACTTAGCGAGGTGTCGGCAAATTGAGCTATAGATGCCGAGGGTAATGCAACGAGGAGAAAGCGGGGGAAACTGCAGGGGTGGCATCGTCAATACGATTCAGGCTATTAGAGACCTTGAGGGCGAGAACGCCCGTGCTTGCTTGGCCACCACTAATTTCTTACGCCACCTGGTCCATTCTTCTACCGCAAATTCCGCGCTCTCTTTCTCTCTCTCTCTCTTTCTCCCCCTCTGTCTTTTGCCCCTTTCCGTTGATTCTATCTACGGAATGGGAAAAGGGAGGATTCGAGGCGTACTTGCTGTCGTCGTCGGATAGGAAACGAACGCACTGTTTGGGTGGTCTCGTGCCGCGTGAGATAAGAAGTATCGTATAATCATGCTGTGTTATAATTATCAACACCTTTCTGTTAGTAAAGAAACTTTTACGGGGTTATTGCAAATATGAAGGCAAAATATCATAACGGCGGAATCGTATTCCGACGGGTACACACACGCTCTAAGAATAATTTCACAATGCAGTAAAATACAGTCAGATAAATTTCCGCTCAGAGAGTTCAATGAAACAACAACTTCCTGTTTTATAAGCGTTAACTATAATTTTACATATTTTTATGACATCGTAAAAAAATATACTCTTTTTTTTTAAACCGCGGTAGATAGTAGATACACGGCTGTATATGTATACTATTTGAGTCTATCCGGACACGGCAGTGGAATCGCCAGGGTTTTCCACATAGATGCACTTCTCGTTAAGCATGCGGCGTGCACGCTACTCGGGTGCAAAGCAGGTTACCACAGCGCGGAGGGTCAAATAGCCGCGAACTTCGTCACGAGAGAAGATCGTTCGTGACAGCTCGGCTCGGGTATTTGAAACGACGATGAAACCCGGGCTTTGCCACTCTCGTTGGTCTGCGCGTTGGCCGAGGTTGCGTTTTAGCACGCGAGCTTTTGCAACTTTACGACCGACACTATGCACACCCTACACTCCTTCTCGCAACTCTCCCTCCTTTCATCCCCCCTCTGCCCACCCTACACACAACAGTCTCTCTCATTNCCGCGTGGATACGAAAACATGTGGGTGTTTGTAAGGCATCGGGCTGCTATGGTGCGCCGTACCAAGCACCGTGTCGTAGATAGGCACGTGCATGGTTGGAGCAACAATAAACGCAAAGTACCGTGATTCATTCTCGAAATTGATTTTTGATCCTTTCGTTAGTAAAGCACGTCCGGAAGCGCGGGATTGTGATCTTCAATTTGTGACATTGATTTCAAGAAATTGCACGCGATCGCCGACCATCTACCACTTTTCATTGTCTATTGTTCGAAAACAATATGAAACGCGTTCAATCAGTAAAAATTTCTATGGGAAATTTATGCTCTTTAAACTGAATCTGAATATTTCAATCTGAAATTTTTATACATCTCTCACATTACATTATACAGTTTATAATGGCCTATCCTTGGATTAGGAGAGAAATATATTATTTCTTCACATATTGTTGTTGCATAAGAATTTGCAGTAAGGCATTCCAATTTAGGAGATGGAATAAATCCAAAGATGGAATAAATCAAGTAAATTATTATGCATTACACTGATATGAGTATACGATTCCTGAACGACGAATATTTTATCGGTGCGTATGATCGATTCGTACAACATAAAAACTTGGACAAGATAATTAGTCGTTTAGTCACGGTTAACGATTCGTATCAAAACGCGCATGATGCCGGCCTTCGATCCTTTCGATGCCTTCACATTACCATCGTATTAATAGGCATTTACGTGTCTAATAAGCGTTAACAAGTTACTCAGATCATGAACGATAAGTTAGATTCATTACGCAAGTAATAATATTCTTTGCCATTACAATTTTGATACTTAACGCAATACTTGATTAAAAATTATTATATGAGTTAACAACTACACACAATTAAGATTTAATGTAAAAATAAAATTATTTATGTAATCTTTAAATGAGTGTGTGTGTGTGTGTGAGAGAGAGAGAGAGAGAGAGAGAGAGAAAAAAAACATTTACATAAAATAACAATTCATGAACAATTATCCATTATTAAAACTTTCGAATAAAGAAATTGCTAATACATTTATAAATATGTATTTTAAAAATAATCAATGATTCTAAACGCTCAACCAAAAATTTTAGTTTGCAAAAGTTATAACAATAACTCTTTCGTTTTTGTTACAAAAGTTTTTATTTTCGTAACATATTAAAATATCCTTTTTACGTTAAATCTCGAGTCTTGGCAAATTACGTCGACCTCACTGCTAGACTAACGAATCGATGTCGCTTACCGCGAGTTCCATCCGCTTCCGTGCACAGCGGTCAGTCCGATCGTTAATTAATTTAAGCGCTTAATCCCCTGTCCCCAAACCCCGCACCTTTTCCACGGCGTGTTCCGCGCGCCTATGATCATAATTCTCGATTTTAATCGATCTCCGAGCGCGCGAGAGCGCAATAATATTTTCGGTGCCGCGGCCGCGCCGCGCGGTGCGTGCGGCCCTGTGTGACTCGTGTAATTGGCTCCCAACTGGACTTCAAAGGGCGCCGCTCTCCTTCATCCGCGCCGCCACGGGCGCGAGAGAGCCGGCGGCTCGCTCGCCGGCCGACGGCTGGGAGCGAGAGGGAACTATATGAAAATTATACGCGCCATGCGCGTCGTTGAAGCGCGAGCGAGAGGGTCGTCGAGGGTGGGTAGAAGCGAGCAACGCGAGAAAAGAAGACAAGGCGAGTCTTGCATGAGTTTGTAAGGGAGAAAGAAAGGGACAACAGGGGGAATTGGAGAACGAGCGAGAGAGAAGGCAAGACTGTGTGATAGAAGGTGTGGCAAGGAAGGGAAGGGAAGGGAAGTGTGCGACAAGGACGACCGGTGGTCATTGCGCTGAGGAGTGCGAGCAGGACGGGGTTAAAACGTGTCACGGGGGTGCGACGAGGACGAAACGAGCGAGGGAACGAACAAGACGGACGAAATCGCTCACTGGTGTTTCGACATGGGCCAGATAATGTTCGATACGGGGAGACCCCTGTCTCGTTTGGTTAATCGTTCGATATATGTATGTACGTACGTTTTTTCGCCGCTTCGACACCCGTCGCCGCGGGACGTCTATAAGGTGACGTCTGTGCCGCGCGGTAGTAACGGTGTTTCTGTTTTGCGAATTGTACAAGATCGATACTGTCGAAACGTGGAAATTGTCCGTTACTTTCTTTGCCGGCGTCGTGAATTCGCGAAAATAATTGGAATTCCATAGACAGCCGGCGAGTTAGGGCAACGATTCTTCCGAGCCGATGTCTTAAGTCCGGAATGTCTAGAATATTTATAATAGCCCGACTGGGAACCGGATGATTCATTATTAAACGAAAACTATGTGAAATTTAGAATTTGATTATTGGAGATATTTTAGACAAGCGATAAGATTAATGATGCGTATACATATATGAGATAATTGGGATGTGTTTAAAAGATATAGAATTCAGACGTATTTAGATTCTTTCAAACTTTAAATTTTGCGAAGCGCCGATTATGACTTCTTACTGCAATGCACACTGATCGGATCATCGCAATCTTGGTCTTCAATCTTGCGCACTTCCGTCTTCTTTGCGGGCGCAAAAATCGGCGTGGCAACTCCCACGGCCGGCGTCTTCGGCAGTCGGTAACGAGGGGGCCTTTTAGATTCTACGGCGAATCGGGGCCCGATCCAAGGAGAGTCTAACACCCGAGGACACGGGTCGTTTAGGCGGCTTCTTTCTTCGATCATTAGTCCGGCCCGCGGTCGACCGAGGGTCGTAAGTCCGCGAGGCCCTCTCTTCTTCCACATTAACTTCGCTCGCCCCCGCGCGCGGTTCCGTCGTCGTCCGTTTTTTGTCTCCGTCCTCTTTTCGCGTCTATCTTATACCCCGAGTCCCCTCGTTCCCTCGCGCCTCTCGACGGCTTCACGGTACCCGATATGTATTTTGACAGGAGCGAGTCTGGCGGTACGGTCTCTCTGTGGAAAAGAGGATCGATAAGGGGATTGAGGTTTGTTGTGGCTGCATTGTCGCCATCAATAATCGTGAATTGTTGGATGTGTAAGTCTCGGCTATAGTCTCGAAAAGGGAGACTCTTTCCGTGAAAATTTCTTTCAACCCTGAGATACTTTACAGTATGACTTTTATGTAGCGTCGTAACATGCAGATGTATAATGCATTCCGATGTGAAAAATCGTATGTCGCATCTCTAGATGAAAATCGCATCTTGGCACAAATGAATGGTTGGCTCTCAAGGAACGTTGGATCCGTCTTCTGTTATTTCGACTATGCGATGATTATTCCGTGTTGAATTTCAAAAGAGCCATTATTTTCCTTCGACACGTAAACTGGAATTGTTCACAGTTGGCGACCGCCACCGTTCTGTTCCACGGAAACAGTCGAGAGTACCGGACGCATGTGCTCCGTAAGTACGTTTCTATGAAACGTACGCTGTATTTAGGTACCGCGAACGTACTGTAAGGCGTATAGAAACAATAATCCATTAGCGAGCATATTTAATAGCAACTTTTTACAAAAATAAGTGTCCCATTGTATTTTTTTATTCGCTTGGGTCGCGAGTGCATTTGATCTTTCGCTGATTATTCTAATGTTTATGAAATGTTTACATATTCCTTGTACAAAAATTACATTTGTACATAAATTAAACGAAAGTGCTAAGTGTTCATTAGTCTTTTTTTTCCCGTCTCTTATCGATCGATACTCGGCGCGTCGTTTCTCTATCATCTATTTCTAACAAACTCGTGCCTCATTTCCTCTCTTACGCTCCAGCGTCACCGCGCTTTCTCTCTTCCCTTTCTCCGTGCCTTCGTCTCTTTCTCTCTTTGTGAGATGTATAAGGCAGCGGCAATACACACAGAAAATCTCAATCATCTCCGGCCGGTTTCTTTTGTACTTGGCGCTCTAAAGGCGGCCGCTGATTGGTCGAGGGGCGTTCAAAGAGCGCCGCCATGACTCGCAAAGCGGCCGGCTTTTGTTTGTGAAACAATGGTGCTCGGTGCTCGCCTCACTTAGCGTGCCAGCCAAATGACAACCTCTTCCGATACTTAATCTATTAGGGAAATTAGCGGGTCACGCGAATGCCCGGTCCCGAAGGCGCGAGAAAATCGAGCGATCCTGAAGATCGGTACCTCCCTCTCTTCTCCCGTTCCCGACTAGCTTAGATCCTACGTAGATATACGGAGACCCTAATTAAACAATTAGTCGATAAGTCTTGCCAGCAATTTTCTCGCTACCCGCCTCGATGACAGGATCGATCGTTTCGCATCATCGAGCTTGGAAAATCCTCGCTTATCCGTGTCAACAATCTTTTCCGTTATCCGACCGCAGCTTTCCGAATCCATCTTAAAGAGAGCTTTCTCTAGAATTTTTGCACATTCGCTACTTACATCTTTGTGGCTTTTTAAAATAATGACAAAGCGCAATTTCGAGTTATGCAATGTAGATTTGTATGTAAAAGAAAAAAAAGCTGAAATTGTTGATGACATCTAAAATCTCTCGGTATATTTCTTCTATTACAACTCTATCAAATCTATATTTACTCAGACACTAATAATCTAAGAAAAAAATATGGAAGAATGATTAATCGCGTGAATGATTAATCGTAATTGACTCTATAAATAAATATGAGCGTAAGAATCTCATAATATTTTCTCTTACACGCTTTAGCATGTTATTCAAACATGAAATAAAACTACTACTGAATAATAAATAGTTATATTACGAAGTATTATAATTTCGATGAATCATCAGCCGATAAATTAAAGTTTTATCTGACATGTGAATTTTGAATTACTAATTCTCGTCGTATTCGTTGTGCTGTTTCCTACAGAAACTCGTCCTGGAAAATGCTCCAAAGTGGTTATTCATGTTTTTGGAAAAAAATGTAAAATTGTAGAATGGAAAATACAGTAGTTATCGTTAAGAAAAGATGAGCCTATCCACCGGTGCGTTTATACAACATCAGCTTGAGCGATTAATAATCATTTAATTAATCGGTTGTCTCCATTCAAACAGTTCATCAAACAGTTTTTCTCTTCGCGATATAAAGCTGTAAATATCTAACTACGTAATAACTAAGTCAGGTATCCGACTAATAACTCGCAGTCTCCTGAATGCGGTGCGTGGACGAGAGCAAGAAAATTATCTTCGATAATATAAGGTTGTGTTTATTCCATACAGTTTCTAAACGGCAAAGCTGCTTCGAGTGTTAAATAAAATAATAGAAACGATAGATTCCCCTCTATATATGTCTACTTCATTAATCGATCTTATAACGATCAGAAGGCCTTACTCGAAAAAAATGAGTAATAATAGAATAAATTCAATTTTAAACACAAAGTTTCGATCGTCATTTTAATATTGTAATTGCGCACTTGTTATTTTATTAATTTATTAATAACTATGTCTACATATAAATAATAATCTAAATCTATGTCCAATACGAGATGAAATTTAAAGTACCGATAGCGTGTCCTAAATGCTACAGAAGAATAGAGAATCACGGAGTAAGTAAAGATAAAATTATATTTTTTTGTAGTTATTTACATTGTTATCTGTAAAGAATCTCGATGTTAGTTTCCCACATAGCATCGGTTTAGAGTGGGTTTCTTCTCTTGATATTTCTATCTTCTTACCGTTTGGGGAACGTGTCGGTAACGGACAAGGTAACAGAACTTTAAGAGTTAATTAAATCAAAGACTGCCGACACAGGCTCGTAATAAAAGTAAGAACACGTTCCGAGGTATGCATTATAGGAGGATGCAGCAATAAAATAAAAAGCTTTCAGGAAGGAGGAGAGATAACCGTCCTGAGTGACCTGAAGGATTTGTGCGGCCGCTTTTGGACCTACAATAAAATTCGGGCTTCCTATGATTGAACACGTCCGCATGCTGAAAACACGCGGATGCCATGTGCAACTTGGATCGTTATGGCTCGATTTTAAGCGATTATATTGCACGCGAATGATATTCGGACGACTTGATTCCCTTTATTTTCTAAACTGCGGCATTTAGACGATACCTTTGGTACCAACGTAATAAATATTTGAAGAGAAATGTAACATCGTCATTTTTGTAAAGATTTTGTCAAGCGATTGCATTTCAAATAACTCGTTTTTTTAGAACATCTCCCATTTGGAAATGTTTTGCAAAACTCAAGATCAATATTTCTGAAGGCTCGTCTCTAAATCCGTTATTCTATGCGTGTGTGTGTTCTCAAAATTAATCCGCTTACAACTTAATTACGCTATTCAATAGATCGAAACAGATCGCTCGAAGAGACGAAAGGGAATCCTTTCTTTCAGTCAACATAATAGAATTTGTCGGTTGATGAAGAACTTTGTTGAGAGAAGCAGAAGATGAGGTAGGATCTAAATGCGGTGCGATCGGCAGGGCAAACAATCGACGTGATCGAATTTTTTCGAAAATCGGTTGACAGTGCGGTCGTGCAACGGATTCAGCCGCGTCATCGGCGGCTCCTTTGGGCAGCTATCCTTTTTTTTTTTTGCCCCAAACCCTCCCGCTCCCCAGCGTCGATTTTTAAAGGGGCTCCAAAGATCGCTAATTGATTAATCATGACCCCCGGGAGTTACCAGGATCCCGCCACGCTCCGCGTCCGCCATACTCTTTATTTCTTCCTTATCCTCTTCCTTTCGCGGATCGCTCCCTCCAACCGACCAATCTCCTCTTTTCCTGTCCGTAGTCCTTGAAGTAAGGTGAAAGGATTATCCGCGAAAAAGATACGACATTGACGATGATGACATTTCAACGAATCTCCTCTTGTTAACACGTACGCAATCTTACTCCGAAAAGTTTAAAAAATGAACGCGCTTTAATTTCGAAACTAGTTTCGCGTATTATACGTTTTACAGATTGAATTCATCTCTAAACAAATTAAATAGATATAATTTTGCCTAATTTGAAGGCATTTAAAAATTTAATTATTAATTTAGCTAATCTATCGAGGATTCGTTTTGATGAAAATTGAATAAATTTAATCTTGGAATAAATACAATCATTTGACACGATGATCTACCTCGAAGATGCAAGACAATTAGTAAGGCGAAATGCACGTGTCACTACGTGAAATGTTATTTTATCCGAGAGTACTTTTTAATTCCAGAGCACGATGGCTTTGAAAAGAAAGATCCTCCGTGGTGGCCTAATTACGGTACGGAGAGATAATTATTCGATTTTTCACACTCGCTTGGTCGAAAATAATAAAAAGACCTGGTGCTTAGGAAAAAAACGGGGATTTATGGGCTATTACAATTCGTTCTACTGTAGAGTTGAATGTATGCAGCGGGCTCAGCAGAGAAGGAAAACCACGAGCCTCGCAAGCCATCTGTGGTGAGCTAACCGAAAGCAACCGCGTTAGTATACTTTCGTGAATCTCTCTTCACGTCGGCTGGTAGAGTAGAAAATACACGCACGAACGTCAGACAAATATCAATACATGAGAATTCTGTTTTAATATCTCCTGACGATAATAATAATTTCAAATATTTCGATTATCAAAGGAGATATCTTTTCATGCAAGTTTCGAAATATGTTTCCTTTTTAGTATCCTTTAATGATAAAATACATATCTTCATACAATTGTTATATTGATTAATTTTCTTATGTTGACAATTTTTATATTGATATTGATCAAGTTCTAATATTTAAAATTAAAAATTATAATATAATCAATAAATAATAAATCATTTCGTATAATTTGAAAGTGGTATCTGGCATAGATTAATATCTCCAAAAAAGAAATAAACATGTTGCCCATTAATATTCATAAAAGTAATAAAACCTAATTATTACTCACAAAGATTTGGGATTTGATCGCGATATATGGAGAACATATTAAGAAAGCTGAATTAAAAAGAAAAAAGAATTCCCAATTCAACTCTTAATTCATAATGAGATGCTCTGTTTTATAAATGGCCACAAACGGTTATGTTATAGATATTATTTTCATTCAGTTTTCTTAAAATGCAATTTGTAGTAAAAAAACGACTTATTTATCATTTATTAAAATGTAAAATTATCTATATATAATAATGTCGGATAAAATAAATTGATAAAACTTGTGTACAAATATACGTGATTATTAATCTTTGTGCGATTAATCTCGGATACCGCGATATCGCAACAAATCGCGATGAAGCAATCCTTCTGCGAACGATATCTAAGAATGGCCATTCTTGCGGCGACGAAAATCGCTCTCAGCTTTGATGAGGGCTCGACTTCTCCTCGAATTCCCTGTCGACAGGAAACCTCGTTCCTGTCTTCGGCGAAGACGAGCAGGAAATTTCGATCGCCGTTTGACGACGCGAAAGTAACCCGCGTGCGAGACATGCGAGGGGAGGAGAGCTCTACTCACGCGCGAGCATTGGCGCGCGATATGGGCGGCCGCGTAAGAATATAAAAGCAAGAAGACCGGATGACTGCTAACTGTTTGTTAGTCTTAGGTTTTAAAGTCCGCGCGTCTGTCAGTCCAGAGACGTAATATTAGTGCTTAGTGTATGCTGCCGCCGCCACTCCCGCTCATTCATTTCGTTTCCTCTCTCCTTTCTCTTCCTTTCTCTCTTCTCTGTCTCTGCACTGCGCGTCCCGTACGATTAGCCCCTTATCGATTTATCTTAAGTTGAACTTTTCATGCTATATGTATAATGTGGCAAGAATATATATATATTCGTATACATATATTCTTGTTATACAAATAAAATGTATAAATATAAATATATTTAATAACAAGTTAAAAATCTAAGATTCTAATACCGGGCAACAATTGTATGAATTTTAAGATTTATCTATTTATTTTATATATTTTCTATATTTTCTAACATTTTTTATAATTTTATGTAAAATTTTATACAATAAAATTGTAAATTGTAAATTATAAATTTTTATTAATTTTATATTTCTTTAATTTATAAATTATAATCATTAAATAAAACTTTAAAGAAAAATTCTATTTTTGGTTTGATTATGGAAAAGATCCATGAAATTAGGAAGAATAATTATATATGTATTCTTGTTAACTATAAACTAGTTTTTTTATATGACAAAAGATTATTTCAGTCAGTATCATTCAACGTGAAACGGTTTAAATTAAGTAGACAGACTTCAGAATTTCGCGATAAGTTCAGATTACATAATAACCGCTAATCATCGATTTATCTTAGCACCTTTCCAGTAAAAAGATGTCCCAATAGTTCTAGGTGGATTGCTATAAATAGTTTTAAAATTACTTGGAGGACCGAACGGGACGAGGGTGTTTTAGCGACCATTCTGGAAAAATAAACGTTCGCGACCGCGTAGGGAACAGATGACTCTGCCACGCGGATGCCAACTTCTCATTGGAGTGACAGCCGCCGTGGCCGACGATTGTTTTTCAGTTTACGTTAACGTTTCGCTTTCGTTTCGATACGGTCGTTGAACGAGCCCCGCCGTTGGTTCGCAGTCTTTATTGACTGCCGGTTAAATCGGGCTCGGAAGGAGCCTCGTACGGAACTATTTGATTTTATGGGACATCTCCAGTCGCTCTCTTCAAGCGACAGGCAACGACGAGCTTGTTAAAAGGGTAACCGCGAGGCTCCGTTTGAGACAAACGTCGAGGCCGGTGACTTTTTGCGCAACCGGACCGACTTGTCATAAGCGTGACGACTGCCAGAGTTGGCAGACGGATGCTGGCGAGACGTTCGCTGACAGAGACTTCATTTCGTAAACGATCGACACTTCATCCCGTAATTGGTCGTCCTATCTCACGACGTGTCTCTCTCTCTCTCTCAATAAAAATTCCACCCGTTCTAGATGCTCGTCATGGCGCGTTCTCGATATTTCCACCGATTGCTCGTGGCGGAAAAAGAAATATCCGAGTGGCAGAAATCGAGCAAAGGAGGAGAAGAGACGAGAGGCAACAAAGTATAGCGAGATCGAGTAAAGGATGACGGCGAAGGGCGGACGCCGGTCTTGTTCGGGGGTAACTGAAATAAGGTATAATTTTCCGCGCCAATTAAGGTCTTTAAGAATTGCGACCAATTGAGCGGGAGGGTCAGAGCCTTAGCTTTAGGGGAGAGATGTACCACCATCCCCCTATAATTTATTATTGATTAGATCGGATCGAGAAAAAGAGGTCTCGGTATGTAGACTTAAGATTGGCCTGAGATCGTCTATATATAACGGAGTGTAACAAGCAAATGGCGGATGACGTTTTTCCGATTTCCGGTCCGAATACTTAAGACATAATGGTAGTACTTGATACATGATCTGTTCTTAATTTTTAAAACATTGTTGATTGTAGGTAATTATCAGAATTCGCGAAAGTTCATATGTCATTCACAATTTAATTGTCAATTGATTATTGATTTTTCTTATTCTGTACTATAATTGAACAGGAAAATAATACCAAATAATTTTATATAAAAATAGATGTAAAAGATGACATAATATACACCTTAGTGATAATTAAAAACATATATCTAAAAACAACAGCTATTTTTCTAAATATTTTTCTATTAAATATTTTTCTTATTTGGAAAAAGAATGTCGAATAGAAAAGATTTTCAATTGTTTTGATCATCGTGTTGAAGCGTGTCTAAAGTTTTTTTATAGTTCTTTCTTCTGTTAATTGAGAAATTAATAAAAAAGTCATTTAATAAGAAAAAAATCAAATCATCTTTTTGACATAGAATTTTTCAATTTGTGCAACTGAAATAAAAATCAATCAATATAAGTAACTTCTTGTAAAACACATAATTTGTTATGCCTTTACAAAAATAATTAAGATTCTAATTATATGTATAGCAATTATAGAATTTGCAATTTATGCATATGCTTCTTTTTGACAAAAATGTGAAGAATGCACCATGCAATGATGAGGTACGGGGAGAGACGGTGGAGAGAGCGAAAGTATTTTCTCATCGATATCTCGAGCGCGCGAGGTCATCATCGGATCAACTCAGGCGTAGTTCATGTTCCTGTGGTTCACACTTAATTAAACCGCCATAGGAACTCGGGTGCCAGCACGTGGCAGACAATGCCGCGAGTCTTTAGCGGCGATTGTTATGTAAAACACACCCTATATATGCACCGCGCAGTTTCTCTCGTATCGTATCGAGACGCAAAGTACGTAGGCACCTACCATTCCGCTTGTGTACCTATGTACAAAGAGAACGGGTAACTTTTTGAAATTATCAGCTGCGAATCCACTGACTTCGATCGTTTTTCGTCAACTAACAACATGACTTTTTGAAACGTAACTGTACTTGATGCCGAAATGCTTCAATTCTTTAATGTATAAAAGAATATTAAGCCTTAGATGTAATTTATGTCAGATTGTAAGATATAATTTTATTTATAATTTTATATGCCATTTATTTTGGCATATGTATATGTACGTTATATCTTATATATAAGAAATAAAAGTATATACACATATAAGATATAAACTATAAAGTATATTTTTCTCTGAGTCTTCAAATATTTTTCATATTACATGACAAGTTATAAATTTTTTCTGATTTCTGTGATATAAATTGTAGATTGCATTTAGATCTGTAAAGTCAGCATTCCGAAATGCGAATTTTTTAAAAATTGAGATAACATTTAATTATTCACGATTTGTCCACAATTTATCTATAAATAATTGTTTTTTTATTCATCTTACAAAAAAAATAAAAATAAATCAAAGTTGAATCAATTTCATCTTGAGAATCTTTAAGTGCGTTTTTTTAAAAATTATATATAAATTTCTGTAAAAGAAAATATCAAGTTCAATGAATTGGTCTGACTGAATCGAACTGTTAACTACTTCCATAACGCATGCCTTTATCAAATGCTAGTATAAGTAATCACGAAGCATACATCAATAATGAAACTGTCGTCATGTATAACAACCGTGAGTGATTGCTTCGTCGCAAGAAGTTAAGCAGCCTTTTATCATCTTTGCTGACACGGATGACAAAACGAGAAAATCTCTAAAGTGCCCGTACGTTTCCGGCGGGGTCGATCGCGATGATCTAAAAATCCCCCGCGATCCCACTCCGCGGCAGAATCTTTCCCGACTAGCGCCTCCGTCTGGATTGGCCACCGCGGAAAAGCAACGTCGCAGGAAAAGCTGTGGATTGGCCGTAGGGCGAGGCTTGCGTCGTGACGGAAGCGTCGCGTCCGATCGCACGTAGAACACCCAAAGCTCCACCTACCTCAGAACGCGCGGTATTCGCGCGTGCAAGCTCGCTTAGGAAAGCCGAGATCGGGAGGGTGGGTAACGAAGAACGTTGTCGAGCTCGTTAGAGAAAGAAGAAAAAGATCATTTCTATGACATGTGAGAGAGTGATTGGTAAGCTGATGAGAGAGTCGGAATCTGATTGAGTTTCATATCCGGAGGAACGGAGACAAAGCCGCTTCGAGTGTGGTCCTCTACGTGAAAGTAGGAACTTTTGTGAAACAGAGAGAGAAACGGGAGGAGAGAAGAGGTCGAAGCGTCTCTTAGGTGGGGGTTAGTCGAGTAAAAAGAGGGAGGCTCTTCTCAAGGGAGGAAGGGAGAGCCGCGGGTTGAGTGTGGTAATTCGAAAAATAAGTCTCCGCGGGCGACAAGCACACTTGACCGAAGCACACTCGAATCGGAAGGGTCGAGCACTCGGGAATAACAATTAATAACATCAGTCGGCCTACCAGCGATCCTCTGGCTGCTCGAGGGCCTCCCGGGATTATGTGAACGCGGAAAATGCCTAACATTCGTTGGCTGATCCTCCGTTCCGACGTGTCGACAACGGACAAGCGAGAATGACAGCATGCGTGACTGAGAAAATTCGACGTATAATCCTCCGATTTTTTCCAAGTTTATAAGAGTGAAAGAAGTCAAAGTTTTTGGTGAAGAAAAGACAAGGCAGTAATTTGCACAGTGAGAATTCATAACATGTGACGTGACAAGCTTTCTCGTGTGTGAACAATCGATGATGATTGTAACTATGAGGAGGAGGAAGATCGAAGGAGAAGAAAAGATTTGAAAAGTAGACGTCGAGTGCGTAAAAGGAACTGTTTCGAAGCAGCTCTCAGTGTGATTCCTCGTTGCGAGGAAAAGCAGAAAACCAGGGAATGATGGAGGACGACAAACGTAGTGAAGCCTCGCCGAAACCCTTGCAACCGACCCCTTTTAGCATCGCTGATATCTTGAGCCGAAGAAACTCTTGCGCGGATTCAAAGAGATGCGACTTGGAGAAAATCCAGGCCGCCGTCTCCATGCCAATGAGAAGACACAATCGCGAGTATGAGCGCGTGGAGAATGAGCAACTTGACGGAAGCTACGATCATGATCAGGTGATTCATTATCCGAGACTGCCCACCCCGGAGTTGAATATGGCGCACGAATTGGATATCTTGAGGAGAAACCTGGCGCAAGCGAATTTATCAAATTTCGGAGGTATCCCGCACTTGACCCAAGGAACATTCAAAAATCACTTCGAGACTCTGGGAAACCTGACGGCATATCAGTCTGTTAAGGAGCCGATGGAGACTTCTCATAGACAGCAGGATGAAGCCTTGGATATGAGTAAAAATAAATATCTAGGTACGTTCGCATGCATATATAAATCACCATCATGGCATAGTTTTACAACAAAAAGCGCATCGTAAATTTTTTTTCATTCTGAAGTGAAATGTCAAAGTAATATTATAATATTTGTATTTTCCGTCATTAATTTTGTAACAAGTAAAATTAAATTAAGTAAAAAAAAAATAACCCATAATAGCAATTGATAGTTTGACTGACATAATTTCATGCATGCAATCACAAAGTTAATTTTTTTCTAAAAATTAAAATTATTATTAGAAGATTTAAGTGCCATAACGATTTATTCTTAATCAATAAATCTCCAGGAAAACGACATTAATTTTTTTTCGGAAAAGTAGTTAAATTGATACATAAAATGTCGCGAGCAAAAATAATATCTTAGAAATCCTGGAAGATGGTGACCTGCCAGAGGATCTTGTATCAGGCACGAGGATGCGGGCTTAAGAGGTCATTTGAGCAGATACGCGCGTAACAGGCGAGCTCTTTTCAAGGGTTTTTAAAGTTAACCCGAGCGCAGATAACATAATTGAATGTAATTTTAGTAGCATAAGTGGCACTCGACTCGGCAGACGTCACGAGTACTTCTTGCACTTGTTCGATCTCTGGCCACACTCTGTTCCTCTGTCTCAAGCATGCAAGGACTCGCGGATTACCTCCGTTTAGACCAAACCATTTTAGATCAAGGTTGCCATCGCTAACTATTTCCGAGTAAACGTTCGTGATTGATTTATTCGTGACAGATGTAGCGTTCCATATAGGATAGCAATAATTCTTAGTTAATCGTTTGCATCCGCTAACACTATATACACATACCGCGCTACGTATTACACGACAATATAAAATACTGCTATTTTATATTACACCATAAAATTGCAATATTTTACACTTAATTAATTGAATTGCTTTGTACGTTATGTTCTGCACACAAGACAAAGATAATTTACTTTTACATCCTTCTGCACCATGTCTATTTTTTCATAACATTCACCCTCGTTATTGACATGAAAGTATAGAATTACGTGGTTGAATAGTGTTATCTTAGTATAAAGGTAAACAGATACTCTCCCTCGCACTGACTGCTTTGTGTTGAAATCAATCACGATTAACAGCATTCATGATGTACGTAGGACATTTTATTTCGTATTCCTTTATCATTGGAAAAGATAAAATTATTTTTCAGTATTTAGAGAGGATATAAAATTTTAATTGTTACTGACTAATCATCAATTAATTTCTTCACTTCGAATTTAGCAAATTATATGTATTAACTTGTGATACAATTGGACATATTTTATAATTTTGCTGCTATAATTGTATATATGGTATTGCAAAGAAAAGACAATACTAAATGATTTACGAAAATCATCAATCAAGAGTTTTTCATCACCCGATTCACAATAGTTTCAGGATTTTATAGAAAAATTAAAGCCGTTTGTAGAAGAAAATTCATCAGAAATGCGTTATCTAAAATTTCAGTTCATTATGAAGACAAATCGTGTAAAAACAGCGCTAAATGTAGAATAATTAACAACGCGAAAGAGCGTTTACTCTTAAGCGAAGAATCGTCACCTGAAACTGCACGATAGCGTATTGTTTGCAGCGGCTCGAGGGTGAAGAGGTAGACACGAGCTGGCACCGATTCAAGGTGCACTCAGAAAATTACGAGTCCACTTTCGAGGGGAAATCTCTCGAGTCATTTAATATGATAATGGATAGTCGAAAGAATGCGGCGAATGTCGCGACAAATTGTTCTTACAACCACTTATTACGGTAATAACTACGAAAATCCTTTCCGATTTTCGCGTCCTTTCCATCGCGACGGAGGAGCTGAAAAGCGTTTTAGTGGTTTCGAAGGATCATCGATGTAATCAGAGTCAATCGACGCCACTTGCTTGCCTGGAACTGAACTCTCGATATAGATTCGATATAAACATCCATAGGATGTTTGACGAGCACCGAAGGATGGACGCATTAGCCGGACGAGATGGCATCTAGTCGACGTCGAAAGTGATCAAATATAGATCTCTCTAAATGCTTCGCGTCTCCTGCTGACCACCGACGATAAACATTGACGTAGGATGAGCGTTTCGAGCGCGAAATAATTATGATACTGTTGGAGAACTTTGCAATTTATTCGCGAATATTCTCAGATTTAGAAAAATTTATCAAAGTTTTTTTCTATATTAATTTAAAATACACAGAAGTATTTGCCTCTTCTCTAAATATAAAATTTTATTGAAAATTATTACGCTAAATTATTACAACTATAAAAAAAATCATTATTTCTACAATAAAAATAACGTTTTTTTTTTTGTAGATAACGAAGTATTAATAAGATCAACGAAGTCGGATTATTTGAAATGTCTTCGCGAGAAAAAATGTTTGGAATAAAAATGTTTTAACTTTACATTGAAAGATTACTTTTCGAAGAGATTAATTTCATTTAAAATTTATTATTTTCAATTTCAAATATATGAAAGTTTCCTCATAAGTTTCTTGATACGAATAAAAAGAATCCGCAAGAGTATTTTAATGCAAATTTATGAATTATTATTCTACTCAGCGATGTAATTAATTTTTATTTTTGTTTAAAAGTTATTTTTTGTTCATAGTAGGGGGTATATATCGCAAAGTAGCGGATCAAGCGCGTTGCCAAGTAGAAGAAGCTAGTCTGATCTGCTATACGATTGTACTCTAGTGCCACTGGTTAAACTTAGAGGAGAATTACCGCGGAACAGAAGCGTAAACATGTCGGAGTAGCGAGTACATGTGTTAATGTTTGTACGAGACATCAAAAGCAACGAGGTTCTCTCTCGCTCTTTCTCTTTCCGATCATTCACCGTCTCTATGGCTGCTCGCTGATGGTTACTCCGACTTTCGGGCTAAACGATTGCTTTACGGTATAGTTGCAGATTCTCGTGCAAAACTAAATATTTATCCGCAAACGAATTTGAACGGCAAGCTCGCGTTATTCGAAAAATGAGACTCCACCGTTCGTCGATATGCAAAAGCTTGAAAGCTCTGTTCTTTTAACAAACTAGAATAATTTATAGACATATGTATAAAAATGTGTTAAATAAAATTGATATTTTTTCAAATTATAATAAAAAACGTTAAACTTCCATTAATTATAGATTATCCATACAGCATGCAATAGATCACAAATTTATTTATGAAATAGATGTTCGTTCTCTTATCTTACAGACGAAACAGAGGACGACGCGTACGAATCGCAAAATTCAGGCCAAAATTTGCAGAACAGAAAGAAGCGCAGCAGAGCAGCATTTTCGCACGCGCAAGTCTACGAGTTAGAAAGAAGATTTGCCGCTCAAAAATATCTCTCGGGACCGGAACGGGCAGATCTAGCACGAGGCTTAAAATTGACTGAGACGCAAGTCAAGATCTGGTTTCAGAATCGACGGTGCAATCTTTTATCTATGCTTATACATCTTATTAGATTTCTAGATTTAAATGACAATTTTGAAAAATATGATTTTGAAAAAGTAAATTTTGTTGATTTTCTTATAAAAATACTTTTTCACCTTCGTTTACAGATTTTATTAACTGTGACAATGACTTTAGGTATAAGACCAAGCGGCGCCAACAGCAGGAATTGGGCGCCCTCGTAAACTCTGGGAGCGCCAGGCGCGTGGCTGTACGCGTCCTGGTACATCCGGATGAGCATCTGAGGGGATTGCCTCTTCGTGGTTCAGGACAACTTCCCGGGCAAATGTCGAGCCCGCAAATTCATCCCGCGAACAAAGCGCTTGGCGGTTTCCCGTATTATTGCCTGCCGTATCATCCGCTACTCTGCCCACCCCTACATGCCACTCATGTTCAGGTACAAAGCCCGATCACACCCGATTTTGATCCAAATCAAATTTCGAAAATCAAGGACGAGAAGTGAACGGCAGACTTCTCTCGAAGTATCGATTATTATTTCATGTCTAAACAGAGATGATAGTACTTCAGAGAATAATGCAAAATATCGTCGTTAAAAAATACTTTTTAGATAGAAATATCGTGAAGAATGTTGAGATTTTTTAAAAAATTTATGATTTTGTCTGAGAAATAAATTGAAAGACTTGGGTAATAATATGCTCAACTACATGAAAATCATATAAAGTAGGTATATAAAATTTTTAGTTTATTTTTATTTATTATATGGCTTCAATCAAGAAGTAAATCTTACAGTTTTTAGAACAAAAAATTAAAATATTCGAATTTTGATTATACTGAATGTTATTAATAATTTGTTACTTTTTAATAATTTATTTATAAAATGTACTCCAACTTAATACTTTATTTCTAAGTTTTTCAATTGTATCTCGATCTATGTGCACTTGATGTGCATAAAAAGTCCTTTCTTCAGAAATACATTAACATGCATAAATAACAGAACTTATCAATCATCTTATAGCTGTCTGAGATCATCGCACGCGTATTTATTATAATTCAATAGCGATACAAAACGATCGTGTAAATTAGCCTGTAAATAAATGTATAAAACATGAAATATTAAGTCTTCTGTATTTTTTCTGTTATCTGTTATCAAACTTTGAACTTGAAAAGAAAAGAAAAGAAATTTTTAAATCATATTAATCTTATAGTTTTATTAGCTTCCTGTTAATCTTTCGATGTTTCTAACCTTCAAAGTTTCATATCTCAAAAGAAAAAAAATAAAATTCCACAATTAATATATTATAAACTACTAGACAAATCATGCTTTTTATCTTAATTGAGAGAATATTGTCTGAAATAGAAATTACGGAGCACGAATCTTAAAGTGGAAATGGAAAACGTATTCCACAAATTATTAATGCAATATGTGCAATTAGTACGGAACATGTGTAATGTAAAATGAATTAAATAATTAATGTTAATTAAATTTGTTTAACATGCGGCATGCATGTATCATGTTCAAATTCAATTTATTGTTTAAGTACAGATGCGTAAATGTCTTTAAATATATATACATCGACCAAGATTTATCGTGAGTTCTCTTTTTTTAATTTCCTTCCCTCTCCGAAGTCCTTTCTCTCAATCATGAAAAAAGTACAAAGTTGCAGGTAGAAAATGGGTTTTCTTAACGATATTGCAACTGACTTTCTCATAAGGGTTTTAATGGCCTGGGTGTCTGGGTGGGCCCAGCAGACATCAGATATGTTTATTCAGACGTGGAGATGAGCAGGCTTAACCGACGGACGAGAAAAACCTAGATCTGACACTCATCTGTTGTAAATAAAAGTGTTACATTGCCCTCACCGAAACGTTTTTTACAGTCCGCCGTGTAAATCCTTACAAGACAGTTTCTGAGTGCGGAATTAGTAATTTTTAATTAATTTATTTATTTATAGACTTCTTATTGTTACCTCTTTCCACGATGCTGATTGATTTATTCGCTTGGGTCATTTCGTATTACGAAAGTAACCAATAAGACATGAAAATTATTTGTTAATTTTTTACTATTTTTTGCTTTTAAAAATAATTTTTTGCTTCACTTTTTAAAAAGTTACTTAATATTGGGCTATCGAGCCTGTAATAACTTTTTAAAAACTAAAGCAAAAAAAAGCAAAAAAATTAACAAATAATTTTCATGTCTTATTGATTACATTCTGATAATTTGGCACAGGTAGCTTTATATACGTACCTATATATTAAGCTATCTGAATCAAATTATCACAATGTAACGAATAAGACATGAAAATTATTTGCTAATTTTCTGCTATTGTTTGGTTCTAAAACTACCTTTTCTTGCGCGTGCGAAGCGCGCGTCTACCACTACTATCTATAAAAATATCTAATTGAATCCTTTTAAAATGATATAAATNAATAATTACAGAAATATCAATTTCTGTACGTAGATAATTGAATAAAGGAAAAGAATTTTTACTTTGGCAAGCAACAGACAAACTCTCAGATTGTTTATCATCCATTTGCTTCGTAATTCGTATTTTTGGCGTTTCTGAGTATCAATAAACTGTAGTGGTCGGCACAAATTTCGTGACGCAAGCCGCAAATTATTACGATGAGTTTTGCATGGCACTAATACCGACTGTACATCGACACAAGGCCTCGTTTAGCGCAAGAGCATTATGGCTTTACAATGTTTAGAACTGTTCTAAACGAAGCAATAATGGACTGCAGAAGCGACTATGAAGTCTATGTAGCCTCACTGATTTTCCGTCGCGTACGTTTAGACTACGAACAAAGATTACGGATAGAAATCGTCATGTTAATTATCGCAATCAACATATTGTTCCAAAATTTCAACTTTTAATACAAATAAAAAGAAATGTTTCAATAATATAATAAATGTTTCAACAAAACCCCGCTTAACTTGTTATGTTAAATAGCTAAATAAAAAGTTATAAAAATAAAATAAATTAAGTATAAAACTTGCCCAATTAAATTAGATTATCAATAAAATGGACATGATATAAAAAATTTTACCCTCGAGTTTACTATTTTTAAGAAGCTAAGATCACATTATTATAAAAATAGTTATTATTAATCGGATGTTTCATTAGAGATAAGCATTTAACTATGATAAAATCTATATTGGAACTTAAAATATATTAGTTTAGAGTTTAACAGACCATTTTCAATCCTTAATTCAGGAATTTACTATTGACGCGACGGTAACAAGCTCACAATTTGAAGCAAAAGTACATTCGTTCGAGTGCACCACTGATGGACTTGTCTCGTAAAACGAGAAAGGAACGATTTAACGCTCAATCAACCGACGAAAGCTAATTTTCATTAGCTGTTAATAGCGCAAGACCACCCTCTCCCTCAATCACCCTCTATGGCTCTACGCCTTAACCCCTCGCTACACCGTTCTCCAAGCGCCAGTCTTTCGTTTGTTACGAGAAAGCTTCGCGTATTAAATGAATTGTATGGAATAGAAACTTGCAAAATTAACGCAAAATCTATTTGTTGAATAATAAAATACTTTAACGCGTACAGTTATATATAATATATATGTCTAATACATTTAAAAGTAATTATTAAAATAAACTTTCTTCTTTTATAAATTTTCCGCTTGCTGTAATAGAAATCATAAAAATGTTCTACAATAAATATTTTATTTTTTTAGAATTTTTAAATTTAATTAAATTTAATTTTTTTACATTAAAGACATTTGTATCCAAATTCTTTTGTCTCTCACAATAAAAAGATA
Organism: Tetramorium alpestre; assembly: GCA_021460005.1. Classification (NCBI taxonomy): domain Eukaryota; kingdom Metazoa; phylum Arthropoda; class Insecta; order Hymenoptera; family Formicidae; genus Tetramorium; species Tetramorium alpestre. Next base: position 184,240 of record JAJVSH010000031.1, read on the forward strand.
TTAATTATTACAGTTTTCTATATTTTGTTATTATTGATAATATAATTATTGCTATTAAATGTATTACATTTTTCCAATTATATCATCGATCTTTTTAAGTGAATTTCTTAACATTTGGTCTTTGTTAAGAGTTTGCAATGTTTTATTTATTAGTTTTAATAACCTTTAGCTTAAGAACTCGTTTCAATATTAAAAAGATAAAAGTCAAATTGCAAAGAAAGGCTAGAAATAATTTTTCAATATTTCTAACTAAATATTCTCTACATTTTAGTCAATTCGTAGATAAGTATACCGAGAGTCAGATTTACTGCAAAAAGATTATCAAAGCGAGATCAATTTGAATCTCATTTAAAAAATCGTACAAAGAGGACAATTCAGCCGCTCGAGACATTATCGGCCATTATCAATTTTGCACGAACCATTTGCGTGGACGGTAAAAAATTCTGAATTTTTCAAACGTCTGTGATATCTCTTACAATGGATGTAAAACGAATGACCAAATTTAAAAGTATAATCCAGACCTTTTTCTAAATGGCATGGCTTGTAATATTTTACGAATTTTAAATATTCTCTTTTTTAAGACAGATTATTAAAAGATATATAAAAAATACTAATCTGTTTAATCTGTAATCGTCGAAACAAAAAAATTGTAGCGATATAATAGGCACTCTTTACTTTCATGAGTAAAACAAATGCACGAGGTAAATCTGATTTCGCCACCCCCTCGAATAATATAAACGCAATTGCCGGTTCCAAGTTTGAGATTTCAGTCGTTACTTTCGTCTCGGTCGTCACTTTTTCCTACCTCTCTTATATACCATTCTTCCGACTTCTGACACGCGTTTCAATTGGGATGGTTGCCAAGGAAACCTAGGAGCCGGAGTGTCACATGGACTATTGAAGACATTAAAGGGGACACCTCTCCATTTCGCGGAAAACATTCGAAATGCGTTAGAGACGAATATGATTTACGAGTGTTTAACGAGAGTCTAACGTGAATTAATATTTAAGTCTCGAATATCATTTTATATTTCTAGGTAAATTATATATTTTTTTTTATAAAAACAAATGTTTTAACTGAAATCATTAGACAAATGAGATAATTTTCTGTTAATAAAAAACTAAAATATTTATTTTAAATTATTTAAAAATTTGGACTGTTATTGTCAAAAGATTAAAAATATAGATTTAGGATTAATAACAACTTTCAATTTTCAATTTAACTGACGTTTTTAGAACGTAAAAATGTTAAAAAAAAATAAAGAATCAAATATCTTTTTATTAAATCAGAAGCAGAAAAAAATTATATTTTATTAATTTTTTAACTTAATACGTAGTCTTATTTAATCTCACGTGTGCGAAAATATTTCTTTTTTTTCAATCATCGATGCCTGCTCTACTTTGTAGATTTGCGAAGGTGGGAGAAAATCAGCCCGAGTATATCGCGCGGATCATCAAGCGAGTAACGACGCTTGAAGTCTACCAAGAAGAACTTGTCGAGCGAACTACGGAGGAAACCGTTTCCTCCGCTTTTCCGGCATTTCAAAGAAGCAATTTAGCGATTTTTCGTGACAAAGCGCCGTCGAGGAAAATTGGCGTACGAGCGGCCAATCAGCGGTGTTTCATGCAGCCGCCACGACTCAAAGAAATTCTTTCAAATATTTCATAGGATTCTCGTACTTACGAACTACGAAGACAGCTTACTACCTTTACCAGTGATTTTCTTTGTACTCTGAAAACAAAAAAAAACATTGTTTACATTAATAAAATCTCGATATCATAAGTTATAATTAAGTACAACATGTAATTTAATTGCAAAAATATAAATAACAGAGTAGTTTATAAATTGTATAAAGAAAGCTTAAATCATAAAAATTTAAAATAATGAATAATAATGCAATTACATGTTGAGAACAACCTCTATATGTTATTATTTAAATGTATAATGTATAATGTTTCTAGAAAAGAAATGAGACTTATACAAGAAGAAATATATATAAATACATTTTAATGTTATATATACAGAAATATATATTTTAACATTTTGAAAATATCTTCTGTAGCAAAATATAGAGTGCAGGACATGTCAATAGTAAAAGACGTCGACCGAGAATGACTGTTTCATAGGTTGGTAAATCAGATATTTCGATTTGTAAGTTTCTGAGGTAGTGGGCGATTTTACATCCTTTTTGATCTCTTGCTCGTTTTAGTATAAGCGACATATGGTTACAGTTTCACGCCCGGTAAAGCAGAATTTTCTACGATAATAAATATTTCTTTTTTAAATTACTTATAATTATTACTTTAGACAAATTTTATAAAAATTATACTATTCCTTATTGAAAAAAGCGTCATTCAATAATTTTGTTACACGTTTATAAATTATTATTAAAATAAAAACTGTGATTGTGATCTGACTATGAATGAGTGTGGAGTAAGCATCTTCAGAAAATTATTTTTTATTATATTTTGAGAAACTTTAACAAAATTTCTTAAATGCTTGTATAATTAGAAAATACCAAAAAATTACAAAAAGAGCAATATGGATTATCTCAGCTAGATTACTAGATAAATATATCATTCTTTAATCTTTTATAATTAATAAATCAGGAAGTAACGCAATATGATTTAAAAAATATTTAATACAAAATTAAATATTTTTATTTATGTTAATATTTCATTTATTTTAATCTATGATCAATTTTATTAATACGAAATGCAACAAGTAGGTTTTCCTTTTCCACAATCTTTTTCTATTTTTTTAACCGCGAAATGATTAATGATCTATATGTAAAAAAGCTCCCCCTTTAAATCTAAAGTCATCTGGTTTGTGGACATCAGCCCTTTTATGCATATGCTCATCTATTTGCACAACGTCACGAGTTTTCTCTCTTGGGGCCTCGCGCACACGTCTCCCTTTGGCTTACAAGCAAATAGGATCGAATTTCTATGTTGAGCGTTTCATGATTGATTATCTGAATACATGATATCGTAATGGAACTGTACTGATCACAGGACATAGATATACGGTGCATGTGGAGTGATGCATTGATGCATCGACGTTAAAAGTGTGAGAAGCAGGAGAAACGTATTTGCTGCTCAAAAGGATTGGTTCATTTAATCTCTGAAAATTAACAATGATATAATCCTGAATTCATGACACGAAAATTATATGCTTCATTAAGAAATTTAGATCTGTGAAGCTGGCACTCTAAAATTTTGTAAAAATGCAAATTTTTACAAAATTGATATAGTATTTGATTATCTACATTTTTTGCTAGGACAAAAAAACGATTATTTATGAACAAATGTGGACAAATTATGGACAAGCAAATACCATATCAATTTTGTAAAAATTCGCATTTTGAAAGGCTAACTTTACAGAACTGAGACATTTATTTACTTTTACTTTCATGTTTTCGGACCAAAATTTCATTGAAAAATTTATCTTTTTTATGCTACATAAATTTTTTATATTTTTTATCATGTAGACCATATTAATCAATGAGGGATGATTGTATGGGTTATCACATCAGATTGGAATCTATCGCAAGGTGCATGTTTGGAACAGGACTGTAGTGCAGGTTGCGTTTCGTTTAGGTAGATACAATATGGCCACGTGAGTCTTATAAAATTAACAGTGACATTCTTATCGGCTTGTTCCCATGGTCCTTTATGGCACCAGTAGCACCATGAACGCGATTACACTGATGTAAATCGTCTATGTGGGCAGCACTTGACTGCCAGATGACCCGTCGTGTTCTCGCGATAACCCAAAAGGCGCCCATGGCTTCGCTCAAGCTGTCAGAACTCACCTATTTATAAATGCCATTTCGCCATATTTCTGTATTGAACCGCGAACTCACAAGAGGCATCTGGATCAAATTTAATTCGGCGGAAATCGATATCGATCGTAAGGCATTCGCGTAAATGCACGTAGTAAATACGCCAGTAGCAAATACGCCATGTGAATAATATGCGTTTGATTTTTTCTAATAATAACTGTAATAATAACAATTTTATTGAGTGCAATAACAAATTAAAATAAAATAATAACAAATTTAAATAAAATAGTAAAAAATAATGATTGCAAACAAAGTCGAGGCTACGGCTAATGATTCGATGCCGAAATTTCATAAACGTTGAATTCTTTAAAAATCATTATTTCCATTCGATATATTTATACACATTGTATTATAATTTTATGTTTATTTAATATCAGTTTAAATTAGATTACGAAATATAATTTGCTTAATATAAAGATTGTACTCAATATATCAATCTTCTAAAACAAGAAAATTTGAAAATTTAATCTTTTGCTAAATATATGATTTGATACCTCTTATAATATTCTTATAAATAATTATAAAGAAGAAAATTAATTATTCTAAAATTAGTTCTATGTTAAACTTTATTTAAGATTCAAGATAAAACGATTTTCTAACTGTAGTACAGGAAAAATACAACATTTTCACATTTGTATTACACGTTTAATAGAAAACTGAACATTTTTCATAATTTATTGACAATATACACAATTCCGTTCCTATTCAACAATACCATCTGATTGAAATTAATTTATTGCACAACTAGCGTCTGCACTTGAAAGTCAGAGGAAAAAAACTTTCCGAGCCACTTTTCCACATAACATACGCGGAAAAGTGCTGCGCGTATGTTACGATGTTTCCGCAAAGACCACTTGAAGCAATTTCCGCTCTCTTGTACGGCGCTTATTATTTCAAAGGGAAAATCTTAGCTAAAAAACTAAAAAACAGCTGCCAATATCGTAAGCTTATACTCTAGGTAGCGTACTTCTAGCTTAGCTTTAGTCGCTTACGTATATAATAATTAAAGAATACATTTTTTATTAATTTTTATATACTTTGGTATATTATTTCTTCTGTCAACGTTAGTTACCCTTTGCCGAAATTCAGCAATTTAATTTATTAACGTAATATTTCTTAACTTTTTAGATAAATGATATAAAAGATGACTGATGAAAATATCTCACCTTTTTATTATGTTATATGCAATAAAAAGTATCGTATACATAATATAAAAAGATAAAAATACATTCTGTTAAATTACTTTTTTATCAATCATCAATCATCGTATCGATTCTAAATTAATCAATACTGATCATAGGATTGAATAATAAAATTGAAATATTTATTATTAAATGTAAAATTCTAGGAGCCCATAATTAATTGGCTTTATTTAAAAGAATTCAAGTGACTTAATTGTTGCTAAATCTATGCTCTTATTAACAGAATTACTATAAACCCGAAAATAAAAACTATACTGCGATTTTAATTATTCAAAATTTTCACATCAAATAATTTCCTTTCGATTGCACCTACCACAGTCGCTGCAGATTTTGATCCATAGGTACCTGTTCCATGTAATTCACGTACTGCATTTGATAATTGGTGGGAGTAATGTAATTTGAAAACCCATACTCGCCATTAGAAACATCCATAGACATTCGCCTATCAGTCATAAGCTGTTTGTTGTCGGGTTGAACGGTTTTCAGGTCTGGATACGATACGGCTTCGTTGACATTTGCGCATGTCTTAAATTCTGTCTTGATTAATCGATTGCAATCGTGTACATTCGGCGGAGCTTCCGTCACGAAATTGCTCCTGTATTCTGAAACGTGTTGCCTGTCCGGCATGTCGTTCAGGCTTGATCTTCCGGGCATCTCTGAATTTATTTCCTGTTTGTACTCCGGGCTGATATTGGAGTCAATCCTCACCTCGTTCGCGTTGGATCTGAAGTCCGGACTGAGACGAATATCGTTTGTCCTAAAGTCCGTTTGTATCGGAGCGCTTAAATCTGATCGGATATTTGGCCAGTAAGGCGTGTTGTAGGACTCTTGTACATTCGGTTTACCATCCTTGATGAGAATCGGTACGGCGATCTTTTTTAAGGGTTGATTCTTCATGTTCTGTGCCTGCAGTTTCTCGGCGTCCTCAATCCGGGCGCGTTTGTTCTTGTATCGGCGATTTTGGAACCAAATCTTCACTTGAGTGCTGGTTAACTTCAGAGTCTGGGCCAACATTTCTCTTTCAGGTGCGCTCAGATATCTCTGCTGCTTGAATCGCTGCTCCAATTCATAAACTTGTGTCTATAAAGTGGATTATGGGATTATTTATAATTTATTAAGCATTCAGCGCTTTTTAATATTTTATTTTAAGCGTAATATTTATGATTGTTTACAAAAAATAATCTCAAATTGAAATTAAGTCTGTAAATGAAATCATTTTACTAAATTACTGTCCGAATAAAATTGAATAATTTTAAGTTATCTATTAAACATAAAGAGAATCAAACCTACTTGCGAAAACAACACTCGTGGCTTCCGTTTCGTTCTTTTACCTGATTGACTTTTGCGCAGTTCTGTTTTGCTCGACGTAACAATATTACCTAAAAATAATTTATTATATAGGTTATATAGGTATTGAACACAAAATTTATTATTATTAAATTTTTATCAATAATGCTACAACTAGGAACTATAAAATATTTAAGAAGTAACTCTAGTAAAACATCTTAAAAGCGATCCTCAAATTGCGCAATATAATTTCTAAAATTTAAACATTAATTTTATTTCTTTCAATTTAGCCTTTAAAGTCTTTGTTTCTCATAAATTAATACTAACAAGAAAAAATACAGGTATTTGTTGCAATAATTTGTAAAAAAAATTATTGATACGGAAAATCCTCTTTGTAAATCATTTTCTATCATTTATTACAATTATATTATTGCCGTTTAAAATAATTGTAAAACACAAGAATGAGAGACAAATCATGACAACATAGTTCCATGTTGTAAAATTATTATTAAATAATTACAAATCATATCTTTAAATCAAACCTTAATAAAATAAAGTAATACTTACCGTCTTCAGTAATAGAAGTCTCTTGATACGGCGGTACCACCTGGCTCAATTGGTGAACGTGGTTGAGATCCGAGTAATGTTGATAGCTAGGCATCGGTTGATCTTTAAATTTATCCATTTCCCAATTATTATCTGGGACAACGTTGTATGAATAATACTCCTGATGCACATGTTGTTGTTGAGCTTGATTTTGATGATGCGCGTAACAATCCATGACACCGAGTTGCTGATCTTCGTTGAGAATATCACGAACGCTGAATGGAGTCGACACCGAAGATGGCAACATTCTAAAGCATTTTTCGATTTTCGATCCAGTCGCCGAATGTCACTTCGTTATAAAAAAATTCTCAACGCATCGTATTTCTTCTTAAACAAATTTCATCTTTTCAATTCAGCAACCAAAGTCTTATTTTCACTTTACAAAGCTTGGAAGCTCGTTACACCATCGCGATTTAATTGTTTAATCGTATTTCCTTGAATGTTGATTTAATAAATGTGCAATAAATTGGTCTCTTCCTTCCTAGAACTCTTGATAGCTTCGTTAATTGTCAAACTTGATTGTATATTTGCATATTTATCAAGAGTCTTAAATTCACACAGAGTAGAAATTTCGATAGTGCGCTCACGTTGTGAACGATCAATTTAATTGTAAAATTATGAAGAGACTTTTAAATTTGCACGTGGAAGTCTTAATAATTCGTTCGCGGTCTTATCAAAATTTTATATCAGCACATATCACTGTGTTCAACGGATATATACGCGTATCTGTAAAATTAGCGAGAGCAGCGAACAATCGTTTATCGATGCACTATCCCTGTTTCGGGGGATGGTCACGGTTGAGTGGTCGAGTCGGAGGGCAGACGTATAATGTGACTTGGTCTTGCAAGGGAGTCAAGTGTTGGTCCCGTCGCACAGGAACGTCATGACGATATATTGATGTGAGTGTGAAGATGCGTTGGTGTATGACTAAAGATTTTCACTACCACTGTTATGTACAATTTTAACGCTAATTCCGTGTATTGAAATTTTTACAGAATAATTCATTGGGAAATATAATTGGGTATAGTTATTTTAAATCATTGTAATTGTTGCAATAGCATTTTTAAATTAACATTAGAAAACGTGACTTCTAAATATACATAGTACATTAGAATAGATTCTATAAGATAATTAATAAAAATGTATCAATAATAAGCATTAATGTGTAATATGGTGTTTTAGATATCACAGAGTTTTAATTCAAAAGTAATTTAAAATAATTATTAAAATTTTTAATAAGTAAGTTTTTCAACAACTTCTTATAATTTTTCCACAATTGCATAATGCAGAATATAAAGATTTCAATTTTATATTTAAATCAAATCACAAAATATTTTTAATCAAAATTGGTTATAATTCAAACGGTTATAATTCAATCAACTTTAATTGGCCGATTAAAAAACTTTCGGTCTTCAATTCTTCTTGTCAGTAAGTAATCGCATAAAAAAACACAATCGAAATAAGAGCAACGTATAATAATTATTGGTCTCGGAAGTGTCTGAATAATTGAGAAGACGGCAAAATATCTTTTTGCGTCACGACAACCATAGCCGTTGGTAACGCAAGGCGGAGGAGAGTACGAAAGACCCGCCTATACGAGACGAATCCGACCAATCGAAACATGCTGCGAGTCGTGTTTCTAAAAGCAACGATTAAACGATCATTTGCGCAATACGTCCCCTCTCGTTCTCTTTCGATTAATCATCATCGTTTTTCCTGGAAGCAACGCGCAGTGTAATTAATTGATATTTTTTCTCGACCATCGTGCATGCCCTCAAATAGCCATAAAATTCATTGCAAATTAACAAAGATTAAAATAGAATTGTGATAGAATAAGTGTAATAATAGATGTATAGATCTATTCATATCTCATTATACAAACAGAAAAGTTAAATAAATTTTATTAAATAATCCATAAATCCATTTAACAATCTTTCTTTAACTTTTCTAAATTTGCTGCTTATTGTAAAATTTTTAAAAATATCATCATTAAATTTGCAATGGATAGCCACGGATTTCAACTAACATAGCATTTGCTCTATATTCTTCTACTTGAACTAAATTGAGCTAAAAAAAAACTTTGTAATTAATAATTAAATAAGAAACATTTATCAAACAATATCTCAAATAACGGTAAAGAATTAAAAACAAAGTAAATATTTTAAAATGACAGGGAAATTTGTTCTCTGTAGATGATTGCCGTCGGCAATTGTCAGCACTAAGAAACGGAAAAGACTCAAATTAATATGATTTCTGTTAGAACAGAAAACGTGAAACGACCCACCGTCTAGACATCCAGATACACGCAATTGTCTGGGCCACTTACGGAAAAACGACAAAAGTCCCGTTCGATGCGTCTGAGTGCAGAAACGCATAGTCGAACTGACCTCTTCAATAGAGAGCATCTTCATCTGCAGTCCTGTAAGTCTGCACGCTCGGATGTGCGGACAACGTTAAACAGTGCGCGTTTCAGTTTTCGCTGTTTACGAGTCTTAAAATGTTTTCTTTTACACATAACAATATTAAAAGAAGTATATTTTTCATTCGCTCAATACACTGAGAGAAATATTTTGTATTATGAATCAAAAATTTTGTTGATGTATGCTCAAGAAATTTATTTAGTTGCTGTAAACAAATATGTTATTTGCTTACATCTTGTTAAGTCGTTTTGGTTTAGAGAACAAAACAGTTTTTTACTTAACAAGATATAAGCAACATATTTGTTTACAGCAACTAAATAAATTTCTTGAGCATATATCAACAAGATTTTTGGTTCATAATTCAAAACATTTCTCTCAGTGTATGAGTTTGTATCTTTAGCTGAATTTGTAATAAATTATTATATTCCATGTCATTATAATCAAAGAATAAACGTTTATAAATTAATTTCATTGTTTTAGTCGATTTCCAATCTGTGTTAAGCATACCTTTTTAACTAACATAAATTTGTATGATTTATTATATAAAATTAATTGATTTGTCATAAAAAATAAATTTTTTTAGTGGCAAAATTAATGTATTATAATTTTCTTGTTACTTTTCAGCAAAATTAAAGACATTGATCGCATTAATTAATATTTTTCAAATTTGATGAAAAACAATAGGATCTTAATTTTATTACTGTTTATATTGAAAGTCTAAGGAAGAAGGAAAACTTGCAATAATTATACTGTTGACATCAATTGACACCGTTTCTTTTACATAATGGACAATCTATATTAGCTTCTCAGGTAACACCTGTGAGACTTTTTCCGGCCTATTACATAATGTTCATCTGGCATTGTCTAGTAATGTGTAACAGTCATCGATAGTATAGTGAGAAAAAGAGCAGATTCCGAAAATGCAGACAGCTCATCATGGGCGGCATAGGACCCCCCACGTGCTTGGCCAATACACGCCACCGTGCGAGATTTTTCTATAAACTATACACGGATAGGGCATTTGAGGCCGCATGCGGCTATTTAGATGCGAGACGACAGCACAAAGGGCCCATTTATGCGGCAACACGGACGGGTCCGTCTTGCAACTGGACACCGCATTATGCCGAGATCTCTTTTCACGACCTCAGTTTAACGTGCGAGTAATCAAAGTGCATTGATTCTGCTTATTTTGAATACCTGATTTCTCAGTCAATTTCAATGTATCATAAAATAAGACGATATATAATAACGTATCTCTTGATCAAGCTATCATAATTAGAATCCAGTATCTTACGTGATTAACTTTCACTTTTTATGATTAGCATTTTTTTAAAAATTAAATAGGAATTCCGTCCGTTTATCCATCATATCCATTTTGTAAATAAATATATCCAATGCTACATTAATTTTGTAAAAATTCACATTTCAGACTGCCAATTTCACAAATCTTACACGTACATAAAAAGCTGTATTTACTAAACCGAGATTTTACATTATTTCATTAAACCGAAAAAACTGTTTATAAATTGTTCCATGACAAATTTAGTTACATGTAAAATATTTCAAAATGTCATATATTCTAATTGTAATAAAATAAAAGTTTTTTCGGTATAAATTTTATGAGAATAAATCGATAATTATTAGTTAGTAGATATTAAGATATTTATTACATTAAAATTATAATTTTTTACTACGAGAAATACATTCTTGATGTACTTGTTCATTTTATCAAGAAATAACGTTATCTGTAGTCGAACTAAAAACAAAAGTTAGTTAAAAGATTTGTGAGGACGCTCACACGGCGCCTTCGCAGGACTCTCCAGACGCCGGCGCTTCTTTCCCACAGTTAAGAAGGCGCCTGCCTTGCTATCTTTTGGCGCCTACCACGCATGAAGCCTAACGTATGTCCACGCACGCGCCGCTCTTGTGCGTGTATATAATTACATGCGTGACTAACAGGGCGCATTAATAAGATCGCGTCAGTTAACAAGAAAATTTTATGGGAATATTCGTTTTATGATATTTTTTATAGGTATTGACATTCTCTTCGCATGCACTTGATTATTTTTTTTCATTTTTGACTTACATCACATGATTTTCACTTTGCTTTTTTAAACAATTGCTGAGCGAAATGCCTAAAAAATATTGATACAACTATAATCCGACGTTTAGATAAAAATATTAAAAATTTGCGAAACAAAGTAAAATAAAAAAAATATATATATAAATTGTGGCAAAATATACATGTATATATGTGTATATGTCTAAATGCGCTGCATCAAGTTCGAGTTTCGAGGGAGCGATTTTTCGAATTCCAGCTACGGACACGTCAAGGGTTCCGGGCGCCTCTAGAAGCGCGTCTGGATTATGTTAGTTTCGACTCGTCGAAGTTGCGCAGTCAAAAAGGGCCAAGGAAGATCTCCTCCTCCTGATACCCGGGGAAAAATGCATTGTTTTGTTTGCGCTTTAACTCCGTTATCGGAGAGTCCTAATACTGACAGCAAAATCACCCTGTCGAAGTATGACACGCTCCTTCTCTGTTCAGTGTCAGATGTCATGGGTAATGGGACAATTAGCTTTCAATTCTCAGTAATCAAAAAGTGACATTCTTCAAAACTGATGCCTTAGGGATACCCAAAGCTTAATTTCAAAATAAGAATTGTGAAATAGTAATTCTTTGATATTTAAAATTGAAGACATTCGTCAGATTGCAAATCGTAATTGACACCTAAATGTATCACATTATTTTCATATAAATATATTGCAATAATTTTTAATTATATTTTATATTACAAAATATTGATATTCTGAGATTATTTTGTTTCTAAGATTGTCACACTTGCTTGTTTAATTCTTTCTCCGCAAAATTGTAATTAAAATATGTTAATTTTTTTATCCAATTTTAAAGTGTTTTGTGATTAAGAAAGAATATTGTGAGAAAATGACGATTTTCTAAAGATAAACCAGTCCTTTTTCTTTAAGATTATCAAGTCAACAAACTTAATTTTTGTTCATAATACATTTTTTTTATATTGAATTTACAATTCTTTCTTGACTAATAAATATTTAGCTATTTTATTATTGTATATTTGAAAATATATGGAATAGTTTAAAATGCTTAATTATTTTATGATAAGTTTATAAATAAATCCAAAATGTAAGATTTTATTAGTACAGCAATATATAATTTTTCTTAATAAATCATACATAAAAAAAGAAAGCATCGTGAAGCATTTTGAAATCGTAAATCTTTAAAAAAATAAATGATTTAATTTTATTACGTATACATTTTCTTATAAAAAAAGTATCTTTAACAAGAATAATCTTTATTATTTAAGTATTTTCTGAATAGATAAACAAATATAACATGTAAAATAATTTTCAGTTGCAGATTAGAGATGTGATGAAAAGAATATATACGCGCTATCGGTAAAATATCGATAGTAAAAGTGTTGGTAACTCGTCCTTGACTCTAAATAGATTTCTTTTGAAAACTGCTAACTTTATTATTAAAATGTTACAAGCGTGAATTTAAATGTTGAAATCAGTATCGATAAATAATTAAAATTAGAAAGAGAGAAAGGATCAAGCTTTTTTGCGTATACACAAATACATCTTATTAATGTTTCAAAAATATAGATTTAAAAATTATTAAAATTTCTTCATAAGATATTTCTTTATTAAGTTGTAAATATAATATATTTTTGTAATTTTATATCAAAGTATAATAAATTTTCTGCAGTTGATATATCTCCTACATTTTCTATGTTATCAATGTTAGATATGTCTAGCAAATCGGTGCTTTATATAAATTAAATTAAAGATATATATTTTCTTTTACATATTCTTTGATGTATATACAATTTATAAATATATTCTAAAAATATTTTATAAACACGTCTAAATTTTGCGTCCATAAAGAAGAGTTGTTTACTGAAAGAACAGTACTTATCTCTGTCGATAGATGGCATATATTGCCATCTCTTATCGAATAAGATATTCTATGTATAAGTCAGTATTATAAACTATTTTGCAAATATCTACAGTTTTTGTAAATCTATATGTAATCACACGTTTTAGGCCATTTCCAAAAATAATTAACTTTATATAATAATTAATATATGAATATATATATATATAGTGAGTTTCGAATTTCGAAAGATTATACATATGGATATTTTCTGATGTTATTAATATTGATAATTTTCTCTCATTAATTATTTATTATTCTATATTCTAAAATTAAAAGCGACTTACACTACTATAAAATGAAGAATTTGTGCTCGATTTAGAATTACCTAAAATTGCACTCAATTCCTCTGGGAAAAGATAAAATATGATTAAATCCAACCTAACGTCAAGCGAAGAACAAACCAAATTACACGCCGTAAACTTTAATTAAGATTTGCTGAGCTCCCTCCATGTGCGTAATGGTGAGCTCTCGGCGCCGCAAATTTCTCAGCCGCGGCTTTAATTATTCTTTAGGGCCACATTCATCTGCCAACATGCAGAGCGGGAAGGGGGCAGTATGAGAAAGAGCGAGGAGAATTTTAATCTGATATATCCACCTTTCCTCTTCCTGTCGCGCCGTTCGATCGTTTTTTTTTTTTACGCCGACGATCTTTCCCGTGCCTATTTTTCGTGATTTATGATCCTCGGAAATACTCGGTTCCGACTTCTTCTTGCTACATCAGGGCCGAATGGACGAAACGAGCGCCGCACTAATTTTGTAATATTAGGCGGTCACCGTTGAAAATTCATTAACGTCCGATAACGCGGCCAATTGAGATATCGACTTTTCTGTTGGAGACCGCTTTCTGTCAGCCGGAGCATAGGTCGGTCGTTTCTCTTTTCGATAATGTCCGCTTATTGAATTTCTCGAAATCCGAGTTCCTTATTTATGGGACGTACCCTTCCGACGGGATCCGATTTTGTGCCCATATCGCGCGTTCGTTGTTTTAGATTAGCTACGAGCGGGAACATATTTCTCCTCGGTCTGGCATTTCGCTGATCAATAATGCAGCCGGTTTCCATCAGATTTGTTTTAAAGCTCAAGGAAGAGAATTACGAGATCAATTAATTATTATGCTTTGCAATAACTTAATCTATATCTTTATATTTACGACACTTTGAATAAATTGAATAAAATAAGATTTTCTATTAACAAATTTTTTATTGTGCATGTTAACATTTTTTAATATTTATAAATACTAATGTTAATTTTTGTAAAATTTCTAAAGCCGTTTACTAATTTTTATCAATATTTATTTCATATTTCTTACAGTCTTGCCATTTGTCTTTTCACAAATTGTATTACTGTCTTAACAAAATATTTCAATTTAGTCAAAATTACATCTTAATTATAAGACAACATTGATATATTCATCGCGATATAGCTTTCATAACATTGATTAAGAGACAGAGCTCGATGAAATCTTAAAGGGACCTCTGCCTCTACGAGAAGACAAATCATCGAACATATCTTGTAGCCAAATTCCTGACGAAGAAGACGAGCGCCTCTCTCATCGTCATTATCTCGATATCTCAGCTGGTAGCATCCGTAGGCTTTTTTTATTTTGAACAGCGTGCGCTGAGTTGCACTAGGGGGTATTGCCCAGGGTGGTCCAATTTGTCTGTCGGTTCGATATTGTTATGAGCTCATCTTTAATAATATAGCCTCGAGCGTTATCGTCGTTTAAGCTTTCGGAACGAGCGGCTGTTTTGATCGGTCACTTTACGTGTGCTTACGATGAACGTTTCCCAAACATTGTGTTTAAAAACATAATGGAAAGAAAGAAAAAGCCGACATTGTATATTATTTTATACATGGCTATATAAAATCATTTAAGAAATATATGAAAAGATTCCTAAAGCGTACTTCGATTATTAGTATATATCTTTAAATTTGTCTGTGACATTTCTAAATTGTAATATTTATAATAATTTCAATACTAAAAAGTCAAACAGAATATTAAATTAATCGTAATGCTGTAATGCATAATTAATTGAAAGCAGGATGTGAAATTATAAAGATTCATCGAGGCGTAAGATTTGATTTGTTTTTCCGTCAGATATCAATTTGTTGCTTTCAAAGGAAGATATGAACTGCGATGCAGCTCAAACGGATCGAAAGACTTGGAACGAGATTACGCAAATACGAATATCGGCTAAGAAAAACGAAAAAAAAGGGAAAAAGTAAGAAGAGGCTGCATTTGTGTTACGGCATCTCGCCGTAAACGCGATAGTGGCTTATCTAAGTAGTTTAGACGTAAATTACACAAGCGGGAATAACGTTTATGTTTTATCACTCGGCAGACCCGAGACCGTATCTGCTGGTCGGCTCCGCTAACCGCGAGTCTCATTTTTTCCTTCGCCTTCATCCCTGATCTTCTCCTTCCGTCTCTCTTCGCCCGTTCCATTCTGCTTGTCGCTGTATTTTCTACTCTTTTTTTTTTACCGGTTCGAACGTTACAAATTGCTTATCGTCTCTAAGCTGGCAGCTTGTTGGGCCGCCTTATCAGCTCGTCGAAGTCCTCATATAAATATAGTTTTTGAATCGTTGATTTCATTCGTTAATGAAGAACTCTTTTTTTACTATTGAAAGATTTGTGCTGTATCTCAATACGTATATTAATTAACTACACATATTCTATTTTTTCATAAAGATCGAATATATAGTAGATATTTAAGAATAATTATATCTTGAGGATATTTGGAAATAGAAAAGATAATAAATAAAGATAATAAAGATTCATGTCTGTTTAACATGTTTTAGCCATAAATGAATCATTTATATGTTTACTATATTGGATATTAAATGCCTTTCTATTTTTTCACAATCTCTCTCTTTCTTTAGAAATTATTTTTTTACTTCAATTAGATGCATTGCGAATTAAAATGTTGCTATCATCACGATAAGTGTCATAAAAAACGGAGCAGATTTACGAATAAAAGACGCAAAGAAAAGTTAAAAGAAAAGAGCGAGATGGATAGCAAAACTACGGTTTACTAATGGCCTTTAGACTGAATCTTACTTCTGGGGCCCAGACTGCGAGTAGTGGGACGTGAAAACATCTCCATTCCATGGGTCACAAGGCTGCGGTAGAATTCATAAGAGAATAATGTTCGCTGCTCGAAAATTAATTTAATTTGTACGGAAGAGAGGACAGAGAGAAGGAAAGACGGGAGAATGCCGGCGGAGAGAGATGGGAACGAAGATGGAGAAGGACAAAGGAAACGTAGGACGGTCTGGCACAAGACCCAGGTTAGAATACTCTTTAGCGGTTGAGAGGGGGAAGATGGTACCCCGCTGGGTAAAATATAGCGGGCCAGTTGGTTCGAAAGGCGCTGGTCTGTCTCCACCGTGGACTCCTTAGCGGGGCACTGAAACTTTACCTCCCATAATTGATACGAATGTCTTTTCGGCCCGTGCTCGAACATCGCACGGCTATTTAGTCGCCGAGAGGAGCCTTTGGGCTCCAAGACCCCGCTGACCGATCTGCTACGTCAATTATCAACGCATATCTCCTGCACTGTGCCGCAAAATAGTGTGATGCGCGATGCGGTATTGATAACTCAGATCGATTCTTGTTCATTAGAAATCCTTCGCGATGTTGTCCATTAGAAATCCTTTATTTTTGTCCTACTACTAGGAAAGTTAGACTTCATTTAGAAAAGCTATGTCAAACTCATTTCCACTCCACGTGTATATAAACATTTTTATCACCACGAATAGCCTTTCGACTTGTCGCTTGATCGAGTAGAGATAGAACAACACATCCAGGGTGTGTACCATAACCATTACTCCCTCTTCGAGACTCATTAAGCATGGTAATGCTCGTTCACCTTGCAGACGCTGTTCAGTAGGTATCTACTAATTACCCGAGACTACCACTGCTGTTAATCGGAAGCCACAGGATCGGCGATTTCGATCCCGCCGCTGTGCGCGATCGCCTAATTAATTCTTCTTCGAATGTATCCAGTAAGACTGTAAGTTATCTATATATTCGCGTGAAAGATCAGAGCAAAGCAAACCGAGATATATTCATGAGAAAGTTTAAAGTGCTCGATTCGAATTGGCACGGAATAATGATATAAGTCGATAAAAATAAAAATTTCATATGCATTACACTCCGTATGTAAGTAAAATTTAAGATTTTTATTCCTGTTCCTTATTAATGTATCGTGATAAAAACTTGCTTCTTATATTTAAATAATTCAATCAGTTAATCCAATAACATCATCGTCTGTCGATTTTATATATCAATTATAATGGTTAAAATATGTGTAAAATATAACAGCTGTTAAACTGATGAAAATGACATTTTGATTTTGATCTTATCAAACATTCTAATTGTAATATAATTACAATTAATTATATCACTATCAAATTGATTCAGCGAATCGCCACCATTTCGTTTCTTAGAAACAGCGAAGAACAACGAGCGCACCGGTGTGGGGCGAAGGGAGACACGTTGAATTTAAGATCGGCGGAGGGGTGGTAAAGACAGCGCGCACATAACTACCACCGGAGCATCGGAGAGATTACGATCTAAGTATCCCCAGAAACAAATGCCGAATGCAACTCGCCCATTGCCGGGTTCTTTGTCGGCTCTTCGAGCGATGCCCTGTTACCGGTACCAACACCTGCACGATCGTATGCGTCGCCTGTCATAGAGACTGCAGTTATTGATTGCTCACCGCGAGAAAGCGACGCAAAATCATGGCCTATTCCTCCACAACTTGGACTCTTTCGCTCAACGATCTCGTCCTCTCTTTCTTTGCATTCCGCAAGTCTTTCTTCTTAGAAAGTTGTCTTTCAATGTTATTGTAAAAAGAGTCCCTTATTTTTCATTCTATATATTTTATGATCAATTTTTTAATATTTCCTTTCCTAGGCTTTTCTAATAACTAATAATATTCAATAATTACAAAATTCAATTTTCATATATTTTCATATAAACTTGTAATTTTGAACATGTAAATTTTGATATAATTGTTTGATATAATTTGATGATAATTGTCTATTATCCATAAACATATAACATTAAAGTAATTATTAAACGAATATTTTTAAAAAATATATGTGATTTTGTTGTATATTTATTTAAAACCTTGATCGTCTTAGTTAATTCTTGCATTCTTGCATTCTTAAAAATATCATATAAAAATTAAAAAATGCATTTGCTGTTATAAATTATAAATAATTAATTTTTTTATTTTTTTCCAGCAGTACTATTTATTTCATAAATTAATGAGTATATTACTACTTTAAACTCTTTAGTTTTCTATAAATTTGCGTGCCACTTATTTTCGATACTTTCGATTTGAGAATGCATGCAGGTGTCATATTGATCTGTGCTGTGTCGGGATCATTCGCTCTTGGAGTTACTATTCTAGCCGAAGAAAATTGAAGCTAGACGTCACAATGGTGTGAACATAAGCGCCTTTGTGGCACTCGAGTGACTCTCCTTTGAACGCCTTGAGTAGCTTTTTTACGGTCGATTAAGAGGTTACCGATGAATACAAGACGCAGGTGAGTCCCTTCGACGAGACTCGCCACTACGATGATATAACTTCGCTCTGCTTGCCTGAGATCGCTTTGTATCTTGTCAAGATGGCCGAAACAGTACACTAAAGCGAATCCTGAGAAATTCTAGAAATCGGGAGGGGACATCGACGAGGGCTTAATAAAATCATATACAGGACATTTCTCCACGTGGGAGTCGGTTGAGAAATTTTCCAGATGACTGCTCGCGACGGATCAGTTCGCTCCTACGCGGAATCATCGAACAGGTAAGAGATGAAGAAGGGAAGAACCTAGCTTACAATAGGATCAGACACCCTTTGGAAGAAAAATCGCTTTTTAACTCGAGTCTGACCTACCTTCAACTCTCGACGAACCAACGACGTATATTTCGAACCAGAATAATTTGTGTTTTCTATCTCGCACTAGGGGGTGTGGTGGAAAAATTAAACTTTTTCAGAGATTTCAGCGGATTAGTAACCGACGCGGAGTCGTTTGTCATCGTTAAAATAATTCCCTTTGCCGGTGGAAGAAATACAGATATTACATATACATTCGTGAGAAGATCGTAAGCCTATAACAACGACGTGACGTTCTATGATGGTTTATAGCATTTTCGAGATATATATCTTTGCCAGAGTTTACTCCTTTAGGAAGAATTCATGCTGGAATCTCTGAGAAGCATCAAAGTTTTAATGTGCGTATGGTTCTCGAAGCAGCGACCGTTACGGTCGAAAGTTTTATGGGCCGCTTCATATGTTTGACGTTATTATTAGATGGATCGAACCATAACAATTACAATAAAGTCACGATTGTAACACTAATTTTTCCATTTAAAGCGATATTTCTTAAATTTTATTTACGTACAAATTTATATTTCCCGTATAATCGAATTTTAATTTCAATTAATAAATAATCGATATACTTTTAAATATCAAAGCAAACTTTCGTTGTAGAGTATTAAATTTTGAGTATTAAATTAAGCCTGAAGAGGTCTTGGCGAAATGGACAAGTGTTAACAGTATAGACAAATCAATAATTAAATGCTATATCAATTTTGTAAAAATTCATATGTCGGGATGCCAACTTTATAAACCTCGTCGCCTGAAACGTTATCACGTAAAAGATAATTAGCCTCTAGATTAATACCAATTAGTACGATTATCATTTCAGTTTCCGATGTCATCGCGTCCACCTGCCGAATCCCACCCGTTACGACAACGCACCTCGCTCTGTATCGGCAATACAAGCGAAACAGGCAAATCTGTGTATTATCTCTCCCATTCTTTTCCAAGAGTTCGCCCTCGTCTCAATCTCTGTCGATGGCTAGATAATCGATCTCCATTGTCATTTGTTTGTCTAACTTAGCGGATTAGAGCCAGTCATCTGCGTCAAAGGCGGCCGCCCGACCGATCTGGCCGAGATATCGAAGATGAGAGCGCGATTTGTTCGTGCACGGGCCACCCTCGAGCCGATCATCCGCGATGGTATGGTCTTACGTAGGAGTAATTAATCCCTTGGAGCCGACAGATTAGACGAGTTCACGATTATAGTCAGCTTAACCGTTGATAATAAAAGGCCTTTTCAACACTCCCGATAGGCTTGTACCGACGAGGAATGGAGTTTATGCCTATTATTGCGATGATAGTCACGCGATCGGTTCAGTTAGCAATTAAATGAGAGACAGAAGCGGCGGAAATAAAAATCTCTCGCATGAAGAGATACGAGTTTGAGATTTATATCTCCAATTAGATTGAGAGATTACAGTTATAAAAACGAGCGAGATTACAGTGACATTATATGCAAAATACTGACTAGATAACTAAAAATATACGTGCGTCTCCGATTCGAGTCTCCGCTGTGCCGCGAGCGAGAAAACTCGGAAATCATACAACAAATCCAGAATACGACAGTCGACATGGGGCGTGGCCTGTTTCTAATCATAGAATCCCGCGAACGTGCGTTAATCTGCAGCAGTAAATCGTCTTTATGTGCGCCCTCAAGGTGCAGTCAACAGCGATGACAACATCACGACGTCTCCGGTTTCTTGCAATTTCGTCGACAAACAACTTACGATCGAAAATTTATCAGCCTCATTCAAATATCGTTAATCTACACTTAATTTTAGATTTTTTTAAATTAAAATATTAATATTTTTCATTATCTATAAATATACATGATATCGTAATTTCTTGTAATCGAGAGAGACGGATTTATATATATGGATTACTCCAAATTTTACGAAATTCTTTAAAAAATTCGTACCCGAATTAATTTCCTCTAAATAAAAAATTCATATAAATTATATTTCTTCAAGACATATAAATCTTACAAAAGATATAAAAGAATACTTTTATAGACATGATAAAACCTAGAAACACTTATCTCTCGAGTCTACATTTCTGCTTCTTCGTTACGATAAAACGAGTTATAGTACTCTCGTCACTGATACTTTTTCTTCGAATTCAAATGCGACGTAGTCGGGATTGAGCCAAGTCTCGTATCGAAAGAGGAAAGAGAAGGTAGAAGGTTCGTGAGTGTACGTAGAGCTGATCGTAAATACGATTCTTTGAGAGCATCATGGCTGTTACAACTGACCACGATGTCTCAATCCCAGTTCTCCTTCTCAGAACATCTGCGAGATCACATGAAGATTTTTATCGTGACGAAGATTAAATGATGTTTCTATCATTTTCCATATTTGTATAGACATTGAGCAATTATAAAACCTGTCTTTCTGTAAAATTAGCTTATTTATAAAATTTTATTGCCGATATATTTAAAGAGATATAATAATTATAGAGTTTTAGGTTTCTTCCAAAGAATTTTAGAATTTCTCATATGCACTTTAAATAAAATTTTGGCAGCTAAACGAAAATTGAGATAAACGTTGCTATTAGCTTATTGTTATGGAAGAGGCCTTTTTCTACGGCGCGGCGGCTCGGTGCATCTTCGGCATTTATCGACTACCTCCGATATATTCTCCTTGTACAGAAAATCAATCTCCCGATTTCCTCTCTAGAATAAACTAAGCCAGTGTTGGTCGTCGTGCCGACCATACCTTTTCTTCGAATTCAAATGCGTTCCGGGCGTGCAGGGGCGAGGCCTGTGGCTCTTTCTCTCTCTCTCTCTCTCTATCTCTCTCCTTGCGCAGGATCGGGACGAGGGACCGACGAAGAGAGTTATCACGCTGTGGAAACGAGAGGCACAGAGAGGAGAAAGGAAAATACGCTCGCAGGCGCACGGTTACATGGCGTTACTCGTAAATACGATGCTCCGAAAGCATCACGGCGCGGTACAAAGAGGCCACGACGTCTCAATCCTGAGTTCTTCTCGAGAGGCCTCCTTGGAGGGTCCACGAGGAACACGCTGCCCTCTTTCGCTTCTCTCCTCGCCATCTCCTTCCCGCTACTCTTCTTCCTCTCGTCGGTGTCCCCCTTGGCCGCGCTCTGCTCGCCCGATCGCGCAGCCCTCTTCGCAAAAGCGTGCAGAACGCTTCGCGAAAGGGGTACCACACACCGGGCCTCACAGATCACCCCGCTATCTAAGTCGCCAGATCTCCAGGCTTCGGTATACATCGTGCAACGTAGCCACCACACTCTGTTCACTCGCTGAGAGACTCCCTTCCTTCTGTGTCCTTATACTCCGTTGTCTCGGTCTCATCGAGTCTTTCGTTCGCTTCGCTTGGCTCCCGTGTTCTTCGCTCGTTCTTTCTCGCGTTCATAGTCTTTCCTGGGACGAGGTGATTTTTTTTTTGTATCTCATTCTTTCATCGGCAATGCGCACTGGCTATTATTTTCTTTCTGTTTTCGCGATCCTCTATTCTGTTTGCATTTCATCGCAACTTTCTCCAAACGATAAGTTTCTCTTTCTTTTACCCTCTTTTTCTACTTCTTCTACACATACTTCGTATTGTTTCGTATTGTTTTTCATTATACTCTTTGCTCAATCAATTATTTCGTAGTGATTATCATACATATAAAGTCAAGGGCCAAATATACATACTTAATGATAAAGAAAAAAGAGAGAAACAAAAATCAGCCAATAATTATTTTATCGGTACATTAAAGTTCAATAAAAGACGAAATTATTTTTTCATGTATCTTATTATTTCATATTATTTTTGCAATCTTAAGAGTCACTGGATTCGATCGATCGATAGATCAATGGCGCGTTAGATGTCTTTGTTTCTCGGCAACGGGCAAAGAATTCAAGGTCACTACTATACTAAATCCGCGAACAGGCTATGGTAATGCAGAATGTCATTTGTTAATTTAAATATCACGATAATTCACTCTACCTCTCAGATTCATAGTCCTCTCTCTCCTTTCCTATCTGCCTTGTCTTTCTGTATCGCGAGACCTGCACTCATTCCCCCATCCACTCTCCTCTTCTTATCCTTCATGTGTTCTCTTCTTCTTCCACGAATCCTCGGCGATGCTCGCCATCGTTTCTTCCATACCATTCGCGGTGTTCCATACCACTCGCTCCTTCCTGTTTTGTTTTCAACGACCCTCGAGGATGCCCCGAACGGCTTTAAAATTTCAAATTAGCTTCAATCGGATTGGTTCGAGCGTGCCAGACGTATCGCTCGCGAATCCGACGACGCAATTGGGCTCCTGTTAAAGTCCATGTAGCTTCACGAACGGAAGAACTCGGGAGAAAGAGAGAAAGAAAGGGCCATTGGCGTAGCCCAAGTTGATTCGCGTCCGTTCCATTGGCTCTTCGCGGGATGCAACAACACGTTGACGTGTTTCATCGGTGCCGAGCGTAATTACATGAAGGTTAAGTATCATCTCATGAGAACCCGATCTAAAAGTAGTATGCGCGACGAATGGAACAAGACGGTATAAGATGGGCGCTTGGGGCACACTCGCTGTTAAACCTGGCGACCGCTGGCATAATGATCGGGCCTGTCTCTTTCTGCCCTTTCCTTGGCACGGGGTACGCGTTCGCTTAAAAAGTCTTAAATACGAGAGCAAATACAATTAGAGGTAAGGCCCGGAAGGGGCTTCTTCCCTCACCGTCATCCTCGCTCCCCCCCTTCTTTCTGTCTCATTGTGAACTGAGCGCAGCATCTTAGGCTCCTTTTCGCCGCTCGGAGGCGCCGCGGAAGGAAGAGACAAAAGGAGAAGGGAAAAGCGAAGAAGACTCAATCCTGCGTGGTGAGCTACGGCGCGGTATATAGCCGAGCAGGAAGAGACGGTAATAGCCAATCACGCGGCAGACGCAAAAACCACACGAGAAGCATCGTAAAGTCCGCCGATAGTCTCTCTTTCTCTCTCGGTTGCTCTGGCATGATCTCTCACCCTCCATGCTGCGTCCGCGCGAAACGAGGCTCCGGTACGAGCCGGCCAGAGAGAAGAGAGCCTCGAGAGTGACCGCGGGATAGGGTGGAGACCCCTCTTCTCGTCGCCCACCAATGGGGGAGATATTAATTAGAATAATTGCTGCTAACAGGCTCGTTAGCGTTGAACTGAGATAGCAAACGAGCGCATCTCGGACGCGAAAATAAAATGAAGGGAGCCTCGTCCCCGGGCAAAACCCGAGCTGCCATGCAAGGAGAATTGGTGACTGAAGAGAGAAAAAGAGAGACAACAGAACGGGGGAGGGGGGGGAGCAGAAGTTGCGCTAGAAAACGTATGCGTCTCGGGGACTTCCTCCCGTTGCAAAAGTGCCTTGATCAAACATAAATGTAATCATTTGCATATTTCTCAAACATCAGTTCCTTCTTGTAACGAGGAGAGTCTTCTCGCTAAATCTACCGTATCCGAACATTCATCAAATAAATATTCGTACATCAGAATTTAAATGTTTGATAGAGTAAATTATGTTATGCATCGGGGATAATCAAAATATAAAAAAAAGTTGCTTAAAGATGTTTTCATGTTGTCTTACATCATTGTAAGTTATATATATTATTTAGTATGAAGTTTCTCACAAGACAACAGAAGAATTTTATGATTATAGACCAATAAATTCGCTACTGCCTATTTTTTTAATAACGGAATTAAGAGTTCTGTCAGCACATCTCGCGGAAGAGAAATCGAGTACAATCCTAAGTGAATCAATCTTCTTTTTTCTATGTGATAAGGATATGGTAATGACATCTTCGATTCGTTATATCTACAATCAACTATCTCGATTCTTTTGAGATACAGAAAGAAGGGCGGTGGACCATAAAGAATACGAAGGGGGGTGAAACGAGCGAGCGCGATCAGCGAAAAGAAAGCGACGGAGAACGCGCGGAAGTCAATGGTTGGCCGGCCAGCAATTCCGTCTTTATTCCGCGGAGCGACGCGCCGGGGCCCTCCTAATCAATTCCAATTAGAGAGCGGAATATTTGCGAGGTAGGCGCACAAGCCATGGAGGGACTATTAGCAGTCTCTCTTACTACCGAGAGAAGTCCGCTGACTCGTCGACCGTAAATCAAGCACCGGCCCGTACAGAGGAGAGTTCGCCGTGCAGCCACGAGGAGCGATGTGTGTGCCCCGGTGCGTTCACGCGGTCCTCGTACGTATACGCACGCGAGAGGCACGGCTATGTGTATAACGTCACATACACCGAAGTAAGCGAACGGAGAACGACGAACGAGGAGACGGCAGGGCCCCACGGTGGCCGAAGAGGATTGCCAGCTAACGAAGCGAACATAACTCGGCCAATACAACTCAATACGCGATCCTCGGTGACAGTTGGTAAAACAGAGTATTTCTAATTGGCTGGACGGGCCGCATGCTGATTAGGCTTTTCTTTACTCTCCTTGCTCGCGAACTGTGCTGCCTACGACGAAGAAATACGTTGATTGGACGCGTGGGCTCCGCCGTCGTTACACGCACTAACCATCCGGCTGAGCTGGTTGGATTACCCCGATGATAGATTGCCGTTAATATCGTAATCATGCGGGAGGACAATGGCAATTCAAACACTACGCAGGTGCGTCTTAATTTGCTGAATTAAACGTATCGAAAATTTAAGCTTTGATTAATTTGCATCTATAATAAATCTTGTAATAAACGCATGTATATTTCAATCTTTCTTTTAAGCATAACTTTAGAAAAGTGGATAAAAACGAACGCAGGGAGAAAATCGTTAAAGATTTTGTTAATTTTTAATATTTTCTATAGTGATATCCTGATATTTTATAACAACATGGTCGATCTTGTTGAATGTCGTTATCAGTGGAAAAAATCGGTCAAAATCGAAAACAATTGATAAAATTTTTGTAACCAGATTATCATCGTTCTATGCATGAGCACGATATTCTCTACATGACGCCTGTTTGGTTGAAAACGCTTGTTTTATAAAAAACGCTACGGCATACAAAATATTCGTGCAGCGCCGGCGAGTTACGTCGCGGTCTGTACAATGGTAGTTATTCAAATCCCGGCCGCCCCATCCCATTTTATTCGGCAGGCCCTTACATTGCCATGTGAGAGGTCGCAAAGGTAGATCGTGAATCGAGATTTCGAGGGAATTCGACGTCGGATCCGACCACGTGGCGGAGCGTAGTCTAGAGTCCGCGCCGAATTTAAAATTCTAATCTTATGATTTGTGGCGGTCTCTCGATACTTCTGATGGCGACTACGCTGGGGATGACTCTATTAGCTGGACTTTACACGAAGCCGCCTCCGGAGGCATTTGCGCGCTCGCGGCACCCTTTATTTGTTTTTCTTGTTAATGATACACGGGATACACTTGAGAATTAAAGTTGTTGACTGTTTCGGTCACGTTGTTGACTTCAATGAGAATGTAACATAAATATTGATAATAAATAATATAACTTTGAAATGCTATGAATTTTAAAGTTATATTATTTAATTTTCAATGTTTATGTTACATTCTCATTGAAGTCAACAACGTGACCGAAACAGTCAACAACTTTAATTCTCAAGTGTATCCCGTGTATCATTAACAAGAAAATAAAGGGTGCCGCGAGTGCGCAAATGTTCAGCTTCTTACTTTTTATGCACATGAAGATATTGAATATTAACCGTTATAGGTATTTTTAAAATTTCTTCTGAATATACATACAATTATATTGTCATGAAATTTATATAAAGTATAATTTATCATTTGCATTGTATAATAAAAAATAAGAACGCAATAAAGTATAGTTTTATTAAATTGAAAATAATCTAACTCGTATTTTTCTATGTTGACTTATCTTTTATTTCCAAATGGAATAATAAAAAAGCTGAAACATACTTTTTGGATATTTTAATGGACATATCAAGAGACACGATACGACTTGAATTCGACAGCGAATACAAGCTGAAAGTTGTCGGCTTTGTGTGACTTAATCGGCCCATTATCCTGATGATTAGTAAATCTAACGTGGTTAATTAAGATCTTATGTCGATCGATTTACGATCGTCGGATGTGCAATAATTAAAAAGCCGTAAAAGGTCTAGATTTCCGTGGCGCCGTGTATGTCTGCGGTAAAACGTTCATTAAAACAGCAAAATTATAGGTGCGAGGAATAAATTGGCCAATGCGCAATCGTGCCTGTTCGCCCAGTGCATTAATAAAATTCAACTACATCACATCATATACATTTACCCGACATGCGTATTAAGATATCTTAGAACGAGCAATTAGAAGTTTAAGATAATACGATGCAAGCAGTGCAATTATTAGAGATCTAAATGAAGTAATACGATTTAAAATAAGATTTGCTTTTCCTTCCTAATAATTGAACAATACGATAAGTAGAAATTAAAATATAATACATTAACATTTTATTCCAACGAACAGGTTGCAACGTAACGCATTGCAATAAATAACTTCTAAAATGACCATCTTCTTTTCAGAATTTTGATATCATTTATAGAATTCTTATTTTTCCCCAAAGAATTTGATTGCTTCTGATACACTTCAAAAAGAAGTTTGACAATTAAATGCAAAAAAAAAAAAAAACAGCGGTCCGAAGATTATCAATTTTACGTTTCCGTTTGAATTTAAGTTGATAATATTTTTCGACGAAACTATCAAGCCACGTCCACATTAGGAAGAGAAGCGTGTTTTAACTGCAACTGCGAGACGCCTAAAATATGCAGATCCGATATCGAGTATGTTGAATGTATGCTTACATCATCATTATTTCATAAGGCATTAATTCGGATTCCCCCTATTTGGAAGATGTTGTTATCTTAAACCTTTCAATCCTGAAGTAAAGTGAGATTTCAAGTCGGCAGGGTTTGACGATCGAATCGTCGGTTAGAGCGAAACGGAAAGTAATGAGAGGACCACTTAGCACAACGCAATGCGGTTACACATCACGCTTGTTAAGGTAACGCGGAGGTTAAGAGAGAAGAAATTGAAGAGACGTTCTGGCCAATTTAAATATATATTGTTGGCCCCGGTTTAATTAAGCCTACTTAATTTTCTCGAAGGGTCCGCGCCAATGCTCCTCGTAATTAGTACGGGCGCGCATGCCGGCTCCACGGTCTCGTCTCGGTTCGCCCTTTTGTTTTCTCTCTTATTCCTCCGCATTAGCTTCACCTGTATCTTCGACTCCCCTCAATATCACCCTTCTCTCACCGCGACGGACTCGGCAGCCTCTCCGCCCGACGAGAAGAGAGCATCAACGAGTCATTCTTACTTTGCACTTTTGGGACGGGCTTTGTGCGTTGTGCGAGCCTTCTTACGTTATTAACTCTTTACCGTGCAATTCTTTTTTGCGGATAAATTATTATATTTGCCGAGAAAGAGAGAGAGAAAGAGAATATAAATCGTGTAAAAAGTATTTTAATATGTTTCACAGAATATTGATATAATGAAGAAAGTGGCGTCGCGCCTCCAATCTCGTTCGCGGCATGACACTGTGAATTGCCGGTGATAATTAACGACGCGTTAAGTGGTTATTGAGGGTTCGTACACGTGACACTTCGATTGACTTCGTCCGACAAGCGGAAACAAAAAATCAACGGCGTAAGAAGAAATACGTGAAATATACTTTTCATCTCCTCTCATGTCTTTTTCTCCTTATAAAAACATTAAGCAGAAGCACTTATTGCATTCTTGAGTTTCTAGAAGTATTTTCTCATTCTATTTAATGAATAAAAAAACAGATGCTGAGAAGAACACAGAACAATATGTGAAAAATAATAATGAATAAAAAAATAATAATGAATAAAAAGTTAAAGCAATGTTTTTATAATAATAAATTTGTATTGATAACGTATTGTATTATATATTTCATTCATTTATCGTTTTAAAGTAAAAATTTAATATTAATTAAATAAATAAATTTTTCATCAACAATGAGCATATAAGCCCAAATTAGATACATAAAATTGTAAAGTCTATTAAAATTGTGGTATTCACTGTGCTTGATTTATTATTTCATTTGCCGATAACAAGATTTATTAACCACAAATTTATTTGAGAACTGACTGCTCGATGCAGAATGTATATTACGTTGATCATTAAAAACGGATATCTAGTTAAATATAATACTCTTGTACAATGCTTGCGTAATTGAAACCAATCAGTAGCATTTAGGGAACTGTAATTGGCGTATTCTCGTTGTTGGCTAATGAGAGCATTTGTAAAATCGGAACGTTTTCACTGCATATAATTTTTAATAAAGGATAAAAATCGAATTTAATCACGCGTCTCAAAGTCCACTTTCATACATGCTTGTATAAAACACAGAAAATATTTTTCTCAACGTATATTTTGGAATTATTTTACGGCAAAGATATTGCAAATTTATAGATATTTAAAAAAACTTTGACAATTATTACAATTTTTACAAAAGACAAACTGATAAAGACAGACGATTTTTTTAAAAAATCTAAATTATTCAAGATTATGTATAACTTTATATAGGTCGAAATTTTTATTCATAATTCTTCTTTTTCATGACTACTCGAATGACAGTGTGCACGTGGCACGTGATACCCATCACTCGAATCGCAGCTCGCGTCAAAAATACCGCAGGCAGTATACGTATAACAATAGTAGTCAATTGGAGGCCCGTAGAGGGCGATTGTCCCCTAACATACCCTCGATATGATGCTGCGACGTACGCTATTTTTCTATGGCTCATCGTTATTCTTCTGACATATGCTTGCACGTTCCCCCTCGTGCAGGGGATCACCAGTTACATTCCCACCCGAAGATTTAAAGTGGTCTCGGAAGATAATCCGGCTAGTTAAACCTCTGGTAAACATGATCAAAACATCAGATCGTGCGAGCCGACGTTTGCTGCTTTTCCATAAAAATAAGCTCTTTGCTTATCATGTTTGCCTTTCGCACAGTAAAAATAATTAATGACTGCATTCGATGCAACAAAAAATACGTACGTAAATTCGAGAACGAAAGATTGATTGTTATTTCGTGGGAAATTACAGAAACTGCATAAAATGAAGTATAACAGACTTGACACAAATACAAATTAAATCTATGTCTGTTTATGCCACTTTGTTGATTTAAATTAATATTATTAAGTAGCTAAATTGTAATAATTGTATGGAATATCTTACATAATCTGTTTAATTTTTTCTTTCTAATAATATTTCATCAAGACAATATTTAAGCATGCCTATATTTTCAAGTGTTGCTCTTTATTAATATATAAAAATTCTATTTCAAAGCAGTAAGAAAGATTGTAAGAAGTTATTATGTATTAAGAAGATTAAGAAACAGATTTTTATAAAGAAGAAGAATCAAATTTTTCGTGGAAAAATATACGTTTTTACAGTATTTGTAAGAACAACAGGGCCAACGATAACTTTTTAGCAACTTAAATAACTCGACAATAATAATATTATCAAATCCTGAATGTATAAAACGTTAGATACTTGTTGGATGTGCAAGCCATTGGATTCATATAAATTCTCAGCACGTACATGCTCACCTTAAAGCGGATATTAGCTGTTCTTAAGGTAAATTTCACATCAAAATTAAGCACGCCTCATTATCATGTAATATATTCTCGCGTTCTCAACTCCATTCTTCCTAGTGTCCACGGATATTAATAATCGAATCGTCTGACACGAGCCGACGCGCCGTGTAGATGTAACCGACAACACACATATTATGCCATTATCCCTCGCGTGCACAGTAACGCACATTAACGGGTGGCAATAAATTCATGATCTGCACCCACCATATGTAAATCGGGTAATGTCATTATGGCCAGATTACACGCCGTGATCTCTATCATACTATGTGCATTTCCCATCGTAGCGTAGGCTCTTCGGTAGGGTGCTTTTTTCGCGAGGGCAAGTTGCTTATTAAAAAGCAGGGTGTCGATCGCCCTTCGGGTCCCCTTAGGGTACGAAAGACCGACGCTTTATTAGTTTATTTATCGTGTGTTGCGTTGCTGCATTCGGCCGACTAAAGATTACGCGGATTTTGATTGGCTCCGGGACTAAAGCCCACGTAAATCCTACGCGTGCCTCATAAAGATTAATATATCGTGAGCGGCGAGCGATTGGCTTCCACGATGACGAAGACGTATGATTAGAGAATTGCCTAGCTTCTCAATTTGTTAAGAATGATTTATGATTAAAAAGATGTATCTTGAAAAACAATAATTTATTATGTATGTAAGGCCGTTCATGCGTTAGTTGATACAAGAATAGACGATGCTAAAATATTATGCGCTTATGTAAGACTGTAATAACTTAAAAAAAATCAAATAACATTTAACAAAAGTGAATCAGAAAGTTTTGTATCTAAAAAAATATGTCAGATATATATCTATTTTTTTATATAATATAAAATGAATATTATAATAGTTAGAAAATAAAAACATCTTTTAGATTTAATAAATTGTATTATCTTATTTCGTTCTTTTTATTTGTAAGATTTGAAATTAATTTTTTTTGTATTAAAATTCTTCAACCTCAAGAAAGCAAAGGGAAGTAAGGCCAAGACTAGGCCCTTATACAGGGAGGCCTAACAAGATCCAATACTTTTCCCGTCTTGCAACCAGTGGCAATATATTAAAGTCTAAAGCACGGGGGGCCTCCGCATTGTTGCCGCCTGTCTCCCCATGTACCTGGCAAACTTTTGTCTCGATCTTCGATATATACGGAAGACCTCGCGGCATATCGACTCTCTATTCTTCGATCGATGTTAAAGATCGCGAGCATGCACATTTCTTTTTCAAGATAAAACAAAATAGAGCGATACAAGAAATGACAAAAAAATTGATTTATTTGTATTTTCTCTGTATTTAAAGATCTACGAATAAGAGAAATATTTTCTTTGCGCGATGATAATTCTGAATTAAAGGAATACAGATGTAACATAAATCCTAAAATCAAGTATTCTTTTTCACAGATTCTTTAGCCAATTTAGAATCGATTGCAAAGTCCTTTTCACATAAATATATTTTTTACATATGGAAAACAAAGATAAAAGTATGATACTTTATTTTACGTAAGAGCGGTGGCGATGTATCGCGATTAAAACGCGATATGATGGTCGATTACTTGAACAGCCGCTTAATGAAGCGATGGCCGCAATCAGCCAAGGCTCTCGGCATCGAGGATCAAACGCGTGTATTTTGAACATCGTACCAGGTAGATCTCGTATCTTGCCCCGATGCAAATTCGATGAATTCTACAGATGCGTCGCACACTAAAGATCGCAAATTCAGTGCGAGCCAATGAAACAGTCGGAGTGGTTAATTACGCAAAAAGTCCAAAAGATAGAGAGCCAATAATATTCTTGGAAAAGGAGAACGAAGATAGAAACAACGAGATGAGCAAAGAACACAAGGCTAAAATAGAAGGAAAAGATCTTGGGACAGCGATCGATACAAGACGTTCAAAATTATTCGAAATTTATAATTTTATCTTCTATAATTACAAATTTGTTAGATTTTTCTATATCTTGCATTTAGTGCATTAGAAAAATTCAGTTATTTATATTTTGATATAATTATATTTACAAGTCTCATGTTAAAATAATGTCAGAATTTTAATAGAAGTGTGAATAAGAATCAATCTAAAATATAAAGTCAGTTTTTAGTATATACGCAATCTTTTAACACATTCGCCAAAATTCAAATCTTTCTTCAATATTTATAAATGAAACAACAATATTTATAAATTTTACAACAATTTGAACAACAAGAAACGTTTATCGAATTAGGTATAAAGCTGATAAATATCAAATATCTATCACCAATTTTGAATAATTAAAAAATTCGAGATTTTTTATCATAATTGCAACGCGCTTCAAAAAGCCACGTCTTCAACGAGTCAAATGAGGCTAGCAAGAAGAGACGTCGTGAGACCATCGCTAACCGGCGCGTTACTCATCCCAATACTGACGCGCTGCACCCATAAAATTTGTTTGCATTCTCCCGAAAAAAGAAGCTACCGTGCGGAGAGCGTCGAAGGAATCACATCGACGAGAGAGGGGGAGGGGCCAGCAAGGGGAGACAAACGGCGAAAAACAAAGATGGGACCGAAAATGCGCATTGGGCTGCGGCGAGGTAGGGTGAATGTAAAAAAAGGAGGAGAAGAAGAAGAAGAAGTAGGAGGAGGAGGAGATGGAGAACGGTTTCAAGAGTCGGGTTGGCTAACGGATGATTTAATTAAGAGAGGCACAAATTACAGGCCCGCTGGATGCTAATGCCCATTCACGCTCGGCTCGGTAGAAGCTCCTTAATTAGACGCTCTTGATTCATTGAGAAATTAAGCCCTGACGGATGATGGCGCGGCTACCAGACGTCCCCGCGGTTTTTTCAGCGCGCGAGTATAATCGTCCTGCGGACCCTGTTTCTTAATGTTGCCCGCCTAGTTGACCTTTCTGCGTATGTATGTCAAAAAATGACATAATAATTCTCTATTCTACTTAATTACTTTGCTGCTAAATCATTTTTTTTTTTTACAGAAAATTGCGAAAGCGTGCAGAATAAAAACACGCTCACAAATCTTGTCCGAGAAACAGAGAAAGAGGATGCTTTTCGTTTCTTTTATTTTTCTAAGCGGGATAAGAAAATATGAATTGAGGAAGATAAATCTTGGCGCACGCTAACAAATGGCGACAGTTCTTGCGTAATTCCGCAAATAAATCCTATGTATTTTGTGGCAGATGACTTGTTTACAAGATTAATCTCATGCGACTTGAGATATTCGATATCATGTGTTGTTTTCGGATCAATCATGATGAAATTGGAGGAGAGACAGATTTACTTTCATCTGCGATATTCAATAAAGATCCTTCGTATTTTCTGTGCAAATATGTCATTCCTAATATTGTAAAATTATGTAAAGAAAAGCATCTTATAAATTTTTGTAAGTCTGTGAAGTTGGCACTTCAAAATGTGAATTTTTATTAAATTGATATCATATTTGATTTTCCACACATTTGTCTATAAATAATTGTTTTTTATCCAAACGCTATATAAATTTTGTAAAAGTTCACATTTCAGAGTATCTTCAATCTAAATTTTATTTCGAAGTATCTTCAAATCTAATTTTTATTTCTTTGAATTAATAATTTAAAAAAAGAAGTTCATATAAATTATAAAATTTACCAAAAAATTGAAATATAGAGACGTAAATTACATGGTCAAAATTAATAAAATCCATTTGCCATTAAAGATGTTTAACGCTGATTATATTTGTCTTTTCTGACTTTTTATGCGACTCAGACATTTCTGGAAAAGAGAGTGTACTGAAATTAAAGTCTGTATGTTAATTAAGCATCACAGGAGTAATATGCGCTTTTTATGCGCGTTCTCCTTAAACCTTATCCGCATATATCAAGCGCATAAGATCGTGTTACGAACTTTATTGCGCGTTTCCTAAGAGCATGCATCCATTAAATCCAGTATATTTTATCGTCGGTCAGAATCAGTCTGCGCATATAGCGTATCGTCACTCCGCGCGTTAATGCGCCTCGCGTATTAATTACAATTAAAGCTTAAAGATTTATGCCGGTCGCGCTCTTGCCCGGTATCGCGAATTTTATTTCAGGGAAAATATAAATGCATGAAACGCGCGAGTCCATTTATGCTACCGTGCTTCTGTGTTAACGAAAGAGAGCACTTAATAAAACGAAGACATTATGCGGCGCGATTATCGGGCGGTTAAAACAGCTACCGCACAATCGGTATAAAATACTTAAAGTAAAATACTTTTGAAATTCAAGCGAAATTCAGCAATCAAGTGCATTTTATTCTCTTAATCGCAACGAAAAATTTATTGGTATTGATAAATATTTTCACACTGCATTTATTTGTTTACAAAATAAAATCTAACCAGTCTGAAGATAAAAAGTGGAACAAGTATATCAACAAATGACTCGCGATAAAGAATTTCGCAGAAGGTTGAATTTATGTGTTTTAAAAGAAGGCATAATTGAAAAGTAACACAATCTGCCGAATTAAATTCAGATCCGGATAACAGAATAATGTAATAATAAAAATATTGACAAATAAATTTTGAAAACCTAGTCAAGCGCGTGTAATCATTTTTCGCTACAATGGATATTTCGGAGGGAGAAAGTCGTGACAAGTTGACCGTAGCGATCCGGTGGCGAGTGCGTTAATTAGTGGGATGCTCACGCGAGCGGGCAATTAAAACAACATCTTCATTATTAGGTGTATATACCGAACTCGATGGTCCGGCTCTTACAACGAGGGACGGTTGAGGTAAGAGCCGGTAGTCCATAAACGGAATAACTCGGTAAGCCGTGCTACCGCCTCGTTACCGTCGCGTTATCGCGATCGCTGACCAGACCGGGATTACTTAACGCCATTTTCATCCTACCAGAAGAACAGATATGTTTTCATAATTAAACGAACGTCGACCGAACCGGCGGTACCGCGCTAAAAAGGGTATAGCTCTGTCGTCTTGGAGAAAAAAAAACACGTCACGATGCTAATTGTTTCGGTAGTATCAACCGCGGAATTCTCGCACCTGATTTACTTATTGAAGTGGCTAATTAAAAAGACACAAATGGATAAAGAACGGATATAAAAAAATATTTGCTATACACATATAAAGCGATTAGCGCATTACATCTCAATATTAAAATAAACGATCTTCTTAATCTGTTTCTTTCTA
This sequence comes from Tetramorium alpestre, assembly GCA_021460005.1. Taxonomy (NCBI): domain Eukaryota; kingdom Metazoa; phylum Arthropoda; class Insecta; order Hymenoptera; family Formicidae; genus Tetramorium; species Tetramorium alpestre. The sequence continues at coordinate 220,165 of JAJVSH010000031.1, forward strand.
AGAAACCCTGTATACAAGACTTTTGAGTTGACACGTTAGTGCAATGAGAAATAATAATTTATTTTCGGATTTAAGTTTCGCGACATATCTTTTTGTTATTCTCCAGTGATATTTCCAAACTCAATTTTCTTATAGCATAATTTTCTCTCTTAATAAAACTATCAAGGATGAACGACAATGATTCCCATTCGCATCTACTTAATATTTTTCGGAGGAAAATTTTGCAGAGTTTTATGCCGTATATCTCCATAACGATCGTATCATCAAATAAAATCTCGGAATAATAATGGAAATTGTGAGATAGCCAACCAGCCAGACAGGCAGTCTCGAAAGAAATGTAGAAAGGAATGGATACACCAAATGCGCGAAAAAGGGGCGTAGAAGTTAACGACGTTAGCGGCAGCGTTGCGACGCGTATATTTTATTATTTAATTTCAGCCGGCAAGGCGTTATGAGACATGAAAAAAGTCTTGGGCGATATTGTAGGTGGATTTCCAGGCGAGAACACGCCCCTGATGCCCCGCGTCCTACCACCGGGCCCTGCTGGTGCACCACCGTCTCCACCTCGCCTCGCGCCTTCGCACTGGCGGCCGACCGCCGCGCGCGGTGACATTATTATTCGTTATGAACGGGTTTACGAGGCCGCAAATCATAGCCATGTTCATATTTCGAACGGCCGCTCTCCTCGTTATTCAGTTTAATGGCGGTGGTATTTGAATTCCCGATCCCGCCCGCTCTACCCCCTTTGCCGTAGCCGACGCTGCCGCTCCCGTGTCCTCAGTCCCCTCGGCATCTTTTGCCACCCGTCGCAGCCGCACATCACGTAGCGACAATGTTAACTTCATATCCTGAACATTCTTAACTTCTCCACACTCGAGTTCTCTCGCGTTCAACATGAAGAAAATATATTAATTAGCGAGTGTCTTACTTTTTACCCCTCCATAAGAAGAACAATACGATTATAAAAAGCATTTCTGAGCTTAATTCGTTTTATAATTAANTAATTAATATTAGAAAAAAATTGCGATTTGTTTAGTTTGAATAACAAAAGTTGAATACAAAAACACCTAATGCTGTTCTGTTTTTTAAATAAAAACAGTTAAGTTAAATTCATGTACTGTAAATTAATAGAGCTTCATGTCGCGTCAGTTTTCCGAATTTCTTGAGATCAAGTTACACGTGATCTTCAGAAAAGAACCGAACGGCTCCTTTGGAAAACCGAGCAAGCACAAAGGTGCCGACGATGGTCGCTAAGTAGTTTTCCTTTTCGCTAGGACCTTCTCGAGATGTTTAGGCAATGTCGTCGGGAATTTCTACACCTGGTGTCAAGAAAGGATTGAAGCAACACGATGTTCCCTGTCGTCGCTTGGGTTCGCATTTATCTAAAACAACCCAGACTTAACCGCCGTCACGGTTTAAACCGCACGGAGCGACGTGAAGCCAGGGATCTGTGGACTCAATTGTATACGAAACCAGAATACAGGTTTCTGGCTTGAGAAAATTTTGTCGAGATACGGAGAATCGAATTGTATTAATACGCAACTTATCGTATTGTCAACTGAGGCGGAGATTAATTTTACTCGACAGAAAATTGGACTTGATAGATAACTGCACAATATTTCGTTTATATATAAATGTTATACGTTTAAGTAATTCCCTTTGGAAATATTCGACAAGATAACGATCACGTTTCACAATGTCGTAGACTCCTCTTTCGCGCGTGTTTGCACGATCATTAAGGAACCCCAAAAGACTCAACGTCAACAACCGACGGGCAATGTTCCGCAGTAAATTCGGAACGTGCGCGTGTCGCCGTGCGAAAATTAAAGATCATAAATCATGCATGAGTTTCGCATCGGCGGCCCATGAATATTAATGAAAATCATTGCGTCGTTTACAGGCCTATTAATCCGAGGGTTAAAATATTCCGTCTTCAGTGGTGTTTTATCGGTCGCTGCTCCACGCGGGAGCTCCACTCTCTCGACCGGCACAACGATGAGACGGTCGGGGAGGGGAGGGGGGGAACGTTATTAGTCCTATCGATCATCCGACGCGAGGACCGACACCCTTTTTGGACCCTTTACGTGCCGCGCGTAGCTCAGCCGATCACGTTTAACACTGCGCGCGTGTTTTCTTGCTTGCGATCGCTTTCATGATTCATTGCCAATCATTCATTGATTACAGGGTCGATGTTCATAATATGCCTAATATAATACTAATTGATATAGGATATACATGCTGTCCCGTTATTTTTTTATGAATTTCATGCGCGCTAACAAATTAACACGCTGCAACTTGTAAAGATACTGAATTCTGTTGAGCTTGTGTAATCATAATTTTAATGTGTATACTGTTAAAAAAACTCGTAGTGTCATTGAATTTTTAACTATAAGTCGCCACTGCTCCCACTCAATATTTCATTAATTTTTACTAAAAGGAAGGAAAAATTTTGACTAACATGGAAGTTAAATTAAATAAATTAACAACATATTGAGTAAAGCTTACTCAATATGTCGCTAATTTTATCTCATTGTTTTAGTCACATTAACCGAACATTGAATAGGAACAGTGGCAACCCATAGGAGTTTACAGTGTATGTACATATAAAGAGTTTAAAGAGAGAGTATTAATTTAATAATTTTTACTTAATAGGATAAAATATAAAATTTTATCTTCATAAATTATCGATAAATTTCATCAGATGTGAATAAATGGACTCTGTCTTTTAATATGAAATTGAAGATAAACGGCCTTTAATTTATTCATCGCTGCGACAATGTATGCAGACCGCGACGTGGGCGACCGTGAGATTCACGGCCGTCAATCACCGATCGCCAATATTTTGGCAACAAATCCGAGGGAGGCTAAGACCACCCGCGAGGGAGACCCTCGATTTCGAGATCGATCGATCTTCCTTGTTCGAAATACACGCGGAGCGTGTGACAGAGTGGACGTAAACCGAGCGCGGCGTGATACTTTAATGGACTCGAGGAAAATCTATCGGGAGCGATACCGGATGAATCTCGATGCGTTTTAGCGTAATTCGCCGATTCCTGTGCAAACGCGTATTCGGATATTCCGATCGGCCGAACGCGAACGCGGCTCGACGCGAACGGAGGCCGGACTACGGTCATCCCGCGGGATACGCACCGGTTCGGGACTTATCCCCGGGACAACGTGGATTTCCTTGCGACCGAGCACTTTATCCCTCCGCGCGTGTGTCGGCGGACGAAAGTATAAGCGGCGCCCATGTAAATCCGCGAATACGTACGCAGACGGGCGCACTTGCGTTAAACAATGGCTTTTGTTTCGCTAGAAATGCTGTGAGCCACGAGAAAAAGGCTTGCAGCCACCGATACATCGAGAACCTTAGATTTTCCGCGGAACGTAAGCTTGGGGTATACCTTTTTATTCGGTATATTCTTTAGAATCGTCGCCGATAAGATTAGCTTTTAAAGATCGGTATTGTATTCGTATGTAAAGATAATACTAAATATAAAATAATAATATGTCATATTATTGATTCGTATTAAGGATTGACAACTGTGAGTATATGTATCTCGTCAAGATAAGCATTGCTTTTTTACTCTCAATATTAGATTTTAGAATATTAATAATAAAACAAAAAGTCAGCTATCAGACCAATTAAAAAATAAAACTCACCACCATGTTGTGAAGAGAATGTGGAGCTGCAATCCAGAAGAACACAGGAATCTGAAAAAATATAGACATATTTGTATATATAGATATTATATTTAGAAATATATTATTGCTAATAGATTCTTTCAAATTTGCTAATTTTTTAATAAATTAAAATTTTTACATTGACCGAATCTTGCAAAATTTTTTCTCTTCTTGAAAGTAAATAAAATTATAATTATCACATAAATTTGATTTTTATTTTTATATCATCATTTAATTCTTCTGACGTATTTTATGTAATCAAAAAAGGAAAAATGAAAAACGCGTATTATACACCTCAAATTTAATATACGTATGATTCTGTTAAATAAATAAAATTTTGAACAAAGTACAAATAGATAATGCAAAATAGATGCTTTCATAATATTATCAAACGGCTTATTAAATTAATTCGTAATGAAGTCATTGACGTGAAACAACCGATTGCGAATACAATAATAACAACAATTTCAAAGAGATAATCGATCAACAGAATAAATGAATTTACTCACCAGAATCGGTGCGTCGTCCTTGCCGTCCCTGCCGTCTCTGTCGTCTTGCTCCTATTTTACAGCACTTCACTTCACTTTACAGCACTCATTCACACAATCCGATTATAACGCGGCGCCTAATTACGGACATTAATCCAGCGATCATGACTTTCCGTTACTTCGCAATCATCCGACACTTCCGATTCGCGCGGACAACTTTACTCTACGAGCGAAGTACGTCCGATTCGAGATATTCGGCACTCCCGGACACTCTCGATATCACGGATCTTTACGGAGCAGCGAGACTCGGAGAAAAACATGACGCGATGCTGATAAACACGGCACGCGTGTTCACGGATCGTTAACCGAATACCGTAAGCGAGCGACAGTCGCACACGGCAATAATTAATACGCTGCCGAAATCACCCCGAGATCTCGACGCCGCTCGACGACGAGACGGCAATTACAACGCCATTTTGATAAACGCCGAGTGTCGACGCGACGCTGGATCGGGCGAACACCGGTTGCACGTACCGAAGGACGATGATTATACGCACGCTCACAACACGCTCCTACGATAGCACGTCGCCAGCTTCGACGTTTCCGACACTCGACTTCGCACGCCAGATTCACTCGGCGAGCAAAAAACGTGAAAAACGCGGCGCGATCTCGATCACCTTACCGAATGACCATTGTGACGCGAGACGACTGAAGGTTGCCGCGAAATTTGGCGTCTAATGTAGCCAACGCAACGCTCGCGCGACGTCCACGCTAGTTTTTTTCCGCGCGTCTAGGTATATAGGCGCCCAGACGCCCGCGCCCTTGCGATCGGACGATTTTATTACTATTTGACGATGGGTTCTACTAGAATTATTTCGACCAATGATGACTCGATGAGATGCCACGAAAAGTTGCACAAACCGAGAAACAATGTTCGATTAGACAGGTTGGCAATATATGCTTTTTTTTTTGAGGTGTTTAATGTGTTGAAGCTTGCGTACAGGCACAAGACACTCGTTCTATAACTCGGCCTTTAGTTTATCAATATACATGTCGTAGGCCAGCAATGTATATCATTGTAATATATTGTGTGTTTAATAATATTATGCGTCATTCAGGACTGGATTCTCGCGGCGCAAGGTAAGCAAGTGACGCGCGGGAGCAAGTGCTACACCGTGAACATCGCGCGGGACGCCCGGCGTTATTACGCAACTAATTTCGCGACTGCCTTCAGTCACGTCGCGTCGCGTAACGTTCATTCGGAGCGGATCTAGGTCGCTTCGTATTTCGTTTGTCACTGATGAATCTCGCGTACGGACGAACGTCGGAGATGCCGAAGCCAATACTATAATGCTGCGTATCGTTGGAATACGTATTGTGAGTCTAATATAACATTACGCGTCATTCAGAATTGCATTCTCGCGGCGCGTGCCTAACCTAGTCGTGCCGGGGCAAGCGATAACGTAAACATCGCGCGGGACGCCTGGCGTTATTACGCGCCTATTAATTCCGCGATCTATTTCAATCATGTCGCGTCTCGTAGCGTTCGTTCAAAATTTATCGAGATCGCGACGAATCGTGTTTCGTGTCTTTTATTCAATAATGGATCTCGCGAAGCGTCGGAGTCAGCGTGTATTTATATAGCAATTAATTTCGTTTTCAATAGATGCAACTAGTGTCCGGTCTCTGTCGAAATGACGTCATTAAGTATGTCGTCACATCGTCGAGCGAATCTCGTGCGTGTTAGCGAATGTGTCGGGAGTGCCGAAAAAGTGTCGCGCGAAGTATATTTTATGTACAGTCATAGTTTCCGATGCAGCCGGTGTCTATCGCGTCGTGCTTGACGTTCAAATTATGTCATTTTATTGCATCAAAGAACGAATCTCGCGGGTGAATAAGTGTGTGTTTCCGATTGACTGACCTGTGTGCGCCGATCAACGCCAAAGAGCAAAGGACGATACATTGGATGGTAAGTAAATTCATTTATTACTCTACTCTTATTTATTTCGATAATGTTGTTGCATTTTTAATTGCGAAAGATTTGAAAAGTCCTTTTGCATTATTTGCTCCTTTGTCAATTAATTAAGATAGTTTTTGGTGTTCATTAAAAGCAAAAAGTAAATTTCTATATTGATGTTGAATTTGTATCTGAATAAATTTGATTTTTATTATAGAATATTTTAATTTGTTGCAGACATCAAGTTTCTCTTCATCCCGTCATCGTTCGGTGAGTCTACATTACTTTCTTTTATATCTATATGTATTGAATTTAATCTTACAAAAGATTAAACACCGCATACAGTGCGTGTTGTTTTCACCAATTTTTGCGAAAAAAATCTATCGATACAATTAAAAGAACACAATTTTGTCAGGAAATATTTATCGAGATCAGGAATATTCTTGCAAACTAGACGTATGAGTCTTTTACGAGCTTTCAGCCAAACTGAACAACTCTTTGCAAATTTTTTAATTTTAGTACATTTTAAAGCATTATTATAATTTTCATAATTTCATAATGCTCTAAAGTTTATAATTTTATAATTTTCCTTATTTTTTATTTCATGGAGTCAATTAGTTTGGTTTCTGAGAGGCTTACGTACATTTGTTGGGGGGAGTATAAACATAAATATGAAGAAACGCAGTAAAGATAGATTGTAAAAAGAACAACGTCCTAAAGATTTCTCCCTCGGTAGCGTACCTTTGCTCTCGTCACGAAAAGAATTCGACGAATGCGCAAATACATTTCGGAGTAGTTCCCGCGGGAATATCTCGCGTCGTCTCTGTGTCGATTTCAGGGGCGCCGTGAAAGGCGGAGAGGGCGATCGAGTGTGCGCGGCGCTTAGGAAGGAAGAAAAATCGTTTTATAAATTCCATTCGCTTCCCTTTGCATTTCTCTTCTGTCCTACGGCCCTCATCGTCTCCGCTCGTGCCCCAAAATAGCCCCCCTTCCCCCGCACTCGGCGAGCGCGAGTATTCGCGCCAATCCAGCCTATTCGCTCGATCCAGTGCCGTTTCGCTTTTCGTTATCGCGTCCAATTTCAGCGGAAGATATCCGGTCGACGATAAGGGCACAGAATTTAAATAAAACGAATCAATATTCAAATCCGCCACTCTCGCTAGCTGATTCCCCAAGCGTCCCCTTTTCCGCCTTTTTCTTCCTTCCTTCTTTATTTATTTTTATCCATCTCTATTTCCCGCCGCACCTCCGGCTTCGTCTTCTCGGTCTCTTTCTCGTTTGCTCCGATCCTTCATTCATTGGTACAATATCGAAGCGTCTCATTTATTCGCGTCTCTTTGCCGAATCAGGCGATCTCCTTTCCAAACCTTTTCAACCTCTGTACTCATTGGGTTTCAACAGCCCGAATGATTGGTTTTATACTTGGCGAACTGCCTTCGTTTTATCCGCCGAGAAGAAGAAAAAATACAAAATGAAAAATCTTTCGAAGATAACGAAAAAATTAAATGTGATGAAATCATTGTACGTTTAAGTCGATTTCTTCTACGTATTAAACTTGATTTTTACTCGAGCATGCTATAAATGTAATGTAACAGTTTATAACTATAATAGAAATAAAAAGTTTAATTTTTTTTTAATTGAGAAAAATGCTGCCTCAAAATTAAGGCATTCGAAATATTTAATTAAGAATAATTTTCAATTTTTAATCAAAATTAATATAGGAATATCTTAGATCTTGCATACGAAATTAACATGAAGAGATTGAATACAAAGATTTAAACAAAGCCAACAAAGTCAAAGTTATTGTCAAGAGAGTCCTTAATAAGAATTACGCGGCCAATAAATTTAACGGCTGGTATATTTAAATCGTAAACATCCATCGCGCTCTATGTCACCGTTCTCATCCACAAAATAAATGCTTAAAGTTTAACAATTGTCTCTTTAACCTTTATAAAACGTGGACCGAAATTGCTCTTGAAAATACTTGAGCAAGGGACTGAATTCGACGAAGATATTAATTCTCACTAGGATTTTAGGTGAGCCTTGAAGATATACCGTTCATTCGACCTTTTGCATCCCTACACTATTAAATTCTCGACAATATTTAAACATATATACTTGCAGTTATACAGGACGCTTTTAATTACATTTCAGAACATTATTATTAAATTCCATATTGTTTCAAAAATATTATAATAGTAAATTCCATATTCTATAATTTTATTGAAATTGCAAATTATTATTAAATTTTTATTATACTAAAATTTCGATACAATATATTATAATTATTATTAATAATTATTAATTAAGATAATTTACTCATGCACATTTTAATAAAATATAACTTGTGCAATTAACGCATACATAATTTCTAACATGGATACTCAACGTGTATATGTATATATGAACGAACTATCAAGCGAGTATCAAGTTAAATTAGAATACGATTTAATTTTAAATATCTGTATAATGCAATTTTATTGTTTAATGCAATATATTTTAATTACACTCTATACATTAGCAAAAAAAAAACGTCTGAATGATCTCAGCTAAATCCGAGCTTTTATAAGACGCATAATTTCTCAGATTCTTCTTCGGCAATTAAGAGTTTTCATGATGGTTTTCATAAAGCCGTATTAAATCCCGCGAAGGCGTCTAGTGCGTTATGCCTGTGGCCAAGATGGTCGGCGGGGGATGAAGACACCCCATCCTGTAGGAGAAAATATTATTTCTTATTCCAGTGAATCGCGGAACTTCTACGGGGCGGCATTAGGCGAGCGAAATAATTCTAAAGAAATTTCATAACTGTCGCGGCGACGAACCGCGTCGCTATAAAAGATTCTGCAGGTAATAACCAAAGCAAGAAAGGGCGTCTCTCCCTGTGTGTCCTTGAGCTGAAGGAAAATTCGAAAAAGACGACGGGGATGTACTCGTGATTTGTGGTGAAACAGATTATGCGTTTCATTCGAACTGCTATATCTCTTTCATCATATGGTCTTTGATATACTTATGCATAACTTTTTCTTCATTTCTTCATTTGTGAGCAAAGTTAATTTGTGAGTAAAATTGTACTCTATGTTAATCGTAAATAATATAAATTAAATAATTATAATACAAAAAGCACTATAAATCGCAACTGATAACGAATAAATCATGTATAAAAATTATTTATATAAATTTAGAAAAAAATAACAGTTGCAAGTCGTGTAAAAGATAAAATAAATAAATCGCTGTTGTCGGGAAAAGCCAAGAGAAATTTAGTATGGATAGCTGACGAGCGATGCCAAATTTGGCCGACGCGACGCCAAATGTCGGGGCGTAGTTTGATGCGCGAGAGGGATGGAAGAGAAATTCTTTTCGAAATTTCCTCTTCGACCGCGTAAGCACCTCTGTCGCGCGATCTGTCAAGCCCGGCTTTCCGTTTGCTCTCTCCCTCCGAACTTTCTGTCATTTTCCTCCTCTCCTTCTATCTCTCTTTCTCCCCCTTCTCTGCTCTCCGCCCTCTTTTTCTACGCTGCTCTCTACTCTCGGGGGCGTTTTATTCGCATTCAAATGGCAGCACTTTAATTTGCATGCTAAGAGTGCTCGCCGTCCTCCCGGTCGCCACCCCCTGCCACTCTCCCGGCCGGATTTCCATTTAAACTCACAAAATGGCGCTGACTGCGCGGGGCTACAAAATTTTTTATTGAAAGATTCGATGCGGATAACGCGAATGCTCGGGATAAAAAAAAAGTGAGCGAGGGAAACGAAGAGAGCAGACGAGAGAGAGTGAGAGGACACGGGAGGATAAGTGGCTACCGAAGGGGTGCCGAAGAAGGGTGAAGTAGGGTGAAGTAAATTCACATTCTACGGAGCGTTATTCTTCGAGATAAAATGTCCTTTATCTGTTCTATGTCTTTGCGTCACCTTCTGGCCCATGGGATAACCACCTTTATTTCGTCCTCGAATTACTTTCTTCAAGCAAGATACGTTTCAAATGCCGGTATTGCATTGCGAATCGCCAGCTAATTCGCTCGTTTTATCCTTACAGTATAGAGTTTTACAATAGAACTTTGAAAAAGCCTCTGCCATTTCAGTTTAACATGATCTTTATGGGGAAAAGGTAAAGTTTTGTTTATTAAAAATATATTAGCCAATAAAATTAAAATAATGTTTTTAATGTGTTCTTATATATTATAATAAAAAATTAAATTCTTCAAAGAATTCGTCGAAACTTCGTTAATAGAAAGAAAATTGAGGGAGGGCAGTTGCAAATCGTAAGAAGAACGATGGCGAATTTAAGATAATTAAATTTGTCTCTTGGAATCAAACTTGGAAATGTCCTCCGAATATAATTTGACAACTATTATGAACAATCTTTCGTTTTTTTCATACTTTTTTTCACTGCTGAAATTTTAAGATTACTGAATATTTATTAATAATTAACGTAGCATTAGCTAGATGCTATTTAGACAAAGCGTTTCTATCGCGACGTACTGCGGCGGAAATCCCGAAAACAGAGCTGCGCTTTCGGTGTCGGGAAGGAAGGTCGTTTATTGGTCCAACTGGGCAAACACAATCCCATCGATAACCCTCGAACTGTTCCGATCCACGACCCCTCCGAAACAATAAGCCATTGACTCAACGTTATCCGCTTACAAGTTAAACGCGCCCAGCGTTTCCGCCTGGATCTTTTCGAAAATTCGAAATCGCGTTGACTTCAAAGCGTATGGCCGGTTCCGCTGTTTACGGAGCTATTAGGGTGTTTAGGCATTAGGGAGCGGAGAGTGGATCATCCCTCGTTGCTTCGGTTCGGCCGCTACGTTTACACTCTCTGACATCCACTGATTCTCGAAGCTGTATTAGCCATTTGGCACTTCTGTCTGTTTGTCGCTATCCGTGACATAATTACATTAAACTTTTTTATTTTATCTCATTACACTTTTATGCAATTATACTATTTTATAAGCATTGTGTAACATGCAATATGCCTAACTTTAACATTGATTTAACATTTAATTTTAGAGAGGAAAGGAGAGAGAATTTTTATTAGAATATTTATATAGTATATTATATCCTATATATTAAAAAATATTCTATGATTTTTTATTTTATGATTTTTCAAATATTTCTACAGTTAATAAAAAAATATATTTGAGTGTAATTAGACATAATACACACCATACAATTAAATCTATATACTTTTTAACATAATGACATCTTTCTGATTAAAGTTTTTCTGGAGTTTGGAATTCGTTTTAAAAATATATAAATAAATTATGTCTATCTCTCTCTTCTTCCTCTTCTGCATCCTCAAGCGGCGATAAACACTCGATTAATGTTCCGGTCGAACGAGCTCCTTGCATTTCTCTCAACCCCCCCATCGATACTCTCAATTATGCACTCAGTTCGCTCCGCTCGATTGCTCTGCTACGTGCGGCCGCAATTAATAGAATCGCTCCTTCGATAGCCTCACATGCGCGTTTACGAGCCACTTTTCTCGCCATCGCACTACTATCCTCTGCCCCTCGCCGACTTCGCCAGCAGCGAAATAAATGCAAGTGCCGATACAGCGGTGATCGTGTGCTGGGTTTTCGATTCGAGGGTGAACGAGTTCAATCCCGAGCGATCGCGCCCGCGTTATCGTAGTATCCGTGAGAACCACGATAGTTGCCGCGGAGAGGGATGTATCGGTAGGTAGACGCGGTGCGAGGGGACGAGGGTTCGGTCGGGAGGTTGGTCTCACCCCAAGCGATGGATCGCCAAAAGAAGATGTATGAAATTCCGGCGCCTCCTAGTCGGTTTTCTCCGCCGTTGGAGTAGAATATATTGGATTCTGGTAGTCAATAGAGACTGTTAGGGGTGGCAACACGCAGCCGGAGGCCGGCGGCGTTTTATCACGGGGCCTTGATATACTGGGCGGCCGCTGTTAGAGGGGTTAATCTCTCACGCTCGGTTAGCTCCTATTTCTAACCTCGCCCTTTCTCTGCTTTTCGATCCCTCGCCAACCCCTGCGTGCCTCTCCGGACGTTCGCGTTCTCTCATTGCTCTTTCTCTCTCTCTTTCTCTCTCCTCTCTCTCTCTCTCTTCCCTTCTCGACCATTGGTTAACGGTGACGTTTTCCGATACTTGGATAGGGAATGTTTGGCGGTAGAGGCCAATTTGGAACAGTCAAAATGGGAAGGAAGCGGCGCGAGGCAAAGTGGCCATGTCAGATATCAGAAAATAATATATATTACATCTTAATTATAAGAAAACACGATATGCAAATACAGACATTTGAAAAAATAATTTTCGAAAAACTATCTTACATCGTGTTAATCTTTTCGCGATAATTTTGTGTAAATCTGGGATAGATAAATGGACTGCATCATCATTTTCTCCAGTAATTGAAAATCATAATAGTGAGATAATCGAATAGAACGCTAATTGCCGATATTGAGAGGAATGCAACGAAATCGACGATGTGGAATATTAATTGAATATTTATCATAGCCTACAGCTTGTGTGATTTAGTGAGGGGAAAAAGGAAGAGAGAAATGCAATTTATCCAAACTGCGGCGTATAAATGAAAGATTCAATTAGTAGATTTTCATTGTTTTTAAAGACTAGGATTTGTATGTTGAATTTTGCTTAATTTGCCAAAACTTTAAAAATAACGTCACATTGTCAGTTATATGAAAGAGACAATCATCGCTTCACTGTTCGATGCTTTAACAAATGACTAAATAGATCGAATTCTAATTTTATTTGCACAAGTAGATTCACGATACCGCTGATGCGGTCTCTCTTTAGCGGCGGGCCTTCACTGGGCTCACCTCTCAAGAATCCGACAAATATTTCGTTCGTTCTCACAAGCGGTCGATGAATCGCGCGCTGTTTCTCCGCAGCGAGGCGCGACGGAAACGGTATCGCCTTTAGCGGTCGTCGTTAATTCTCACCTTCCGTCGGCCGGAGTCAGCAACGGCCACAAAGGCGGCGCGGCGTCGAGCTTTTCAAAAGACGAAACTCGAGAACCGACGTAATTGCCGCTGCGACCACGTTACGTCCTCACGAGATTCATCGCGGAGGTGTTAAATGTGCGGGTGCTATTAGTGAGGTGGCAAAAACGCAATATACAAAGCACAAATAGTATGCGCCCCACGCGCATACTATTATCATCATTATCGGGCATTGCTACATAATTGAAATTACCACTGATATAATCTGTAAAGTAAATCAATATAAATTAATGCAAAAATTGCACTGTTCGAAAGAATTAAGAGTGATTAGAATAGAATTTGCTTGGTATTGAATCGGTAGAACTAAACTCAGTAAATCAGTAAAACTAAACAGATTGAAACAATACAAACGATAAGCAATACAAAATATGATATGTTTAAGGCAGACTCTAATGCATATAAATTGCGGCATGTTAATTGCGGCATGCGGTTATGTGAATGAATTCATCGCGCTGGGGTATTATTCTCGCATAATCGCGCGAGTCGGATGAATGACGCGGTACGAGGTGTTAAATGCGCGATTCGAAGCATACAAACAGCGGGAAAAAGGTTGATGAACACGATGTGAAAGGCGGAAGGAAGAGAGAGAGAGCAAGAGAGAAAGAGCGAAAGAGCTCGTTAGAATTTTTCCGTGGATGTTAACCACCCTGGAGAGCAACAGACAATGCTGTCCTCTGTGCTCTTTGGAGGTGCAGCGCTAACGAGACGACCGAACACCGGCTGGTGCCCGTCAATTGTTTCAGCAAACAACGAAACAATGGACAGTGGCCAAGCAATACTAATGGTTGGTTTATACGCTCCTTAACTTGACGACTCCCACCGGCCTTACGGGACTTGGAGACTGCATTTTATCTCCTCCGACTCTTTTCGCCTTTGACGACTTTTTATTCTAATTTTATTTAATTTTCTAGAGTTTTCTCTATGTTTCTCTCATTCTCATTTAGTTATACATATACATTTTTATATATAATAATGTAAAAATCGCAATCGTTACGTATATTAATAAGCCTACAATTTTCTCTCTCCCAATATTCTACTCTATTAATTTTAGATGCGATAATTTTTTAATTATTTTATGCACAACGTGTGAAATAACAACTACAGCGGTATCTATAAAATCACATCTAGAATGGTTATCCGCGGCTATAATGAATATACAACTTCTCGTGCGTAATTCATCGCATCATTATGTATGTACACAGAATCCTCGCACCAAAGAAGTCGGGCCGTCTAGTAGCTGTATCGTTCGTCGAGATCTCGGTCGTTTACGGGGGGGAGGGGGAGGTGTGGAAGCGATCGTTCCCCGGCCGAAATCAGCGTCTCACCTACGCCGGGTGATTCTCGATACCCCAAATTGTTAATAACACTTCACCCTCGTCGCGCGAGATATCGCGCTTGGGTCTCGCATTACCATGTGAATATAGTCGTATAGCTCGAGGGGTAAGCGAGCCCGTTTACGAGGGTACGGCCCCCTGGATATATTATTCTATGGGCGCTAATGTAATATGACGAAGGTCGGGTAGGGTCTCCCGCGCGTCGCGCTTATCGCTCGCGCAGATAAGAGAGCCCCGCTAGTTATCCAGTTAGCTCGTTATTGTCCAATGATTTTAGATCGCCCACCGATACATCGTTTTAACGCCGTCAAGCACGTGCCACGGACTGTACCCCCGCGCCCGCGATTCCCCCGCACCGATGAAGGCTGCGACGGGATACGATGACAAATGACGCGAGGAACGATCGATCTCTTCCAGCCTAACAGATTCGATCCTACGGCGGGAAATGTCATTGATCCAGAAGAAGTCGATATGGGATTATACTTACGGGAAATAAAATCTTTCGCGCCCTTGACTGGTCGCATCAGTTTCTTTAGCGTCCTACACTGAGAGAAATGTTTTGTATTATGAACCAAGAGTTTTGTTGATATATGCTCAAGAAATTTATTTAGTTGCTGTAAACAAATATGTTAATTTAATTATATCTTGTTAAGTCGTTTTGATTTAGAGAACAAAACAGTTTTGTTCTAAAAACAATTTTGTTTTGTTCTCTAAACCAAAACGACTTAACAAGATATAAGCAAATAACATATCTGTTTACAGCAACTAAATAAATTTCTTGAGCATATATCAACAAAACTTTTGGTTCATAATACAAAACATTTCTCTCAGTGTATATGTGTAATTTTGCATAATATTTACAAAATTTATGGAACGTGCACTCGTCTTTGCTTCTTTGCTCTCGTAGGCTTCTTTCTTTAAAGATTATTTTTTGTGTGAAATCTAAAATATTTTTTATCTTATTTTAATATTAAATACTAATAACTAAGCAAGGAATTAATTTTCTATTGAAGTACGTAATAAGACTTTGTGATTTTGTCTAATTCTTAATCTAAAATCTAGGTAATTCTCAATACATTTCTATTATTAATTTATTACATTAAATTTTTTTTCAATAAATTTAAATCACTATGTGATTAGAGTTTTCGTAATTGCAAATGGAAAAATTGAAGTAAAATTTTCTTATGAATTTAAATTTTTTCCAAGGGATTGTATAACAGTATTCCATCCAGTCGATCACGTTTTTGTCATCGACTTCGCTTTATGTATGCTCTCGTGCGCGGTGCCTAACATATGAGAAGCAGTGAAATATTTATGCGTTGCATTGTCTCTTGCCGATAAGCATGCTGCAAGAAAACGACCGTAACAAAGACGACTTTATTCGTATTTATACAATTGAGTTATGAATATGCTGAGCATAATATATTCGCTGTTACTAACTTTACAGTTAATATTTAGTGCTGACTTTAAAACAAATAATTATGTCTCAATATTCATTATCATTTTTAATATGAATTGAAAAAATTAAATTTAATTCTCGAAAGACTGTTTTATGAGTACACCATATAAGAAAATTTCGATTTACACAGAAAAATGAAACGTTACTTGAATCGTAATACTTGAAAATATTCTAGTAATTGTGAATCTTATCTTTACTGCACCATTATAGCACTAATGATCTGCTTCCGAGGTTTACTTTATTCCACTTTATCTGTTTGAATTATAGCTTCCACACAATTTATCTGATTATAATAGAGAAATTGCCTGTCTTCGAGATGCAAAGTTGGATAAAGAATGTTTCGTAAAAATTAAAGATGTTTGGAAATTATGAGAAACTAATCCAAGATCTGTCTGTCTGATTGTATTTATAGAAAATAGCAGATAAAATCCAAAAGAATATCGAACATACGTAAATAAAAGGATCTCGAAAAATAAAACGTTACTTAGTTTTCTTGTTTACGCATTGAGAGGATTTTTAATCTCTTCCATTTAATTCAATTTTGTCTAATATAATTTAAACAAAATCACAAATGAGCTATTGTTTTTGCAAGAAAGATTATATCTAAAAATAAGTTATATATCTTCGAATGAGAAATACTCTTGCTTCGTCCGGATAAACGAGCCAACAGTCTTCGTTGAGACTTAGGTACAGTCGAAATTTAAGCGCACGCCCGACGGGATTAACCACCATTTTGCGCTTGCAACGTCGAGCCACGAGGGGTGCGAAATGGGGGTGGAAAAGCAGGGAACGAAAAACAAGATGGCGGTAGAAGCGAAGGGTGGTCTTGGCACTCGCGGCAATTAAATGCTATAATGGCGTTAATTATTGTAGAACGACGACGCGCGGGGATAGTTTTGTCCGTGTTTGCCCTACGATAGCCATGCTGGATTCATCCCTCTGCTGCCCTCGGTTTTCCTCTTTACAACTTTACGCACATCGTGACTGCGGGAACAAAAGGCAGTTAAACGGGAGGAACGCCGCTCGAAGTTCTGATGAAGTTTTTCTAAAGACACGCTGCGATTGTATCACGTAACTTTAGTGATTTCTTTATTTATATCGCACTTGTGTTTAGCAATACAAGTACATTTTTTTAAAGAGATTTTTGAAATGAGAGATTTTTTTCTGTTTGACCATACGATTTTATATATTGGCATTAATTGCAGCTTCTTTTATTCATATATTACTTAGCGTTTACAATTACTTTTAATTTTAATGCTTACAATTTAAATATTTTCGACTATTATTATTAATTTTAAGCAAATTTTTGCTTAAAGCATGCAACTCAGTAAAACACTTTGCCTATAATGTGAACCTACTTGAATAACAAAATTAATTCCAACTGATATCACTTTTGATTTCTTCATTGTTGAATGCAATGAATCGAACGATTTGTGAATAATAGAGTTAATATTAAAATTGCAAAGTGTCGCGTCGCGCAAAATTAGGTATATAACCGTTACATGTAGTCATTAGAAACGGCTGTGTCCGGGGAGGGTCGGCGGACAGAACTTTTGCTGGGCTGGTCCGGCAATTTTGGTCTGAGTTTAATTACAGCAGCCCCGGGGGACAATCAGATATAAGCATCCTGCACGAGCGACCGCCTTCAACCACCTCCGGTAAGGGCTGGCAAAGCGTACGGGGTAAATGGCTTGGCGGTGGTCGGGCCGACGTTATCGGCGAAAAACGAGGAAACGAATAAACCTACCGAGGCCAGCGGCCTGGGTAATTACAAATTTTTCTTAAAAAACTTTCAATTTCATCGTCCTCTTGTTCAACGGCGCGTGCACTTCACGAAATTACAAATCAGGCCATCTCTTCGTTTTTTTTCTGCAATTACTAGCAACGTTAAACAACAATCGCATATGTATGATTTACTTTTTAAAAATGCTGTAGATACATAAGAAATTTTCTTATATTCTGAGATCATTTTTTTTTTTTTTTTTTTTAAGATTGCAGCATATTTTTTACTAAAAGTTTCCAATTATTAAAAGAAAAAGCAATTAATAAAAGCAATTAAGAATGTTATAAAAAAAGCATGATAATTCGAATTAAATAAGATATATAGAATCATATAAGTTAAATAAAAGGAAATGACATTTATTGTTTTAATATACGAAACAATTTTTATCAACAATATAATATATAGAACATTCGAATAAGGAACTATGATATTCTAAAAGTAAATCTCTTTTCCCTTGAGATTAAGTTGGAGATGTCGTAGAGATATAAAGTCATTTCAGTCGACTGCTCGACTATAGCAGATTTTTTTCCCGCGCGCATCTCCTCTTTCTTCCTCTCTAACAATATCAATGAAAAGTACAGTGTTAATATCTCCATAGTATACGATCATTCTATTTTTCGTGTACGAGAAATCACCGTCAAGTGTAGGATGTTCTTCGAAAGAAGCTCCGACCTTACAATGCTGGATAAAGTCGCGATCTTTTCAAGCGAAGACGTTTTATTACTGTCGACCATTCAATCTCGATGAAGTGGCTCCCCGTTTTCTGCCTTTTTGAAAATCACAAAGTGGCTCTGTAGCATTGCGGAGGGTGTAGGTGAAATGCAGTGGCGCAGAAATACGTAAAAGACCCTTATTCTCATTGTACATTTCTTGTGCTAAATATGATTTTTATATCATATTTGTTGATTACTAAATTCAGAGTTATTAATATTCAGAAGTAGGAAAATATATCTGACGTTAAATGCACATTCCGATAAATAAGAATGTAGATATATAAATTAATAAGAGAATGAATTATTTGTAATTAGAAATTAGAAATTAATTTGAGAATGTAGATACATTGAAATTTCAATAAATGAATATTAGAATTTATGTAAATATTTTATCGTAACAATATATTTCAGTAAAATATAAATCGTTAATTTATATTTTACTGAAATATATTGTTACGATAAAATATTTACATAAATTCTAATATTCATTTATTGAAATTTCAATTGATCTTTACGTAAAGTCAAATTGATATAAAAACAGTTTGTTTAATAAAAATAAAAGTGCTGCATCGCTTTATCAGAAACGATATAATTTTCAATGTAATCCGGTAACACTAACGAGCGAACATGATTATCTAAACGAGAAGGGCAAAGGAGGTCTTAATGTATGAAATATTCGATACGGTAATCATGGAGAGCATTTTGCAGAAACGATAAGAGAGCTTTGCGGGAAACAATAATAATAGAAAGTTTACGACACGGTCATGTTTTCATATTATGTTACGGCCACCTACGGTCAGCTACACGGGCTACCACTTTGCGCTCACTTAAGTGGCGACGAACGACAATTCAGCAAATGTCTCTACCGTCAAATAAATTACACGAAATTACGGTGTGACATTATGTCACATAAATGGCAAGATAGAGAGACTCGCGAATGTCACGCCGGTGGGCGCAATAGCTTCCTGGAGTGCCTCGTTTTCGGGTTAATGACGAGCGGGATAATCGAAGCGCGTAAAAGTTCACGATAATAGTGGTTTGCCCTGAGATTACATTTCGGAATGTTTGAGTAGTTATTTGATGAAAGGTACCCATTTACGATTCAATAAATACATTTTCACTGCTTGTAATAATTTTTATACATTTTGACAAATGTTTATTGTTCAGTTTTTTTCATAAACACATGCTCAAGTGTTTTGACATAAAATATATATTATATAATAAATTCATCTCTAAGTATTATGAAAGACAAAAGATAAATGATAATTACAGTGTAATAACATAATAAGTAAACAAACACATATAACAGTTATTTTCATTTTATAAAAAATAGTTACAATTTTTTACAATTTACAAATAATTTATATCTTATTAATTTTGAGGGACAAATAGAAGTAACTTTTGGTTAATAAATAGTCGACAAATAAATAAATTAGTTGACAGAAACTCCCGCCTTCTCTCTACGAGATATATTTGTCTCTTATCCATCCAATTAGTAAGTCAAAGATACCGCGATGACCAACGCATTTGTAACCGGTTTAGGATTAACTAACACCGGCCCGCTGCCGCCAGGTTTCACCAGCTCAGCTTCGATACCTCTTTCTATTTCTTTCTCCCACTGTCATGGAGATATTAATTAACGTTAAGATCGATTCGATAGCATGTTGGAGTTAACGTTAATTCAACCCCGGCGATTAAACTGTCGGCAGCTGATAAATGAGTCCGCCATTATCCACAACGTTTAATGTTGACGTCGAGTGAATTTAGCATTATGATTTCGCTTCTTGCTCTTGCTGCGATTTTTTGGCACGCGCGTACGTGTCCCATATAATGTCACTAGTGATTCATTGCGTTTGCAATATATTCCATCAGGCTTAATTGCGCGGACGTTAACCCTACGTCGTATTATATACGTTGCATATAGTATATCCTCGCTGTCTAACACGAAGCAATATTATTCTGTAAAAGAGAAGGTTGTATTTTATTCGCTGAAGATCTCGAAGATATCTCGTTAACCTGAAATTAAGGTAATTAAAATAAATCGTATTTCTTTCCTAATGGTGTCGATACTAATGACGAAAGTTTCCGAACAGAGACCGGTTATTTGCATTATCTCGCAATTAAATTTAACGATTATCGAAACGAGATGGTGTTAGATATACTCGATTCCTTGGAGTAACTTTCTCTAAGAAAATTATATTTAGATATATATTTTCTTAGATTATACTTGTCTCTTAACATTATCTATTTGTCTAAACTTATTACTTAAATATGTTTTACATTTATACATATGTATATTTATGAAATTACAAGAAAATATTAATTAAGTTTCAAACCAATTTTAAATATTTGATGAAATGTATGTAATAAAACTAGAGTTAAAAGATTTATATTAGATTTGATAGGCTTGAAGAATTTCCGATAAATAGTTGCAAGTTATAAATAGAATTTTGAATAAAACATCAGTAACTTTCCATTTATTTCTACAGACGGAATATTTTTAAGTAGGACATTACCGTACTGATGAAAAAGAAAACAAATAATGTTGGTTCTTCATGAGCAAGCGTGAGCGCGAATATTTGCATTGCGTAACATGACATGTATATACTTAATACATATTCTCATTGTATTCAATCAGTAAGGTCGGCATTACAATAGTTCAAGTTCACTTATACTTAATTTATTAAAAGATACTACTAGGTTTTTACTCAAACGCAATTTAAAAACAATTAAAAATTAATAAGATGAATGTTCTTGTCAATTATTGAGTTAACGACGCAATTTATAGTTTTTAAAAAAGAAATGCATGTTTATCTAGATTCAGCTATTTTTAATAATTAATGCGAGCAAAACAGCTGTAATTAAATTGTCAAATCGTAGAAATTATATTACTGTGTAAAGCCAGGTACTCATATTTTATATAAACGAACGAACAAAGTAGAGTGTAAATGAAATGTTGCAATTCGATAACCGTGAACTGGCCGCATTGATAACACAGCTGGCAAACAAGATTTTTTACGCGTTAATCTTGAATGAGATGTAATTATAATTAACGAGATTAACGAGTGCTATCATAAACAAATTTGCATTTCATATTAATGTCTGTGTGATCGATCTTATGCATAATTCTTCCAACAAGAAAATATTATCTTGATGACAAATTATCCTTTAGCTTTCTTATTTAATTTGCATTTCGATTCGTGATTTTCGTGTTTACTCTGCTACATGATTTGTTCCACGTCTAAGAAGCTAATTACGCAATTTGGCGTTTCCACTTTATGATAGCGTCTGCATAATTAACACTTGTGGTTTTTATCACGCGGGATTATCGTGTCTTCGTAACAACTGGCAATATTATTGTTACGTAACATATTTATACGTTTAATTTTGTCCGAGGAAAGATTTCTACTTCAATAATCGATATTAATAAAGATGTGATGATATATACATCTGAACATATGCTATTCCCTATTATTTTTAAAACTTTGAGCTAATCGCGATTTAAGTCAATTTTAGAGAGAAGTTATACATGCATAATAAATCTGAAATCTAGAAAGTTAGATGTTATTGAGAAAGAAGACTATTAATTTTTTTTTAAATTGAATTAATAATACCAGGAGAGAGAAATGTCTAATTCATTCATTTCTGTGAAAGAATGTGAATTTTTCGCTTATCTATTTCTTCATTTCGAGATCGCTAGGCTGCTTATGAAGTGATGATGGATCGATTTAACAGTCGCGGGACTCGTTTGTTTAGCAGCACGAAATAATCTGTAATCTGTACTGTCGCGTGTTTTCTGCCACGCGGGTTTATCGCGATCGTTAATACACCCTTCGTGGAAGGTATTTATCGGCAGATAATTAATTTCGTTGCGTAACGCTGGGTTAATCGCTCATTAAAACTCACCCCGCCCCCGTCGCGTCGCCTTCTCCGAAAAGCGGGACAGGCGCATTAATTCGACAACAGATAATTTTGATCGCGCCGTAATGTCGATAATTGGATTGAAAAACACGAACCGGGTTATGGCGATAGGCCGCGCGATCGGATCTTCGAGAGTATCGGCTCTCTACGAAAAGGTACGCTAATTAAATCATTACAGTTAACGATCGACAACGATGACGATGACGATTCACCTTATGTTACGTAGGCGGACTCAGCATTTAAATGAATTGAAGCGATAAAAACGGCGTCGCATAGCGTGAATATTGATGGATTGCGGGCGTATATTTCTGGTAACCATCGTTTGTTATTTAATAACGAAAGCGGGATGAGTTAGCAGGAAGCCCTCTTTTATGCAAAGCGAAACCGTCATGTTCTCTTCCGACTATAGATTTTTTTTTCACGTAGCAATTGACTATGCAATCATTTTCTCTTTGCATTGATAATTCTTGGTAAACTTCATCAAGGGACTGATTAACAATAGATATTTAATATTGAAAACAAAAGATTCTGTTATTAAAACTATAAAAGAGACTGAAAGGCATGATAGATGATGATTTTCTTCGATAAACATTGAGCTAAATAATTAATCCGAAGTTTAAAAGAAATTTGATGATTGAGAGATGAGTATATTTTTTTATATTTGTAAACTACAATAACAGACAATAAAGTGAAATAATTGTATGGATTAGAAACTTTAAAGTAAATTTAGGGACTTAATTTTTTAGAATTCCTGGAGAGGAAAGGGGATTATAGATCTCCATATCGAACTGATATGTATGTCAATATTCATGCACGTATAATACACGTTATATATTACAATACTAGGTCAAAACATATTAAAGTGTTATTATAAAGATGATATTTTAAATATAATTAATTATTGTTGTTTACGTCAAAAATTGATTTTCATTGACTTAATTAATTTACATATGTGTTGCACTAGCCACTCAATTATATGTTAATATTGTAATTATCGATTATGAGGAATAATTCATCTCTCTCTCTCTCTCTCTCTCTCTCTCTCTCTCTCTCTCTCTCTCTCAATATTTTCTCTGAAATTAAAACTTTTTATTACAACAAAACACATTGTTAACCATATCGTTATAGTTTTGCAAGTTTTCAAAACATACAAAATGTGATATTTTGATCGCCGCATTTATCATACACATAATATGTATATACATTGTCAAAAAAATATCCTTTTACCTATCCAACGATTATTATCAATTTTATTATATATTCTATTACTTGAAAATAATAATAACTATTATTAACTGGTAAATTCGAATTAACCTTATTACTTGATAAGATGTTGTTAGTTGGTAAATCGTCGTGTGAATTTAAGTAACATATTTATTCAGTATATCATATGTGTGAACAAAGCTTATAGGAAAAGTATAATAGGAATTAATGATGACTCATGAAATCCAAATTGCATTTAGAATGTTTAAAATGTGAATTGATTTTAATCAATTGTGGAAAGATCTTGACCCGGTAGTCTAGTGAACTTTGTCGGACCTTATCAAGATCATAAATAGGCATCATGAAAATAAAATGCGCATAAAAAATGTAAAACCATTACTATTTGCAAAATATGCATCATTGTAAAAAGCGCAGTTACATTCTGACGTCGGTATACTGATGATTAGTTTGACGTCAATAATAATGTTAATTCTTTATAAATAGAACTGAACTTTATTTCTTATGAAAACATTGTATTTTTATCAAATGTATTAAATTCTTCCACTTTCTAATATTTTGAAATTGAAATTTAAGATTTAATATATTATTGAGATATTTATCATATTGTATAAAACATCAAGCATAAATAAGTCAATTATATTACTTCCACGTCAATTATATTACATCAGTTTTTATTACTTTGATGCGTGTGAAAGAGTCTGATAAAAATTTAGAAATACAAATGACAAATCACTTTATTTTAAATACCTTACATATTAATTAATAATGACAACATTTTTTAAATATATTAAATATACTAAATATAAAATGGTATATAAAAATAAAATATAAGACACAAAATTTGATATGTTTTTCTTTGATGCAAGAGATAATAACAAAATATGTGAACGATCTGTCTTCATAATAAAATCTAACAAGCAATACAGTAGCTCGCGTGATACGATCTGACGTTATCTTATACTTACTGAAACAGTGGTCGAAGCAGGCGATAATGACTGGCGACTAATTGCGCGATTAAAATTCAGGCACGTACCATCCAGTTCTTCGGAGAATATTCCAACGCGAGATTTTTTTGTGACTTACACAGATTAAGTTTAATTAAAAAGATAGTTAAAAGTGTATCACATTTCTACGAAGAAGTGCCTAACAAGCAATTTCCCCGGCGAAGTTTATGCGATTTGTTTGCGAAAGATTTTATACTATCATATCGTTTATTAATTTTAATTTAGTCATAAAAATTACTTCGTGAATACCATCTAATCTTGCGCTATAAATGGCAGATGATATATTTCTATGAGGATGTTTAACTTTGGTTGCATCACGTGAATGATAAGATAAAATTGATTATAAATTTACAAGTTTGTATATGTGTATTTGTACGTAGTTGTAACCCTCGGAAGATAAAACGGAGCTGTTGACAATCGCAATGCAGCTTCAATTTTATAAATAACGTTCCAATTATCGTAAATAAGATTTGTGCAATTATAATGACGTAAGATATTTAATACTTCAACTTTTCCTTATGCTAGCTGATATTTTTTTATAAATTATTTTTAGAGTTATTTGTCATTCCACAACGCAATTAGTTTATTTCATTTTAGGGTTATCTGTGTTGCGTTTTTCATGTTTCTCTCTCAATGCGATAGTTACGATACTGTGTAATTCCACAAAATTACTTGCTAGAACTTCTGTTTGGTCTTATAGATCAATCTAATTTCCTAGATCCTTTTATCTAAGAACGCTCGAAGAGTCGCTACCAAGAGTCGCGGAACAAAGCTGCAATTAACTAATGCAAAAATGATATATCGCGGGCGGCCGCTCGCGAATGAAAGGGGGCTAGCCGGGGCGGACGGGCCACCAGACGAAAAAATTCGGAATATTTATGCTCGGTATTATTAGCGCATGTCGGCGATATCTCGGTGGGCATCGCTAATTAGCCCGCGCGAACGGCGCGGGCCTTTCGGCAAACAGTGCTGGCTACTGTCTTCGAAGGTTCTTCCCCGGGCGCAATCAAGATGGTGGCGCCAACCACCCGGCGAAGTCGATTCCGAAACTAATTGCCACGGCTAATTTATCCCAACGACATATACGCACAGAGACGCCATTCTCGGATACCGCGTAATCGCGCTCTCGTAATCGCCGTCGTACGCCGAGGAGATCCGCGCGGACGACCTCCTCATGTAGGTGCTCAAACTTAGACACACTTTGAATCGATCACGGTATCGCAGTATTATTGTCTGCGACTGAACGAGGTAGATGACTTCCGTCACACAATTATACGCCCGATGTTTCATTATCGATATTTTCCTGTTTGTGACATCTTGATGAAAATTCGATGAAAACTGACATCTCGCACCTTTAAAGAGAAGGAATGTAAGAAATAAGAATGCAGTTGATACATTTTATGTTTTTTTATACATTTTCCTAGCTTTTCGTAATTTTCGATGAAAATGAGACCTTATTACGAAGTTACTTATAAAATCGTTGTTGAAATTGTTCAAGATCGTTGAAATTGGCAATCTGTGAAATATGTATATTAAAGTAAAAGAATATGAAAGAAGAATGTGAAAAAGTAATATAGGCTTATTTAATCGTTTTATTTAAATGGATACTATTTTTATCCAAATTTAATTTAAAATAAATTTTTAAAGCGTAAATGAAACATAAATATAACATAATTAAAATATATAAATAATTATCTAATATAAATATATAATTATAAAATAAAAATTTAAAAAACTAATTTCAAAATTGTTCAAAATTGTTCAGAATCTCTCTTGATTGAGACCTACTTCATTAAGGCGAAAGAAAGGATCTTAGGTAATGAGGGGAATAAATTTGTGCTATTTACGATAATACAATTTATTAAATAAATTCTGCTGATCGTTCTTATGATTTACATTTATACAAAATTGGAAAAAGAATTTTCTCCATATTACCGAGATTCATTTGTTTTATTATTTGCATTTAGTAATGCAAATGCAACCCCATTTCTCGAATAGTCACTAGGTATTTATGTACAAAGTAATTAACGCGCGGTGCACGAGTAATATTTACAATTCTATTTACAACAATTTTTCCAGCCTTTTCAAAACAGGCGACATTGGCACAGACGAATTTTTAACAGACTTGTGAGCTTTCACTTCTTTAAACTAATACTGGAAAATGGATAAAGCCAATGATGAGATCTCTCTTCCTCCCTCCCTCTCTCTCTCTCTCTCTCGTTTTCTCTTTCCTTCTCTCTTTTTGAGATCATTTTAAGATCATTTAACGTATTGCATATCGCATAATTTTTAACTCTGCCCTTTTTGTGCAATCGAAATCATTCTTCAGGATATAAAATTCGATGACAGATTCTTTAAGTAGTTTCTAACCGGTATCAAATGTTACTGCTCTCATTCCCTCGCGGGATGCTGAGTGATTGCATGATGAGGCGTCAATCCGGGATGAGACAGCATCCCTACGGGATAAAGTCCCGCGGTGGTTAAGATCCCTGGATGCGAGCCGTACAGAGCCGTATGATGCTGTCTCACGGCCGACATTCTCAGCTTCTCGATTTCCGCTTCTTGCAAACGCTTCGCCTTAGCACGTCGGTTCTGAAACCAGATCTTCACCTGCAACAATAAATCAATTCGACTTTGCAACGACGTATGTAGGATGATGAGTTCCGACATGATGATTAATATGGGATATAACGATGTTGAGATGTAGCTTCCAAATTTATACGCATTGCAAATAAGTAACGTTATATCAATATAGAAAGAATACATATAAGGAAATAATTACATTCACGAAATAACTTTACGTAAATTTTGAACAAAAAACACGGAAAATAATTTATTTTTCAATCTGGAATTAATGCAGAGGCCAAAAAGTTTATTACAAGATACCAGTAATATCTGATAATATCTATGTTAATATTGACTAGATAATATAAAATTTGCCCGACGTTAATTTAGAATACAGTGCAAATAAATTCTATCAGTTTTATGATATCATATAATTTCATGTAATTTTATTCGACCGTTGAAAATTGTCGCGAGCGTTTGGCATCGCGTCTAAAATCTTTGAAATAAACTGGAAGATAGAGCATTAAATTCCGTTTAAATGTCACTTTCGAGATGTAATTTTGGCAAACGGTGTCTTCATGACATCGCGATAAAGTCTCGAAGAGAGGAACTGATAAATAATCCGCGATATCGCAGCGAAACATCTGCGGCTGTAAACGAACTATTATCCCTCTCTGTAATTTTATCGACGTCTATCTTAATCGAATAATCGACGTAGTTGTTGTCTGATCGTTTCGAAGCGGCAGCCTGCGCGGAAATGAGCTCACACGATTCGCGCTTACCGTGTTTGTACGCACGAAGGCACGCGAAATGCGTTTCGGAAATCACTGCCAGAGAATCGGGATCTCAGCCGGAGATAATTGGCCGGTCATCGCGTGCTATTGCGGAACGCGTTTCAGGCAATTTGTTGTCTATTAATAAAATTACCGTCCTCTTTGCTTTGTATCGCTCGGGTAACGCGTATTTACGTGCGCTAATTACCGCACATCTGGCAGCGCCGTGCGGTTACTATAACTAAGCTGTGACAGGCATGCACGGACTGTTCTGACTCGTGAATGGCACCCGGCTCTGAGGAAATAAAAGGGGCGAAGTACATAGTCAGTGCCAATTTGAAATTCTAGCGGACGCCGCATGAAATCAATTGCCATGCCGCATTTCGAAAAAAAATTACGATCCTCATGGCAAGCTGAATATTAATGTACTAATTTGATTGCGTAACGAGTGAAGAATTTACGATACTCTATAAAATGTGCTTTCAACTCCGGTTCTCCCGACAAACTATCTTCATAAATTCTTGTAATGATTTAGAATAATGAGCTATATAATAATTTACAATAAACTGTCAATAACATTAAAACGGTTGTAAAATAATGTCAGTAGAAAGTTGAACTAATTGATAAATTATTCATTAATTAATGCTAACAATATCATTTACGAAATTATATTAATATTTTATGTAAAAGATCAGAGAAAGTGATTCTTAAGTGATTTTTGAAGAGGAGAACTAGTCATGCTTTGTTTACGTTTTATTACTAAATATTTATGATTATTATAGACTTTATTTAGACTTAAAAATTATGCTGTGCTAGGAACTGTTCAAAGCAGTTTAATATCAAATTTAAGGGCAATGATATCAAAATTCCATTAACTTGCCCACGAAGCGATAGTAATAAGTTTTTACCTGTGTCTCTGTGAGGTGTAATGATGACGAGAACTCTGCCCTCTCGGCGACACTCAAGTACTGCCTCTCTCTGAACTTCTTCTCGAGGGCTAGCAACTGCTGGGTCGTGAAGGGCGTTCTGGGCTTTCGGTTTGGCTTGTGCTTCCTCAGGTTGCACTTAATCTTAGCTGGCTCGCCGTTCTCTGAAAGAAAAAAAAAGGAACACGCTCTCAGTCGAAGTGCATGTTGCGCACGAGAACAGCGACGAGCATTATGCTCGTACGAACAAACTGACGGACAGATATCTCGCGAAGGTGTTCCGCGGGATAGGTAGGCCAACGGAGGAAAGGGCCCGCGACCGCAATATCCCGTTTTTGTCGGCCTCGAACCGACGGAATAGCCCGGCGAGGGCAAACGCGTCTTTTTAGGGTGCAATTCATAATTTTTCCGTCGGAACGGCGCCGCAAACTGGCCTCATTACTTTTTTGCCGCCCAACCGCAAAATTCCGGCCGCGAATTGTTTCTACACGGCCGAGCCGCGGCTACCGCTCGCATAAGAGTGCGGATCGTAACGCCTGCTCGCGCGAAGGAAGACATCGTCGTTGGTGAACTTGGTATTCTTCGCTCGCTTTGCTAGGAAAAGACGCGGCCGTGGCATCGGTTAATTGCGCGTATACGGCTCGATGGTTAATGTTATTTTCTTAGTCGTGATCGTATAGTAAGATTTTGTATTCAATACAAGTATACTAATTTCGTTATATGTATATAAAAACAGATGTTATTAATCAATTCAGTATCAATTTGTTGGATTTGTAACATTTTAATCAAACGAGAAGAAATTCCGTGAAATTTGATTACGTTGCAAGTATTTAGGTGCTGCAAATAAAAAATTCTTTTTAAATCTTATGAATTCTCATAGATAACTAATTAAGAAATTAATGTAAAAAAATACAGGGAAAATTTTGCATTTCTTTAATAATTTATAATATTTTCTAATTGTTTCTCAATAAAACTTAAAACAGTCATTATTTCATTTAAATCATAGTATGTAGTTGAAGAGAAAATAACATATACATAACGGATATACATCAAACTTGTATGTTTTTAAATGTTTTATAGCTCAATGTACAGAAAATATCGTCTATGTCTCCACGTTCAGATAATCGAGAATGCGTCGAACCACTACGGAACAGAAAGGAACACAGGGAGTCCGGTATCGGAATATATCGGTTATATTCCTCGAGATTTGTCTCGAGACAATTGACAGATTTGTAGAGCGGAGGTGAACAGCTTCTGTACCGAAACAGCGAGTCGAGATCACGACGAGACAAAAGGCCACATCGCCGTCGTCTTGGCAGTTGCCGTTTCTGAATTTCAAATTCGTCGTCGGAACCGCCCTTCGCTCGCCTTCTCTCGCCTTGTCCTCCTCGTTCCTCCCTGTCGCCGTTCCAAGATTCTCTACGCATCAGCCCAGACTTATAACACAGTAGTATGCGCCATGCTCGATCCTACTTCGGAATTGTCCTTTGTATACGTTCTTCACCGCTCGCTAAGGGTTCCAATTAGTCTCGGCATCCGGTGATCTCTCCGCGTCGCGGGGCCACCAAAAACGCGGAGGCCAATTTCAATCCGGGACTACCGATCGAGAATGTGCATTCGAAATAATTAGCTGATTCCGCCGAGATAAGCGTGTTCCACGAATGCAACGATCATCGAACGTAGCGTAAACTGGAAAGGAAGGATCGTGAACGGTTGGGTGTCTTTTATTGCATTGCATAACGATCGAAAGGATTAACGTTCTCCTTATAAACGTGTTCGATTTCCTCACTACGCTTATGTATTTATAGCACTGTGTGCCTTTTAAAAAAAATTTAGATCCAGATGTTTACGAACAAAGTGAGTAATGACGCGAAAATTATTAATTTGCAATTGCAATTACTATTATATCAGAGAAATCATATCTTTATTTAAAAAGAAAAACTATGATCATTTTCTACTATTTCTAATTTATATAGCCATGTAAGATAAAAATAATAATAAGAAAAATTGACAATTGATTTTAAAAACTTGAAAAGACGTCTTAATAAATTCGTATGTATAAAATATTTAAATTTTTAAAATTTTTTGTACAAATTTTAGCAAAAATTTATTAGTATGTAATGCATTTAGCATTACATGTTCTTTCTTAATAATGTTCAAATTATATCAGAAAGCAACATTTTCAAAAGAATTGTGTATTGTTTGTGCAACTCAAAGATAAAACTGTTTAAATTTTGCGACACTTGTATCACCAGTAAATTTTTTTACGGTACAGAATCACTTATTTAAGATAATCATGATAAAAGAACGGTGGCGTAAAACTTTGAAGGGGTGCGCCGATCTGTGAAAATACCCTCTACGAGAGTTCATATTTCAGAATTATGGCATTTTGCCCGTATCGTATATTTCACACACGAGATCTTATTTGAGAATTTATTCTTGTGTTTACAAGTAGCTATTTTAGCTTTTGGCTAAATTTTATTTTATTTATAGATACCTATATTTCTTTAATAATGTAAATGATAATTCAACTAGATATTAGCAAGGTATAAATTTTTAATTAATAAATATATTTAAACTTTTTAAATTCTTGAATGATTTAAATATACATTAACTATATTCGTTATCAAAATTAATCTAAAAATTAATAAAACAGAATTCATGCAATATATCAAAAAACTAATTGTAAAAAATGTGTTATATTTATATTACATTAAAAAGAAACGTCTGAAAAGAGATTCATACAGGATAATTAACGCAGAGACAAACAAGCTAATTAAATTTAGCAGCAGAAATGATTAAATGTTTGAAGAACGTTAAAGCAGATCTTATTGCGTAACAATATTAGATAAATATTTTATCTATGAATCATAAGAGAGTTCTTTCGTAACAGTCATTTATCAAGCGAGAATACGTGAGAATTGCTTGGCCCAGTCGAGCGACGGTAGGCTATCGTTCAGTAGTGGCCGAAGCGGCTGTTAGAGAATCAATTTTTATTCGCCGATTGCTCGATTTGTCTCGGAAAGTTCTTTTTTACGATAGTCATCTATTGTTTCGTTGAAAAATCCATGAGCTAATTATGTTCAGTCCTGCGTCTCTAGTTGTTTTCTTAACGAGACAAATGACGCAGATTGTCTCTTCAACAATCGTCTTTTGTAATCCATAAATCTTTAAGTAATTAGCGCCAGATGTGATTTATTTACAGTCGTGTCAGGTAGTTAAAGAATATATTATATGTTTGTTTGTGCTAGTTATATGTTAGAATTAGAGATTTACGATTACTTGTAGAAAATTGTTAAATTATGTTGTTGAATTATTGAGTTGTAAAACCGTAAACAGAAAGTACATTTGCGTGATTATTACCACGAGATAGCCTTCTGTGAAGCTTATGTTTTCAGAATATCATCACGTTCAATATTACGTATCGATAAGGAGTAAAGTTGTCTGGATTCTATATAGCAACGAGAAATTGCTATCCGTAAACCGCGTCTGTAACCGCGTAATCGTTTTAGCCGCAATGAACCATGAAAAGAATCTGCCGAGAAACACAAGGGCGATTGGCACTCCGCCAAAGCTCAAAGACAATCGCAAACACAGTTGTCGTCGCATGGTCAAATAGCTCGGCTCTTTTGAAATTAACGTTAGACTAACTAAATGATTAATGACTACTTGATGAAACGATTAATGGCTACTTAGGAGAACTATTATTCGGAACATAAAGGAAAATGAGATTTCTCTGTCAAATATCATCTTCTTCACACTGAAGTATCATCAATATGGAGATTAGAATGTTTCAGTAAATGAGGACGTTGAATTAGTCGAATTAATCATTTTAGCATTAATATTTCAAAACAAAAATAACATTTCAAAAATACATATAGATCGCCAAAAAACGAAAGTTGATATTTACCGTTTAGAGGAGCATGATGAGAGAAAGGAGAAGGGAAGAATGCGGCAGCCGCAGCTGCATTCTGATGTCCGCTGCCCCAAATTGCAGGGTGAAGACTAGGCGGAATATCCGGGATACCGCTGATAGTGGCGAAACCGCCGAGATAAGCCGGGGTTGGTCTAATAGGGGTTGGACTGGACGGATGCTGAAGATCCTCCACGTCGACCAGTCTGCTCTCGTCGTCCTCTTCGATATCGTCCGTTTCGGAACACCTCGAGCGGGCCTCACCGTGAGAGCTGCTTCTCGGCGATTGCGAACCGGTATCTTGGTGATTGCCGCTGATTTTCGAAGATGAAGAACAACCTACTGTGGGTTCTGGTGTAGAACTGGCGTCGGTGGATGGGTGCACGCGGTAGTCGATGCTACCAGAAGTCGATCGTTTGCCGGGTGACTCAATATTGCAGGCATAGTCAATCGCTTCGGAATACCTCGGTGGTGTTCTGGATTCCGAAGTATTATGTGGAGAAGTGCAGTGTATCAATCTGGTTTCTTGATTGAGATTTGGCGACGATGATAAAATAAATTTTGACGTTTTAAAATCGCACGGATGCTTCAATACACGAGGCTCCTGCCGAATCGACGCATACGAGACAATCGGTGACGATCTGGGTGATGTTAGAATCGCGTCCTGTCTCGTCGACGGCTCCGACGTCTTTCTAGTGTCCGCTAGCAGAGCCGCGACGGAGAAACTCAGTCGATGAGCCGGTTTGGGAGTTGCCTGCGACGCCTGAGCCTCATCTGGCGAATCCGGACTGGTCGATGCAGGCGTCACCGGCGAAGTCATCCTTATTACTGTCATTCTTAGACGTCAATCAGTCACGTTTGTATCGATTAGCACTGCTGGGATCCGCAATAACGATGCTCAGATATCTCTGTAGTCTGAACAAGAGCTATTCGCTCATTCCGCGACGGACTAGAGGCTCGACGCTGTTCACTACTTCACGAATGGCTCTTCACTGACTCGCGCATAGTCCCTTACGAATCCGAAATCCAGCGTTTGCTCGCCGACGGTCAGCTCCAAAGGAGGACGCGCGCGAAGCACATCGATCACACTAGGGATTCGACGCTTTGACAGGTTTCAGTAGATCGATGATCGCTGACCAGCGGCTCTGGATAGCTTCTAGCCAAGCCGAGCTCTCCGTGTGGACTGAGTTTGACCGCTCAACCAGCACCGCCCTGATTTTTCGTTTTGCCTTCGGCTAAGCGCTCGTAGTGGGGTCGAACACTCGTCGACGGAAGAGAGGTCTCTTCGTAGAAGTGGGGAATCCGGACGATAGAGCGAGAAGGAGAGGATCAGAATGGGGCGAGGCTGGGAACTACTAACGGGGGCATTCCTCGCGACGCTCCGCCCCCGTGGCTGGAACCCAGGAGCAGGAGGAATTATCTATACAGCGATTTTTGTACCGAGGGATAAGTTTCTCTCGTGCAAATGCGACGTGCCGTCACGGAGCGGGAACGGCGCGGAAAGGGGACAGCGACGAGGGAAAGATTTAATCGCCACTCGCTTTACTACGTCGGAGACGGTAATGAGCGCAATTGAGCAATTAGGCGAGGTGATTAAGATTGAAAAAAAAAAATTAAGAGTGCGGATGAGATAGTTTTCAATTGTCGCTGCATTAAATAACACCGATAAAGCGAAGACATTATGTTTGGATTAATCGACATAAAGTGTTGTTGTGAAAGCAAAGTAAAAACATCCAAAAAAACTTTAATTTTTTTATTGCGCTATCTTTTGGATAAGTAGCTTCGATAGCTCAATCTATCTTTTAACAAAAATTTTAAGAATTTGTTTATGAAGATAGTGTTACAAACATAACATTGATTTTAATTGCAAAAAGCGAACTAAACAACAAGTTGTTTGTTTTTCGATTAATTTTTAGTCAATAGATTTCAAGCAAAATTCGATTCATGATTTTTAATTTGGCAAAGAATTTGCCTTAAAAAATTAATATAATATTAAACCTCATCACCATTTCTTACTGAATTAATAAGTAATTTGTTATACATATACGTTTATTCTGTTATCCGAAATAACTTTATGATATAACATAATTACAACTTTACAAAATAAATAGCATTATTATTATTTTGAATTAATTATAATCCAAAATATAACAATGTGAAATAACGCATTAATAATATATAAATCATAATTAATTAATATATAAATCATAATCGTAAAGATTAAATCGTAATCGCAGGAAATGCAAGACGTGAAAATATGTGAATTCCGAAATTTCAGCCATGTCTTCTCGGTCCAGTACGGAGATACAGTTTGCTCGCGCACATATAGGTAGGTAGGCATATCGATTCGCAGTCGAACGTCAACCCCTCTCAGTCTCGAGACTTCCCTCTCAACGTTCAGCCCCTAAATCGAGCCGTCGCATCGCTCCGCGTCGCCGCGTGTCGGGAGATTTTTGGGGTTCGTCCGTGGTGCTCGTTTGTTCTGACGGCGCGCTCAGATTCCATCGTCGCGCACCCGTCCGTCATATTTACGGTGACTCCGTCACGTAACTTCGCGATAAGCAAAAACAAATGAGTCCCGATAGGGGCCGATAAAGCACCCAGCACCCGTACCCGCCGAATAAAACCTCGCGGACGTTCTTCCATTTTCACGGAATTGGCTGGCGCCGTAAATTTCATCACTCGGAAATCCGCGCGGCGTCTATTTTCGCCACTTTATCGGAATCGATGTCGAATTCTAAAAACATATCGCGCACCGTACAGTGCGAGCAAATGAATATTGTTTATACGTTATTCGTAATCATTTCTAATAGACAAAGAATATCGAGACGACAATGTCGACAATGCTCGTTTGTTTGTTCGATGTAATAAAGACTCCGAACAGGCGAAGTTATTAATCGCGAATGAAAACTTTGTGGGAAACATTCGATATAAAACAGACGCACGATTGTCTCTCGGCGATCAATTAGTACACAGAATGCTTCGTGACACACTTTAATGATGCCGCTCAACTAGAGCCAAAATATAGATATGCATTGTTGAATTGACCTTTTCACGCAACTGCCTTTCTAAGAAATTGTTATTCGTCCGTCGATATCATCTCAGACTCGGGTTATACATAATGAAGCAGAGATACACAAGACGATTCACCGCCGGTTAACTTCTTCCACGGCTAAATCGGTAGACTTACGAGTACAACAACGCGATATTACGCGAGCTGCACGCTCGGCAATCGGGAAGAAATCACGATGGCAATAAAGAGGCTCATAAACTCCCGTAACAAAGCACTTCGCTATCTTTCGTTACTCGAGGCATTAATGTTTACGGGCCATTGACTTTTAAATTCGCTTCCGTGAGCATATCTATCCCGTTTTCCTCCCAAGATAAATTTGCGTGTCCGATTGGCGAGGTCGTAATTTCGTTCTCCTGCGCTGACTTCTTCTGAAAATTAATCGCAGTATTCATCGGAGTATTCTCAAGATATTTAAATTTTCAAAAATTGTAATGTTTACATGCAGCCCATCGCAGAGAAATTTTAATAAAAGTTAATCAAACGAATCCAAATATCTTTATCTCTCTTCAGTCTTCTTAGAATGAATTCGGGTAAGAAATAGACAGTGCTAAAAAATATATAATTACATTCTGATAATATCTTAAATAAACTAGCTGTTGTGTGCTGTTTGCTATTACGACGTAATCTTTCGCAGGAAACGAGTGTTTTCGATTAGAGCACACCGTGACGGTACGATCATCGTTATTAAACATTGTCTTCCCAATAATTAAGGAGGACACGAGCGGGATCGGGAGATGCCGTTGGTGCGGGATAGAGAAGGATGAGCTAATTTGGATGGTTACCAAGGCAAACGATACGTTAAATAGATAGGACGGGGTAAGCAGTGGGGAACCCGACATAATGAGGACCACCCGCTAGCACCGTAAGACCTACTTGGTACACGTACTCGGTGTATCGTAGAATTTCACTTGAATATCCGCCATTTGTTGCAAACTTCTGCGTAAGGTACCGTCATACTCTCATTAATAATCTTCCCTATAGCAATTCTCTTATAAAATTTAATTAGTGCATAACATTGAACGTAATGTATTGATTTAATTTAACCAATTTTTTAAATAATTCCTATAATTCCTAAAGTAAGGGAGTTTATTATAAAGCAAACAAGATCTATTTATATTTATCATATAATCTACAATTTAATTTTTTAATTTTAATTTGATAATTTAATTTTATTATTATGTAGATTTATAATTTTTATTAATATACATATGTATATATAATTTAATAATAATCATATAATAATTATATATAATTACATTAATACATATCACTTTTGTTATATAATTTATCTATCTTTATATTAATATTTATAGTAAATTTGCAAATTAAGATTTTTGATATAACACTAAATTCAATTTTATAGATAGATAAAAGATAATGTAAATTCATAATAACGTATAGTACACAATGTACAATTATATAAATAGTACAACTTGGTATATTATTGCTATTTAAGATTAAGAACTTAATAAAAATTTAAAAACTTAGAAATTCTCGAGTAGTTACGAATAGTTACGAGTAACGTATCTCGTAGCGTATCGCGTAGCATCGAGACACCCTGTACGTGCAAAGTGCCACGAGTTGGCTGTTAATTATTAGCGAGCCGCTATATTGAGCATGAAAACAGTATTTCTTTCGGGCAGAGAAGATTCAAGTCAAATTGGCGTTAAAATTGCAATCACGGTGGTCCGTCTTTCTCGCTTCGTCTCGCTCCATCAGCTCGTTCCTCGCTTCCTCTCGTCCACAGAATTAGATCGTCTATTCTCAGAGAAAACGCGCACGCTCACCGCGCTCGGCTCTAATAGCCGTTTAGAGGGTTAATTTCTCTTCGGGGGAAAAAAAAAGAATCTGGTCATGGGAGCGTGCTCTTGCGTTTTTGCAGTCGATACGCCACTTATATCATGATGATGAATATCGAGCGAGTCAGAAAAAATTTGTACTCATGAGATATGTGAGCTTAAGAAAATTGGTGAAATGTAAATAGTATTTTATACGCTTGGAAATTTATTAGTGAAATTATTATGATAAAATTAGACGAATTCACACGTGCTTCAAATAATATTCATATGAGCAATAAAACTTTCTCATTTAGCTAATTTATATATATTTTGCAAAAGAATGCTCAAGTATATCTACTAACTACAAGAGCAAGTTATTTTACAAAAAATCTTTTATTAATAACTTGTTGAATTAATGTTCTATTATCTACATCTTTATGTTGTTGTTATATACAATCATTCCATTTTTATTAAAAACATTATGATTATTGAAACTAAGAAACATCATTTGTGATATATGCTTATTGCAGACTGTTTTTGTTTTACTATCGTTTTGAAAATTGTATTTCAGATTTTTTTTAGCAGAAAGATTGCATCTCGTAATCTCGCGAGTTCGTTGCTCGCGGGCGTGCATTCCGCGCTTGTCGCGTTTTAATTTAAGTACCTCTGACTCGATTGGGCTCTTTGAAGCATTGCGTGTCACAGTGTGTAGGTACCATACCCATTCCGCGAACCTGGCGTATGATCGCATTTGCACGAAAGCCACGACGGACGGAACGCTGCTCGTTTGTTTCAGATTTCTGCCAGGAAACACGCCGTCTCACCCTCCTACCTACCTGACTCACCCTTTCTCATACTCTCTCTCTCTCTCTCTCTTTGTCTCTCTATTTCCCTACTCTTGATCGCATAGTCAGACGGCAGCCGCAGGAGGGCAGTGAAACACGCGCCCGTTTGTGTGCACGCAGAAACCGTAAGCGACTTCGTTTCCCGCTTTTTGCGAATGGTCCACGAACGCTCGCATAGCCAATAATTGAATATTAAAGCCGGAATAGCGTAGGTGGAGACAGAGAGAAAGAAAAAAAAAGGAAAGAGAAGGGAGATTGAAAGAGATGAGGGAGCGAAAGAATGTAAAAGAGAGAAAGCAACAGAGGGAGAGAGACGGAAAGAAAGAGCGATGGAGAGAAAGCGGTGGCTGTACAACAGGATAGGCGAGGGTGAGAAGGGGAAGAATCACGGGGTTGGGCACGGTCGATGTTACCGTATGGAGTAGGGTGGACTGGGTGGAAAGGGCGGCCGGGGGAGAGGGAGTGAGCGACACTGCAAAAGGCGAACCCGCGAGAGTCGCGGCGATGGGGGAGAAAATCGATATTTTAATTGGACAAAATAATTGGAACGAGCGAACGAATGGAAGATCGTAATCTCCAGGCTCCCCTTTGTATATTGGCGAACCTGCACGTCCCATCCAATCCTCCCTCCGATCTCCCTTCTCCCTCGCGACCCTCCTGTCCCGTCCTTCCTCTGTCTATTTCTCTCGCTCTTTCCCTCTGCGATTCATCTCTTGTTCACCGAACAATTCTCCCTCCTGTTAACGTACTCCCTACCCTCCATACCTGCTATATCGCGTAGATGTACGTTACGTGACATTAATGATTACAAAAGGAGTATACGGGATTTAAGACTCGCGCATTTGACCGCTAAAATTACTTCCAATCATCAGTACGCGACTTGTGAAAATAGGAAAATATTATGAAAGCCCGAAAAATTTCTCTTTCTTTATTTGATTTAATTTGTCTAGCATTTAAGGATTTAAAGAAAATTGAGCTTAAGACTTGATTTAATTTTAATTATATCAATTGGTCTTATCTATTTCTTACATTACGATTCAGTATTATTTTTGCAGACTTGACGACTTAATTCGACAATATAAAAATAATTGTTCATTTATACCGATATACGATGAGCAGATTTATACCACGTGCGAACGTGAGTGGCGGTAAACGAAGCGCGTCGAACGGATAGCGCATAATGTCCGATAATTTCGCGTTGTTTCAGTTAATTAAATTTCATTTTATCCACCCTCTCCTCTAAGCGGTTTACGCGCGGCGGTTCATCCCCCGCTGGTTTGACAGTTGACCAACGGCACGATAGCGAGCGCGCCGTCGAGCCGGCCAATTTCATCGCCGCCGGTTCATAAAATTAGAATACGCCCGAGGAAAACCACTACTGGCCGTGCCGGAACTTCAAAGACTTTCGTGAAATCTCCGAGTAACTGCCTTAAGACGCTGCGACTTTCAAAGTGAGATCGGTTCGCGGCAGGCTACATTTCTATTTCGCGAGATTGATACGTTTGAAGGATATCAAATTATTGTATTTGTTGAGTTGAGCCGCATAGTTATCGGCTATTACTGTTATTCCATCTGGATTTAAATTAACGCCACATTAGGATGATACTTTTCTATTCGACGGCCAGTTTTATACACATTAAAAAAAACTTTATATTAGTTAATTGTAATATTTCCAAAATGTAGTTAAATCTATTTTATTTGGCAATTTCTTCTCCTCTAAATGAATTATAGATAGTACTTACAGAAGTAGAAAAGGAAAATTTTACCTCATTAAATTTAATATCAAGTTGCCGACAATTCCCTCATAAATTGGAATTAATGTGCGTCGTAACAACTTCTCTGTCGTTGAGTAGAGATAATTACGTAAGAAGAATACTACACCGTAAATGGAATAACGGACAATAATTTCCAATAATGTTTCCATTTTATATCTTGCAAAATAGAGTATAATTTCGAGCGATCAATTTATCTGATCAGACGTATCAAAAATGAAGAGTGGCGATATACAGCGCGTGGTGCTAAGTCACCCGTTGTCGCGGCCAATTACGCAGGGCCCAAATATTTTCGCTCCGATTTCGTCCGGCGTGAAATGGAGCGTCGCGAAGGGGGTGGAGAGAGATGGGAGGACGGGAAGGGTCACGGCCGAGGATAAGGGTCTTTGCGCCTCTGGCGCAGTCGACACCTCCACACGTGCTCGCCATGCGTGGCTAGTTAGAGAGTCACGAGAGGCGCCGTATATCGATGGTTATATACTTGTTAGCCCTTAACCGGTCTCTTCCCCGCCTCTTCCTATCCGCCTTTCGGGTTTTGCGGTGCCTCGATAGTCCATTTGTTTCGTTCGCGGGCTTCCGGTCTTAAAAACGCCGCGCCGACAATAATTTCCTCTCCGCTGTTGCCCGAATGATTCCTTTGTAAAACGGTATTAACAACTTTTTTATCGTTGAACGAGATAATTGCGTAAAAAGAATGGTACCGCAAATAGAAAGAATAATGCACAGTAATTTCCAATAATGCGATGTGCATTAATGTTCGATTATTGAACTTGCTATTGGAAAATCTTGTTGTTTCATTTATTTGACAGTTCCGATTGTTGAATTTTAATTTATTAAAAGTTTAATTGAAATAATAAATGTTACACAAATCGCCGTTATATTTACAATTTAAAAAGAGACCCCTGAAAATTTGATGCTGAAGCAGAAAGCACCGAGGATACCAGTCGATAGCGGCACGTGTTTAGTTACGTTCGCGGCGCTGCACAATGCATACCGAACCAAAGTTCTCTTGCTCGTCAAGAATAAGTATACGCAGCCTTCATAAGTAGCCGTTCGCACTTGTCGGTAATAGCCCTTAAGAAGCTCCTCTCGAACGATCGTAACGAGGGGATCACAGCCTCATCGGAGTTTTCACACGAGTTGAGAGCTTTGGGAAATCATTAATATCTCTTGTGAAGCGAGTGCGCGCCTCGTAAGCATCCGCTTTAATGGGATCGCGCGTTTTCGCCTCTGTGCCACCACTTAGCGGCCGCTTCCGCTCGACGTAAAAAGGTTTCGTCACTTTTCGGCGCTTTTTAAGCCGGTGTGTCAAGGATTTATCGCGTGTTTAGATTGAGACGTGCGTGTCTCGCTAGATTCAAATGTTAGTCAGGCATAACCATAGCAGTAAAGTGTCGAGAAAATTATCTTACTGTTGGATCGCTTTGATGTTCTGAAAAATTACCGATATCGCCTTTTTAGTTTTATTATCAGAGCAGTAATTTTGGAACAGGACTGAAACATAATCCGAAACATAAATTAATTCTTGGTTTATTAATGTAGGGTTGAAATGGATGAAATTTTATTTCGGCTCTTTCCCTTTCTCTAAACGTCATCGCGTTTTAAAACGCGTCTCAAAAATATATTAGCAAAATAACGCTGATTGTAAATACCGTATGATAAAAGAAATAAGAGTCGTAAACGAAAATTTTAGTAGACTAAAATAGCAATAATAAAGATAGTATAATAATATATTGCTATCAATATTAATGATATAAAAATTGAAAAGTAAAATAATTTTAATTATAACACCATTCTCTCTTTCTCTCTCTATTCATATGCACATATTGTATAATATACAAATGGACGAAATATAATATATATTTATAATGTATAATACATATTTATATACTATCGAAAACTATCAACATAATTTTATTCAATATTATTTTCGAAAAAGACAGTGATGTGTGTGGGAAGAAAAATATCGTTTATATATTATACAATGAATTTAAACATTTCATTGGAGAAAGCGCAGAGACTAAACGAGACGAAAGAGCTGAGAGCAAAAAAGACACGACGAGACAGATGTGATACATATTAATCGTTTGCCGAGCAATTATCCAATGTTAATGACCAAATTAACGGACATATTTGTACGAATGCGTACATAAATAAAGCAATAAGTTGTTACTTTCCTTTTTTTTTTAATTTTATGGTCCACATTCTGGTCATTTCACAAATTGAGACGCGAAGGCACAATTAGCGCATAAGAAAGCATTCGCGAAAAAACACGATGAATGATGTGAACCACTTTCCCAATTTCGCAAAGACAT
Source organism: Tetramorium alpestre (assembly GCA_021460005.1). Lineage (NCBI taxonomy): Eukaryota > Metazoa > Arthropoda > Insecta > Hymenoptera > Formicidae > Tetramorium > Tetramorium alpestre. Next base: position 262,672 of record JAJVSH010000031.1, read on the forward strand.
TCTCGATTTCGCATCCATTCATGCTCGCGCGTGTGAAAACGTATGTCCTTTCCCAGGACTTCAAAGAGTGTCCCTTGTTCTGCTATCGATATTCTCTCGTACACAGCTCGTAAAACGCATCCCTTGACTTGCATCCTTGACTATGTTTAGCCGAGACGTTTTCGAGATGAATGTTCGCTGCGTGTCTTCGTAGTCTCGTTAGCATCCTTTTTTTCGCATCACCGACACTCGCATGCTATTCTTTGTCAAAGTTTCTCTACGCTTCTGCATTGGCGGTGCAATGGAACAAAATTCCACTAATTATAAATAGGGTATAATATTGATGTAAAGACATAGTGCTTTCAATGTAATTTTAGCAATATAATTATAAATGCAGTAAGAATAGATACACACACACACACATATATGCATTTCCATATAGACAATGAATCTGAAAATAATTGTGGCCAATAACAGTAAAGTAAGTGCCAAGAGTAATCTCAAAATTATAAAAATTTATATTAGTTTAAAATTGATTTTTATTAAAGCAAAGAGTAATCTTTCTGAAATTTGGGAAATTGTCGATCTAATTACTTTTCAATATTTTTTATAGCGTCTGAGATGTCTCAATTAAGCTAAACGTTAATTACAAGTCATCATGTCTTCCGCTAATTTTCTCTCGTCACAGACAGAAACAGAAAGGTGAAGAAAGGGCTAGGCAATGGTAGGGCCGGGCAAAAGCATCCGCATAAACGCGAGTAGTTACGCCGCCGTTTAACGACAGGAAGTGTTGCTGGAAAGAGGAACATGTGTTTCGGTGTTTCGCGTGCATTCGTAATGATTATACTGGTGTGTTCGACAAGTCCTTCGTTATTTCCCTCTTAATTATAGACGACCGGCCGAGCTCGAACGTGCTCGCGCGAGATTATTTTCCTTCGTTTCCTTTTCTTAACTCCACAAATGCATCTTGAAATGAATCGCCAATCTTTGTTTGTGCTTATGATAATTAAATTATTTTATGAACCTTGAGAACAAATTTGTTAATAATTTTTATAATAATATAATTTGCATAATATTATTTATCTTCGCTCGTTAGAAGAATAGGAGCTAGAGTTCTTTACAATTGTCAGAATATCGATTCGTTTCACATAAACGGGTAATATTGGTTATCGCGATTATACAGTGTAGTATCATAAATCAAAACGAGTCGTTAACCTTAAAGTTAAGTTATAAGAACAAGATCATTTATGAAAAGTAGTGCGAGGGACACGAATTGATTATGTATATAAACTGAAGCACTCAGGCGGTTAGCCTGTCAGTGGGAATCGCTGCTATCGGTCGTTTATCTTGTCCGGCGACAGTAAGTTTCGATATTTTACGGCGTTATGACTTCGTCAGGCCGCGTTAGGTAGCGAGAATCAGCTCGGCGATATAAATTGCTGCGCGGACCAGGACCGGAGCGACATCATAATCGCCAATATCTTAATGATCGTGCAGTGACAAAAAATTATGCGATCGAAGACAAACGCGCGAGGCGAAGGTGATACGTGAATAAACAAGCGAGGAACTGCCGTGAAAAAAAGAGAGGAAACGAGAACGAGAAAGAGAGAAAGAGAGAGAGAGAACTCAGAACGGTGCTCTCGGACGAAGGCTTCTGGTTTTCTCGCGAGCCGACCGACGCTCATTTCGCAATTTAAATTCTGCCAGACACCCTTAACTATGGACCGGGGCATGAAATAAAAAGAATCCGGGACGCGCGGAGGGGAACGGACGGGGGGGAAACGGCGAATGGCGAAAAGAGAGCAATCCGCGAGCGTTGCGGTGCAGCCAGCAGCCGCAGCAGCGGCGTTGCGACAGGAGCGTTTGTTTTTTGAAGTCTGTATTGCTTACAAATGTCCCGTTGTAAAAAGCGAGCAGCACGGTCCTAATGAGTCTGGTTGTTAAAAGACCTCTCCCCCTTTTTTTTACGCTTCGCGCGCTCCTTCCCGCACTCGCTTCTCGTCGTTCCCGCGAAGGATCCATTAAAGCGACGGACATTGTAGACCGCGAGCTCTTTCTCGCGCAGTATTCGTGCAACTTTTGGATCGCTTCTATTAATATGTAGAAAATAATACGTGGCAACTAGTTTGCATTATCCTACTCGATCGCGTGGATAGTCAATTGAGCGGAAGCACCACACGCAAACATTAAGTTTTCCACGTAATGTTCAAGCGATAACTAACTGAATTATCGTAAAATAGAGATGTTATTCTGGAAAATTACAGGCAATTTCGTTGATTAGCTGATTAATGAAAACACGAGTTTGGAGAGTCTTTCAATGCGGGTTTACGAAAACAAATGACTTACGGTGGAATTCTCGTGAAACCAACGTCGGGACTTGGTGCGCCGGATTTTGGTCGATCTCGAATATCTCGGGTGTAATACTCGATAGAGTCGGCGCTTGTAAATGGTCCTAGGTCCTCACTTAAACGCCCATTTCCTCGGAAATCCACCCCAAATCGCTTAGACGCAGCAAAGCGTTCCAATTAAGAGGTATGCGTCTCGCGCCTCTGGCATCTCAGCAACGAGAACATATATTTTTTTCCACCGACCCTTCTCTCTCCACCCTCCCGCGCCATGCTCGCGTCATGCTCACGCGTCAACCGTAGTAGCCACGAGAAGTTAACTGATGAGAATCTTTCGGTCTATTAGCGGCGCTGCCACCGACGTGGTGCGCAAGCAGATTTGATATCCCATTGCGCGCACACGCTGCACTATTAGGCGCTCTGCCGTTCCTTGCTTCTTACTTTTGTTGCTATCATTTCGGTTAAACTTGCTACAAAATCCTATTGAAAATTGAAATTTTTCCAAGATCTAATTGGAATTGGAATCGATTTCTAAAAAATCATTCAACATGTCGCTGTATATTGTATGCATGTATCTAATATATGATTCGATTATGTTTTTATTCTTTGGAAATGTAGATATTTCTTTCTTGCCTGTATTTTACTTTTTAGTGGAGAAATTTTCGAGATTCTTTTATATGTAATACAAAATGAAATTAATAGAATAAAAGTTCAATACATTGTACATTTGTTGTTCAGCTGTGAAAGGGGAACATTATTATTTCTATTATTAGTCCTTGACTACTAATTATTCCTTCGTTCCCTTCGACGCGAATCTTTATTTGCGGTTAAAATTGCGGAGTGCCGGTCCTATAACAATCCGAAAGAATCGTAAACTAAGGATGTAAACGCACCGCGAAACACTTCCAGGAATCATTGCACGAAACATGTGTTTAAGATTAGAACGTTCTGCGACGTATCCCACGACCGATTCCATTTAGCAAAATAAAATTCTACTACAAGGAAAAATTTATTTGTACCACGCACAAAGCTATGATATTGGCAATATTAAAATTTACATAACGTATTACGGACAGATAATAACATTCAATTTCAAAATAATTCATCAAATAATTTCCAAAAATTCCATGACTCATCTGTAAACCATACAAAAGTGATATATAATAAATTTATATAATTTTTTAATATAAAAGAATCCGTGAAGAAACTTAAAAAAAAGCTCCGTAATTATCGGATGTGCTTTGAGGCAATCATCATTTCTCTCACGTGGCTCTCCTTTCGGTTGGAAGAATGAGTCCGAAACGGCCTGGATATTAATGAAGATAAAGACGACCTCGTCGTAAATGCTGACCCCAGAAAAAGCGTTAAAGAGACGGAACAGACAGCGTGCGAGACAGCGCGCGAGGAGAAGGAAGAGGACAAGAAGAAGAGAAGCATACGAGAGAGGACGCGCAGCCAGTACTCTCGCATTCCGTGAGCGCGTGCCGCGGTGTCAGTTCGGAGAGCGAATGATACGTAATTTATAACGGCACGGGACTAAATACTCGGTGTGAAAGGAGGAACGGCCTGCGCAGAGACGCGTAGGAGCGAGTAGGATTGTTGTCAAGGCCCGCGCCCGGGGAGAGAGTACGAGGGGTACGCGGTGGCGGCGGCGACGGTGGTCGCGAACGGAGACGACCGGTGTCTAAATATCGAGCACATGTCGAGAGAGCCGTCGGCTCCTAAACGCCACCGAAAATAGAAGCCACCGTGGTCCGCCATACGTCATCTCGCTGGATGCTGCCTCGAGTCGCGGGGATCCGCGCGAAGCTATCCAGCGAGCTAGGCTATCCGCCGACATCGTGTTTGGCGTTAGGTGGTATTCTTAAGCGTCTACTTCATCTTTCTCATGTCTTCTCGCGCGAACCAATTCGTTCCCGCGTCGCGGACGTGCGCGACCGAGGGAGCGTGAAAAAGAAGCACCGCGGCCTGTCGTCTTAATTGACTAGGTGGGCTTTTGAGCGTGTGATGACTCGACCAAGCTTCGAGTCCTTCGTAGGAACGGTCGCGTGTGGAACACGTGACACTAAATGCGACGCTTGTAGTCCGCACTTGATCTCGGTTTTGTTGTGAAGCCCGATTGTCTACGGACAAGAGAATTTCATTGTTTATCTGATGATGTATTTGTGCGTGACAATTTTTATATATATAATAAAATCCGTGTAGAGAGATAATAATATATTAAATTGATATTTTTAATCTCGTCATAAAATGCTGCTTAGTCTTTAAGTAATACTTCTAGAAATGTCTTTTTAAATATAATATAATTAAATTAAATATTTAAAATAGAACAATAAAATTGATCTTTATTTAATAAATAAATAGATGATGATTTTAATTAGGTTTCATCTCTTTCAGTTTCTTTCTCTTTAAAATTTGTTAAACGTGACTAAACTCCTGCACCATACATAAAATATCTGTTACTTATGTTCTTCTTATTCATTGTCATACTATCATTTATAATGTCACATTGTGCATTTAACGTATATCATTTTTTTTTGTTCTCCGTCACTCATTATTTGCACTTGCATTTACGGAGAGGGTGACAAACGAAGAGGAACAAACGAGAGGACAAAAATGAGAGACTAACGGAGAAGTTAGGTATGTCTTAATAAACCGGCTGTCTTCTTAATTAACTAGGTAGTTCATAAGTGCGCGCCCCTCAATTCTCGGTGAAATAATACGGTCGGGTTAATACACTGAATGTTGAGACATCAGTGTCTCATTCATCTTTTTTGAGTTAGTTATAGAGGACTGGACGAAATAAGAAAAGATAGTTTTGCCATAATAAAAATTAAAAATGTTTTATGTCACATTACTTGTACATAATTCGAAATAAATTTTGATTTATATTCGCGAATTTTATATATATGCCTTGCAGAGATGTATACATTGTGTCTTGAAAAATTAAAAAATATTCACTTTAAGATAAATATATAATTAATTTTAAATAATTGTTAAAAAAGATGCTTTAATTTAATACGTAAGAAATTGTATTCTCTAAATTATCGAACAAAAATCTTACATACATTTTTTTATCAAAAGAAGATAAATTTTATTATTTAAATAAACCTTAAACATTTGTAGATTTGTGAAAATAATTTTAACCGTTTTATAAAAACTCCAAGTTTACAGAAGTCAGAAAAATCATGTTTGTTACTAGCTCGTAAATCTCTCGACTTCAGGGCGGTCGTCGTTTCGCTGGAAAATCGTTCGCGCGATTTTTACTACACACAACAGTGGAATCCAAATTGTTCGATTGTCCGTTTCGAGTGGCTGCGCCATTGTCGGGCGGTCGCAGCTGTCCCGTGCCTCTTAAATCGCAATTATGCGAATGCCTAGCTGCGAAAAAGGGAGCCACTTTTCTGGCGTTTCGCTCAAAAACTGATCCTTCGAGCGATCTACAATGGACGCGAAACGAATCGTTTGAGTTACTTTTATCCGCCTTTTTCTTTCTCTCTTTCTCCCTTCCTCTCTCCTCTGTATCTCCTCGTGGGTCTTCGTCTCGAGATTGCCATATTGTCGAGGGCGTGAGGCCCTTCCGAAGGCGATTTTCCTCCGTGAAGCTATTCAGATGCCGAAGAATGCCTAGTCGAGAAATACACGTCTGGCTTGTGTACCTATGCGTGGGAGATATGTGCACAGATCAGGCTGAAAGTAAAAGGTCATATGTGCTTCATGGTCATACACACTGATCCAGTAGCATCGAGACTTTGCAAGTGAATTCTTACGGTTACATATTTTCAGCTCTTTCTGATTTGCATTTATCATATACAAGCTACAAGCTCATTGTACCAAACGTCCAAATATACTCAAAGTCTTTAAGTTAAAATATCAAAAAGATATTCTTAAAATAATTAAATTTAGTTAATACTATTATTTTTTTATTATATTATCCTTATGTAAAATATTTTATATGATAAACAAATTAAAGTGTGCGGTTAACAAACTTATGTTTAAGGTTTATTTAAATAATAAAATTTATCTTCTTTTGATAAAAAAATGTATGTAAGATTTTTGTTTGATAATTTAGAGAATACAATTTCTTACGTATTAACTTTTCTATCGTTTTAATTTCCAGATATTTATGAATAACAATAATTTATAAAAAGCTAATGATATTTTTGCTTAAGTAATTTTTCAAATTATTTAGACTCTGTATAATTTTTTAAAGCGCTACGCAATCCTTATCCGATTTTGAGACTTTAGCTTATTAAAGCGTGTGGTTTCGTAAATACCTTAGCCGAGCAAATCGAAAGAATAGATTAACACCCCGTTGCATCGTCGTACTAAAAGACCCATCCATAAAAGATCTGACGCGTCATTGTGCTCTATATACAACCGTGAAGCATTCGAAGTTGTTTAAATCGTTGTAAGGCTCTAGAGGACGCGGCCGAAGTGTCGCTTTCCGCTCTCGAGTGGGTTCGATTGTCGACTTTTTGAAAAGAGTGAAATTGAGTCCGACAACCCCAAACCCACAGTCCGGGCAGGTGTCGAAGCTTCTCTCCACTTTTCTGAAAAGGTATCATAAAATCATAAAGACCGAAGTGTATATCGGGACGACGTTAAACGACGCTTCCCGCGTCGCTCGCGAGAAAAATTATATCGCGCGCCATCAAATTAATAAGAACGACTAACTATGACTAACGACGTTCGTAATAAATCTCGCTTCATGCTACACTTTTTACGATCGCAAGATAGATCGCAAAGCGGCCGGAGGCATCGAGATCTCGAAAAGCCGCCGTTTGTGCTCGACCGTTCACGAAGCCGCCTGCATTCCCCTGCACTGGTTGGATCGGATTTCGATCGTGTATAAACTAATTTATCCCCATAAAAGTGGCCTTAATGAGTCAAATTAAGCCGGTATATAATATATGTGCGCTTGCGCGGCCGAGTCGATATTCAGACCGGTGTCGCGCACACTGAAGAGTGATATACAGTTCGGTAATGGTGCAAGAGGATCCGACACCTGGTCCCGTGGCCCCTTTGTCAGTGGGTCTCAAAGACCGAGCCCTGTGCTACGAGAGGGCCATATAAACTCCCGAGGCATTCAGTTAAATGGTTCTAAAGTGCTTTCAAAATACGACACTGCGCCGAAAACCTCGGTGGATCGGTGCGAGACACCGAAACCTGGAGGGATACGTTATGGGTGGTTTCGGGAATAAAAATGCAGATTAGGATTAGTACGCCGCACCGAGAGAGAAACGATTCTTTGCTTCTGTTGATTTAATGCCGTATATTTAATTTTTACCGCCACCGGTGGCCCATGTCAATATCTATTGCCGACACTAATTTCGTGATTTAAAATGACAAACCCATATGTAGGTACTACTGTATTTTTACTATTTTGTTGAGTATAACGACCGACATGGAATTCAATTATTAATGTGCAATCTAGATTTAAATTCTGATTTAAGACAACTGAGATAAGACAATTTTTTCAAATAATAACAATAATATTATGCACTTATATAAAACTGTTTTTTTTTATGAAGGATAAATCTAGCAAATATGAAATTGAATTACTCTTAATTAGAAAATTTCGTGAAAACTTAGTATTTATTATCTTTTTTTATTTCTTAATACATATATTTTAACGTTTTTAAATTAAGTATGTTAAAAGCATACATATGTTGCAGTCCAAATGAATGAATTCTGATTTATGACGCTTAATTGTGACGGCCAACTTCATTATTTATTTTTATTTAGTATTATGTCTTTAATCACCGTCTAAAAATACAAGACTTTTATTCGCGAGTAAAGAGACGGATTCTTCGCGCGGAATATTTTCAATCGCGACGGCAACGACGACAATCCGAATGACGCGTGCGTGGGTAGAAATATGTGTATCGCATTCATGACGGTCCATTGATCTCAGGGACCAAAAACGCGTCAGGTACAGCTGCTTTGAAAAGTGTATGTCGCCGATGATCGATACGCACTCGGAGCATTTAATACGTGTGATCTTCGCGGATCACTCGATCGATCTCACATCTATTTTCCATTATCGAAGTATATAATATCAATTGTATTGTATTCTGACAATATAATTCTGACGTAGAATAACTATTTTTCGCATAGAAATATATCGTGAGAAATCACACAGGACATGTTATCCTGAACGTTTTACTGGCTACATTTGTTGTATTCGCAACGCGTATAGTTTTTAAGACTTTGGGGGGTATCGACATATCAAGAGAACGACAATTTTCATCGTGGCTGTACCGTTTCTTCGCAAGAAGGTGCGACTATGTCTGAATACACTGTTGATTGGACCATAAATGTGTCTGTTGGGGTACAAACATTTTTTTTCTTCTTATTTCGCTTTATCATATTCTCCTTCGGAGAGCCACGAGCCATGCGGCACCACACGCAGGAACGCCGACGACTCTCCAAGCTGTTCGATCGATGCCTCATAGGCTCACTCATCGTAACTCGATTGAATTCCACTTTGAAACGATTGACGCAAAGAGAGAGAGAGAGAGAGAGAGAGAGAGAGAAGTAATTTTAAACTTAATTTTGTATAGCTTCTCACTTGATTCAAGAAATAGGACATTTTACTTAAAATTTAAAGAACCATTAGTATATTTGAATAGATTTAGTATTAGATAGAATTAGTATATTTAAATATTTATAGAAAGATAGAAATAGTATATTTATTAGTATATAGAATAGAATTAGTATATTTAAATATAGAAACTTGCAAGTAGTCAGTATTACAGTATACAAGCCTTAAAATATTAAAATTATATTAAAGCTAGTTAATTTTTACATTTCAAATTATATGATAACAAACAATACGAATTTATTAATTTTTAATAAAGTCTGCAATATTATTCGATATTCTTAGTAAAAATCTATCTATTTCTGACGCGTCAGTTGAAATTTTAATTTTGAATTTAGTTTAAATTTATGTAAATATAAATGTGCTTCGTTGTAATAATACACGAATGGTAGAATGGATCGTTCCCTTTTAAAAGACGCGGGATAAAGAGAAAGAGACGGGCAGGCAGAAAGAGAACGCGGAATTCGACTGAATAATTGCATCTGGATGCAGTTTGACGTGCCGGCACAGGCGAGAGTCATCCCGCTCGTGCTCAACGTCGGTCATCGAGAGTCTTGCAGCACCGCGTGAAGGCTCGTCGAATTCTCAGAACCACCGACAATTCACGGCCGATGGGTGGTCTCCGCAATCCGTGAGGTCCAATGTGTACCATTTCGCGCACTATAGCTCGCTTTGACGTGTACGCCAATACTCTGTTACATTTCCGCGAGAAACAGTCCGAATATGAGAATTAAAATCCGTTTATTAGATAATATTCGATAACATCATATAATTCACGTATTAATAAAGATCAAAAATAATTTCGGCATTAATCATTTCGTCAATCGTTTCGTTTACATCATGTATACATACAGGCCAATTTTACGTATTTTTAGATATAAAATTCTGAGCCCGCCAAGATTACATCGAGTTTCGATGACTTTCAGTCTTTCGGAATTTATGACATGGATTTTATTATACTATAGTACATATAACAATTACGTTTAAAAAGTTCTTTATGATTCCGCTGATCGTTCGCAAGTGCTCATCGTGAAATACGTCAGACATCTCCACCCCGAGAAACGATCTCGCTCGATAATCGAAGACAGTCAGTGCATTATTTATTTTCCGAGCGCGAAGGCGCGTCGTCGATTCGACGGGCCCAATTAAGCGATATATCCGCGAGCCAAGGTCATTAGCTCATTAGCCATTGATAGGTACATTCGGTGCCCAATCAAAGGGCATTCTTCGGTCCGCGCGTATTCGTGCTGATGTCATCCGACTCGTGGAAAATCGACGTCCACCGGACGGACGTCTAGCGTGAATCGTGTGGAAGGAAGACAAACGCGCGGCCGAGGCGGTCAACGAGGGAAGAGACGCAGGAAGAATAAAAAAAAAAGGGAAGAGGAGAGAGAAGGCGAAGGTGCGAGGGGGTCGTCGGAATGAGAAAGAGAGAGAGACGGTTAAAAAGACGAGACGGAGAAGGATGAGGGGGAATGGAGAACGGGAGAGGAGAGGCTCGTCTCGTCCGCTCCGCGCGAGACTAGTTAGCACCTTCTCTTAGGCTCGCGAGCTCTCGAATCAAGGCGCGCATTCTGCCTGAGCCGGGCTGGCCTGCCAGCCACAATGCGGCATTGTACTTAAATCAGATTCAATTTGGGCCCCATTGAAAATTACGCTTAATAAATTATTTGGGCAATTCATAAATCCGCCTGGCGCGCGGGCCTCTCGGCTGCCTCCATTCCGGCGAGAGAAGTCTCGCTCGCTCGGCTTCGAAAGGGCGCAGTTGCGCCTCGGCCGAGGACCCTCTTACTAATGGACCCGCCGGAGATACCAGCGACTAAGACGAACCAGGGACGTACAATTAATCGTCTAGATTCCAAAGAATTCATATTGTAGATTCCTTAGATGTAATTTGAAAAAAAATTGATAAATTTTAAGTTTAAAAACAAAACCCTCCTTTATTAAATATCACATATTCTTTTTACTTTCAAATATCGCGTTAACACAACTTCGTTGCACAGTTGCTAAAAATATAAATTAGGCTATAATTTCTCGATGAAACAAATCAAACTTNAATGAAATTTGAGATTTATTTATTTTTAATAAAATGTTCCAAGGACTTTATGCTACTAATTAATAAAAGAATTAGGAGCTCGTTTGCATTGTTGAAAATATCGAAAGATAGCTTCATAATTTATATAAGCATGTTTCTGACATTATCTTATGCGTTCCAGTATAAAATTATAAAAAACAAAATTAAGTAAAAACAGTGATTTAGCAATTTTTTAACAGTTGCGATAAAAATCAAGACAGACAATTTTGACTTTCTTAATTTTTTGTGCCACGTGTTCTTTGAGAATAAATCTCAAAGGTCGGATAACGTCGAAATTTTAGACGATTGGATCCGACCCTGATGACGACTATGATTGGCTACGAGGATCGTCAGGTAAATACGCGCGCACTCACACATGCACGAGGTTTCATTCTCTACCTGCGCGTGTACGGCGTTTATGGTACAAATTAGTAGGCAGTTATAAATGACACAGTATCCTTATTATCGTCTTAGCCTTATTTCGTCATCATGTACGAGCCACGTTTGACTGATTATTTAGAACGTAAAGAAAAAACATGAGAAAGACAGCTTTGCCATGAAACTTAATTATAGATATTATCTTCGTCACCGGCCGAATAATCTTATTCGTAAAAAGGAAATGCGTGAGAGAAATATATATGAGAATCCATTTCATTTGATCGAAAATCAGTTCATATATTACTAGTTTTTCGAGTTACTTTTGTATATACAAATCGCTTCAATTCGTTTTCAGTTAATAAAGATTTAAGTCGCTAACTAATAGTTTTATCAAAATATGTGATATTTGCAAAAGTGTAAAGCGTGCGAGAGGCGAGAGAAAATCTAAAAAAAGAAGAGCGGCACGTTTAGAAAGCCGCAAACAAGGGGCTGACACGTTCAAACAATCGTAGACCAGCCGGCGAACCTATAATTAGTGTAGGATCTTTTTGGGAATCCCTTTCGCCATTCGTTTTCTGGAGCGGCATTGGGCTGTTAGGACTGATCCTGTTCCCATTCGGCAGATCGTCATCTCCGAATGTTAGACACGCCGTGTAAAGGACTCCCAACCGTCTTAGAAGTACCGCGCAAAATTGGTCTGAACTTTAGAAAGGATCTTTTGGAATCTTTGTCTTTGACCGCGACTCGTAAATTCAAATATTATATTTGACCGCAAGTATTCAAAGTACAAGTAAATTTTCTAATTTGCTTGATTCCCATTGTGTAAGTTCCACTCTATTGAAATAACTGAAATAATGTCAAACCTTAATTTAAACCTGCAACTATATTTAATTATATATTTTTTTAAAATTAATTTGAGAAATAATGGATTAAATGTGTGTTAGAGATTTAAACTATTAAAGCAATAATCAAATTGCTAATTAAATAAATAAGTAGTACTTGTATAAAATGAAAAATATATAATATAATAAAATAAGCATATACAAATACATAATATATGTATAAAAAGAAATTATGGAAAATAGAAAATTTAATGAAATATCCGGATAAAGAGAAGTTCATGTTCTCTAAAATCTGAAACCTCAATAAAAATTCTACGGTTTGCAGGTCGAAATAGGACGAGTTTGTAGACTTAATCGAATATTGATGGGCGTGTTTACGAGCAGTTATTTCCGCAATTGAAAGGCAATATCTGGTCCAATTTTCTAAATCACGCGATCGTAAATTAATGAAAGTCTACACGGAACCCTTCGAATGAAGTCATCTTCCATTAGCGTGATTTTTGAAACAGCCTTTGATTAAATAATATCCCTTTCAATATTCTTGAGTGCTTCCGATTTATCTAAAAACTACTCAATTCGACGAATATGAGAATCATGCATAACAGAATAACTGATTTTGATAATTACAGATACGTGAAATAAATTTATAAATTTCAAATTTTAATAAAGTTTAATTTATTTCACTAAAAAGACTATAGCTTAATTTGTATATATTAAAGAATATTTTATCAAAAATTTTATAATTAAATATTTGAAACTTTTGATAAAATGTGATATATCTACATTTTGGTGTCTTTGCGATTAAGAATAGCCGACAGTTCATTGCCAATGCCAAAATTTTATAGTACCATACCGGGTGTCCTTCCAATCTCATTAACGACAGTTATCGAGAATGTATAGGGGATGCTCCGGTAATTTCTAAGCGTTACACTTTTAATCAGCGCTTCACGCAAGATTGGCCAAGCGTGGCATCTCATACAATGGACGACGGGACCATGCGCGTCGAGAAGGGTGCGGAAGTATTGTGCCTTGATTTAAGGTCGCTGCCGTCTGCGATTCAGATAAAGGCAACGTCGATTTAGGTTCCAATGACAGCGGGTAGCTTCAGATATTATCCAGACACATTGCTAATTATATTAATCTGTAAATTGACGGCCGAACAAATGTTTTCTTGTAGATAATGATGGTTTTCGAGTAACTGGAGATAAAAGAATCGCGTTAAATCATCGCGTTTTATCAATTACTGTATGTTATTGCTCGATTTAATTATGTACCTTTAATTTTTCATGTTTCCGCAGGGATGACTGATCCGCACAGTCATTTGGGCTTAGCAAACCCACGGACCCGAGCTCACTACATTGCGGACAATCACACACATTTACACACATATACACACACATTTTTATTAATAGCAATGCAATAAACATTTGAGGAAAAATAAAAGAGGAATACAAGAAATACAAGGAATATAAGAAACTTAATTTATGAATAATAAGAAAAAGAAGGACACATTTGATGGAACACAAAAGCTAAAGCACTATTTTTTATTGATATCTTGTGATAAGAAAATTTTTCATGTATAAAAAAATTAATCAATTTCATGTCATATTGCAAAAACAGATGTGTAATATAAATTATGATTAAAAGTAAACTGGAAACAGATGCATCTTTAGCAATCTTTAGCATTAATTATTAATTCTTACTAATTTTAAAACATAAATATTTTAGAATCGACGTGAACGAGCGATCGGCAAAAAAATTCCACGAGAGATTGAGCAAATATAATTTTAGAAGCGTAAATGCAATTATTCTGTACGATATCAAAGTGCTGTAATTAAGAAAGAATCTCGAACTCTGACTTTGATGGCCAGCACACATCTCGGCGTCACGCATGAACAAGCGAGATACAGCCGTAATCACGACGATTTACCAACACTTCAGATTCGATACAATGAACGCATTCAGAGATAGTTTATCGGGTCGACGCGTATACGTATAGCACACGTCTTAAAGACTATACAAATTTATTGTGTTAAAGGGTAAGAGACATAATTGGGCAATCTCGTACGTAAATACGAGCGAGCAAATTAATTAATCATTTTATCACGATCACGCGTTATATTTAAATTTATCACCGAACGGTCAGCCGGGTTATTTGTCTTCTCTCATTAAAAACGGGAACTATCTAAATAAATAATTTTACAACGAATTATTTTGGGAATTGCAACAGAGATTGCGTCCACATTTAATCCGATATAATCCGGAATTAAATATATTTAGTAATATAATAATAATTTCATTGATTAATAACCGAGTCGAAAAGAAGTTATGTACCGAAATTAGGCTGCTAATGTTAAAGCGGCAAAAGCGGTAATAGCGGTTTTAATGGCGGAAAAGAGCGGCGCCTATACCCTCGTTAGTTCTTGTCAAAGAATCACCTTTTTCTCGGTTGTACCACCAATTAACAGGCTCCTACTGCGACCGAGATGAAATGGGATGCGTTTCGTCCAACGGAACTAGGGTCCTACGAGTCCGTCGCCAGGGCGTGGCGTCGAAACGACCTGATGAAGCTGGTCGGCGCAAATTTCGTTTTTGTTTTCCGATTCTCCGCCGCGACCGCGTCTCTTTTTCCTTCCACCGAATTTTCGAACCGATGCGCCCTTATTTCTGGAGCGGCTCGATTTCTCGCCCATCTTAACGCCCTACGCTCCGTCCGTAGGTTCGACTAATTTGCACGAAGTTTCGGGCGACTTTGTTCTTAAGAGAACGAATTCTAATTACTCATCGTAGCAAATCCGCTGTCGCGATCAATCTTCGACAATGGCTCCCTTTTTCCGATAAAAAAATTTGATGGTTAATTTATCACTTAACTGTATCTAACAGAGATACGCTAGTTGTAATAGTTTATTCGGCAAAAATACCAGCGTGAAACATCGAATAGGCTGAATTATCTCTTCGCAAATTATACGAATATATAATATAAGATAAATCGTATTTTCGTTTCCATTAACAAGCTGCGAAATTTACGAGCAGGCATTTGTACGTACATATCTCCCAACGATAAATTATTTCTTAATTAATTAAGAATTAAGTCTCTTTTTATAAGAGCCGTTGTTTGGTGAAAGCCGTTCATTAACAATGTCAATAATGAATGTTAACATTGTTTTTAATGAAACGGCATAATGCGTATATACTTGCAAATTCACGCGAGAGGATCGAGAAAGACATCCATTGGACAGATATATTGTATCTACATTATGTATCGCAAACGTAACCGTTCTTAACGACAGCACGGAGAGCGAGACATAACGCTTAGCAAAAGCGCCCGAGCGATAACTCGCAGATAACGCGTCGTAATTAGTCACTGCCAATTAACAGCTGCTTAAACGGAAAACAACTGGTTGCATTAACGATATTTGAACCGTGGCTTCGCCGGAAACGAGCGCTTACGTCACGTTACGTCGTTTGCTCGATTTGACATTCTAATCTCGTAAAATATTAATCACACTAAGGAGAGATTATTCTCTACCAACCAATCGTGAAAAGATGCGATTGTAGAAATTTTCTCTACTGTATGATTTATTGGGCCGTTTGAATACAACTATGGTTGCAATATATCATAATAAATATAGACGTTGGTGTTAAAATATTAACATACCGGCAATAA
The DNA here is from genome assembly GCA_021460005.1 of Tetramorium alpestre. Classification (NCBI taxonomy): domain Eukaryota; kingdom Metazoa; phylum Arthropoda; class Insecta; order Hymenoptera; family Formicidae; genus Tetramorium; species Tetramorium alpestre. The sequence goes on from JAJVSH010000031.1 coordinate 278,561, forward strand.
GGATGAGAGAAATAGGAATAAAGAGACAATCAACAACAAGTTGGACATAAATAAATTTAATTTTCGAATGTCGAAATCTCTTACAAAACATTTCAGAAAATAATTTTTTAATATCACATTAAAAATAATTCTATACAATGTCTATATCACTCTTTCGAAATCATGTGTGCGCAAATATTACTTTGAAAAATAATAAAACAGGATATCGTTTCGACATACACATACAGTGATTTTTCTTTTCGGTTTTTATTTCCAATAAGAGAGATATAAGCATTTTTCATTTCTAAAAAAAAATATTTTCTACGCGAAGATAATATGACGACCAGATGAGAATGTAAGTTCCAAGTTGCAGCACAAACAGAAAACCGGTATAGCGACGGACGTTTTTTCTCATTTTCCTTCATTTACTTCGCGGCTCGAGTCGAGGTCGCTGTAATTAGCAGATAATGCTTGCGCCGCTGCAACGAAATAAGTTTTTGCAAATCATTAACGTATAACTTTAATTGAGAGCATCGACGAGGTCTTGAATTAATTATCCTGATTGGGAGCGAGAAAGGGGGGGGGGTGTACTGTCGCTCGCGTTGCGCATACACACTTTATTCGCACATAAGTAGGTCTCGTTTCCCCGCCGACGTTTCTCTGTCGCTTATCTTGTTGCCAATTAATTGCCTGCGGCATAGTTTAGATGGAGATAACTAGAACCGTTTCTTCCCCTCCAATAGCACTCCAATGCTTGTTTGTTTCACTGTGGACTGCTACTGTAATTTGTGACAGTCTTGTTCATCCGAATGACAGGATGAAAATAATTTCTCTTTTTAGCTAATAAGATTACTTTTAATTAATTGTATTAATTGATCGAATTTGATCGATTATGTGATCCTATCATTCTTGAACTAATACCTAAATCTATTAAATGTGTTTTAAATACTAATTGTCTCAGATGAGATTATTTGTTATTAATCATGTTATGCTGCTTATTATCTCTATTAATCTATTGAATATCGAATAAATATAAATAAATGTCAAATCTTGATTATCGAATTGAATATAAAGATATTTTCAATAATATGTATGTAATAATTTTATAAAAATAAAGTATTTTCTAGAATGCATTTAAATTGCGTACAATACAAATTGCGATTTCAATAATATACAGCGTATATAATGAGCAAAAAACATGTTTATTATGGACGCCGTTCTAGTTACACTCCCTCTGATTATCAGTCGGCGTTTTATTGCACGCTTTCACGCGAGTTACTGTGCCGAGCAATTACATTTCTTCTGCCGGGTACATTACTGCTTCCTTTCATCACGTATGATAAGAAATAATCGCAGTTTCGATCTGTAGTCTGCAAAAATCGCATTCTTCGAGCATATATCTGGCAATTTTCCATCAACTTAATTTTATTTGTTGAGAAGAACGTAATTAAAGAATTCTTTAATTCTTTAATTACGTTCTTCTCAACAATTCTTTCGTAAAATTGCTCTATTATACAATTTCGCAAATTGACAAATTTTATCATGTTAATCTAATTTTCGCAAGGATTTTAATATTATTTCGCGAGTAACAACGATAATATTTTTTTATACTTCCTGAATTATTATTTCTTGTGTAACTCTAACATTGTATTTAACATCTGTAATCTCTAACCAAGGACGTTTCAAAGAATGTAGACCACCCATTAGTGATTTCGCATCGTGATCCGTCATTTCTCCTTCTGACAAGTTTTGACAATGTAAAGCTGGATCGACCGATTATAGGATTTAAATCAAGTCGACAGGAAGATTAAACCCGCTTAGCCATTCTCAATAGATGTATCATTTAAAATCGGTTCTTTCACGTTCTTTGCTCCGTGTTTTGTGATTTTTCTCAATAGACGCAGGTAAAAAAAATTGGAATAAACGGGATTAAATCCAATATCCGTTCGAATTTAAATCTAATTCAAATGAGTTATTTCGTACACATCGTTTCTTTCTAATCCAATTTACGAAATCCTCTGTGAAAAAAATTATTGTGCGAATATATTGAAAACGAATATTCAAAATTCGAAATTTCTCAAGTTTTTTTACCGAGAAAATTCGCAAATTTTTGCTACAAGGAAAAATCGTTAAAGATATTATTCTTTTATTAACCAATCAAGCTTTTATTTGTCGTAATTGTATAATATATTTTTCAAGAATAAATATTTTTGTCATCGATATTAAATTAAAATTCCAAGCGTAATTTTATTTATAAAATTATTCAACATTTTATTCATTCATTTTATTAAATTGACTTATATTTAATTATATAATTAAGATATAAATTATTTTAAATCTAAAAAATTAAATCTTTATTAAGACAAATTCAACGAATTTCATTCTTTCTATTAAATACTTTATAAACTATTTTGTATAACTTAATAACTAACGTGGTGTTAGAAAACGTCACCTGAGTAAAATCTCAATTTAAGATAATTATCCCGATCAATGCAAAGCCGGTTAGGAAATTAGACCCTTCGAGTCCACAAGTAAATGTAGCGTCGCGCAACTTCCTTACCCCTTTCGGGCGTACAATTTCGATAGTAACACGACAAGACGATAGCTCCGCGAGCGAGCGGCACGTAAAGCCGCAAAAGCCATAGCATCCTTATTATATCAGGCACTTATCCGGAGCGGCATTCATGTCATGCCTGCGTGTGCGCGCGCGTTTATATGCGAAGGCAGTCAAGATGGGGTTTGCGGGACGGAGGTGAGGGATGGTTACCACGATACGCCATACAGTGGCACGAGGGGGAGGGGGAGAGGGGGAGGTGCGCCCCGCCGTACCGTCCTCATATCTCTCACGCTTCGCGGGTATTTCTATGGGAGGGAGACGCCCGTCTAATTTCCTGTCCTGAATTTCGAACGAGCGAGAATTTGCACCCTTGAGTTCACATCAACACGGTGGCAGAAGGGGTGGCTGGACGGGAGCAGGAGGACGAGGGGACTTTTGAGAGGTGGAAAATGGGGGAGAGGTTGAAGGAAGGGGTGGGAGGGCATCGGTCGGGAAAGCGACGGCCATAGGTGGAGGGAAAATGCGCAAAATCGCCGGCTACCCTTCTATCACCGCGCTGCCACCCCGCACCGGAGACTCGCGCCATTTTTCGATACCTTTCTCTCCCATTTTCGCGCTGCGAACGAGCGTTTTTTACGTTTCTCTCTTCCGATCTCCCTTTTTTTTTTTTGTTCCCAAGCGTCAAGCGCGCGTTTCCGTTCTACGCGGACGCGAATGCGCGCCGGCGTCGGCGCGACAACGAGCCGCTCTTTCCGTTTCGAAAATACACGGGACTTCTGGGAGCATTTCCCGATAATTTGACGTCCTCATTTCGCTCAGGTCTGAACCTCTCGTTGTACACTGTCGATATTAGAGAAATGAATAAGATCAAATCGAGATGTTAGGAAAAAATTTTCGAGTAGATAACAAGTATGCAGGAGAAAAATCTATTTAATAGATATACTTTATCATAAAGATGATTCTTTTTTCTCGCTTCTTGTTAAAATATCACAACATGATGAGATATAATTAATTTGAAATTTTTTTTAATGACAGGAAGAGCGAGAGATGATTTTTTTTTTAGATAAAATAAATACAAATTCTAAATAGTCATTAAAAAAATTAATATACGCACAAAGAAATAATGAAATAGATCAAGTTTATTTGCTGTGACGACAGATAAAGCTGTTGTCCCGCTCCATGTGCTATCGCGGAACCCTAGAGAAACTACTCCGGAAAAAGCGTTTACTATATGAGAGACGCGCCAAGCGTGACGATATGCTCGCCGCGGAGCGCAGCCCCTTTTACACGCGGGTCCTATTATGTGATTGTTATGAATTTCCTATTAATAATAAATAAACAAACATAATGGGAAGGCCGTCGCGGTGCGTTAGCTACGACGATGCATCTGGTTCCTTCCTTCGGTCACAAGGGTAATTCAATGCGAACACCCCGTGTATCCGATGGGTATTGAGAGTTCCACTCTCTTTTCTGTTTCTTTCGCATTTCTCTCTCTCTTTCTTTCTCAACTGCATTATCATTGGCATACTTTCCGACGATGAAGCGCGCTATTGGACGCTCCGGGGAACAACGACCGGTAACAAATCATCCCCTTATGGTCGATGACCAAGTCCGCGTGACGATCTTTTTTTCGTGTCATTCTCTCCCGGCTCCATCAGGGGTAAATTTGATGCGTCAAACACTTTAAGTACGCGGTCTTGTCAGGCGCTTTACGATCCCGTGTTTAGATATACGTTGGCGTGAATGGAAATTCGGCACGAGGCAAATTGAAATTTATTAGCGGCTTTTCCGATTCTTTAAGACTGGAATACTCCGAGTTTTCTTGCGCACATTTGAGATCTTATCTAGAAAGATATAAAATTATATTGATAGATAATTTTACACAGGTGGTATTTATATTGCAATAGATGTGCAAAAATTTGTCTTTTCTTCTATTCAGATTTTTTAACGTGTTATATTACTGCATAATTCTAGATTACCTGTTAGAAAACATAAAAGAGAGATAGGGACACATAAATAGAATTAATAAAAATATTTTGTTTTCAAAATTTGTTATCGACTTACTAAAAACACTGAATTCTTTATATCTTTAAAAAAAGGTATGGTCATTGTGGTTCAACAATCTCTTGACATTTTTGAGAGGATAATACAGCTTACAGCAGGTGGCCTTTATACTATAATATTAGGATGCTATCGGAATGCGGGTGTTTATTAACGTAGTCACCTGGCAGGTGCCAAAAACTGAATATTCTTTTGTGGACTCGAATCGAAATTTGCATTTACAGTTTAAGAAAATAATAAATAGCATAATAGAATCATAATGCTTCTTATAGATATTGACAATTAGTTTTTACTAATTTCTTTTTTATTCTAATATTTAACTAGTAATTTATTCTAAAATTTAGCTATTTGTATCACGCAATTTTGAAATAGCATAAGATTGCAATAATGTTCAATATTGATTTACGTTATAAATGTTACACTAACATCTTTTTAAATATATGTTTTTATATAAATATTTCTGTATTACATATATGAAGTCAAAAAGATTGTTTTTACATTTATTTTGCCTTTAATAAATATTCTAATCTATTTGACGGCAAGAATATAAACGAAAGTAAGAAAAATTTATTAAGAGAACTTGCAAAGAATAATAAAGTTTCTTCGTAAATGCAGATAATACAACAATATTCTGTAGAAGGAAAGCTAAAGCTAGCACATTGTGTCTTTGGATTTTAGATAATCTTTAAATTCTCAAATAGGTTGAGTTACGAGCGGTTCACCCTGCAAACAAGAATAGGTCGAAATAAATATCGTTGATCACCAGGACGGACGTGTGTCAGCATCTTTCCTAAAATTGACTTTACCTTGCTTTAGATGCTCAAATCGACTTCTCAAATTTGTCTGAGATCTATTTGTCAAACGACTTATTTGTTGTGGTTTGGTTTTATCTTTGGACCTTCTTTTATCTCTCATTTCATGCAATGTTATTTTTTCTTCAAAGATATTTCAAGTGTCAAAAGAAATTTAAATTTAGATAACTTTTTCGGCGATATAAAATATCACAGATAAAAAAGCTATTTATAAAAATTTATTTAATTTTAAAAATTCTAAAAGAGAAAACTTTAAATAAATAATACAAATTATTATACGTTAGAATATCTTCCAATTACCCAGATAGGCATTTTCTGAAAAAATCTCGCTATTAATGTTGCTTTTCGCAATAATATTAATTTTTTAATTAAGGGCATAATGGATAGAAAAATACAGGATTCCTACGATAAAAAAAGAAGATTAATTTTTTTAAGTTTCCGGATATCTAAATACATGATGTGTTCTTAAAAAAATGTATATTTAATAATCTAGTAAGATATACGTATAGTCTAATAAAATAAAAATGTTTACGATGCCTACAACACTGTAATACTGTTTTACGTGCAAATCAAGCTTTGACGTTTCTGCTCCTACGCTTTGTAAATTTCTTTCCGCTTCGGTTCGTGAATTCATTTCCACGTCGCAGAGCAAATATTTTCTTTCACGACGAGTTCAGCATTAATGCGACGTATTAAAGGCTGCGAGAGCGAGAAAGTGACGAGAGAGCATTAGTGCCGCCTTATTAGGCCCGCGAAAAATGGCCGAGCGTCTTTCCCTCGGCAGGTGATGGCATAATACGGCCGCGGCATCGCCACTTCCGTGGCAGCTAATTCCACATTAACTGCACTCCCTAAATCTCTGTCAACACCGTCTCTAGGGCGGCCTCGACAAAAGCTGAGATTCGATTCCCGTACACATACGCACCCCACGCTGACACACCCGTTCGCGCGCGCGCGCGCGCGCGCGAGGGTATACCGGAGTCGATTTCAAAACGAGTACTTACGGCTCTCTCAGGAGCACCGAAACGACACGGACTGCGGCGTCGATAGACGGCGAGGGGAGTCAGTCGACCATGAAACGCCAAACTAAACGGCGCTTTGGGCGCCCAAATACGAGGCTCGAATCCCCGCTCGAGTGTTGTATGCGTGACACCCGCACAAACGCACGTGCGCACACGAAACGTGGACGTGCCGCCTCTTGAATGCTGTGTAAGTTTAGACGAGATTATAGAAAGTGTACAGGAGATACCAGGGGGTAAATCAGAGAGCAAATGACGTGGCACAATCGAGATAATTAATTCTTAATGGAGCTCGTGTATAATTTTGCACTGATAACAACGCATATCGTTATTTCTGTTGCCTGAAACATATTGCGTGAGAAAATTGCTAAAAGGTAGAAACGCGAAACCGAAAGTTCAAAAAAGGAAATTATTTGCATCAGGGCCGTAAATAAATTCAAGGGATTCTAACGTTTATTTCAAGAGAGACTCAAGTCGTACAAAGTGATTCATTTGTAAAAATTTGTAACAATATACAATCTATTTATATACGAGACATAAATCCTTCGAGCTATTTTAATTTTTAATTCGCAAAATGGAAAGGGAGAGGCACACAATTTCCTGTTGCTCGTGTAATGTCGCAGACTGTAATTTCGAGGTGCCGGTATGTAGGTGCACAGATATCGCGTATTTATACCGGCGTACGTGGAGCATCACACAAAAAGGGCATAATGGAGCCTGTAGTCAGATAGGTGTACATAACGAGGCCACAGGAGGGGTAAGGCACGAGGAAGCAGGGTGGCGCGCGGAGGTTGTCGAGATATAAATGGCGGGGAGGAGAGATCAGAGAGGGTTGTTCCCCCTCATCCAGAACGCATCTGCCCCATTATGCTGCCCCGGGGCACTCCCGAGACCATTAATCCTCGCTAAACGACAGCCATTTTGTACCTAAACTGGATTGCCGACTCACTAACTGGTTTTGAGGACGCTTAATAGACTACTCGGTGCTCCTATTATGGCGATCGCGCGTCCGCGCTGTATTTCGGCGTCGTTTATTCCCCGTTAATGTGCAAATCGCGGGGAACGCTCGAAACATCCCTTCCTCTGATGTTCGCGCGCGCGCACGCATTCTGCTCGTCACGGTGTTCGGTGGTTAACAAAAGTTCAGCATTTAATTAAACTATCAGTTACAAACTTGTAGGCCGTAGGGTCGAAGCTGTAGGCTGTATATAGCCTAGATAAATACACAACGTTTTAGCAATTATATATTTAAGTATAATAAAAAGTTTAATTATATTTTATATTATTTTTTTATAATACAATCTTTCATACGTCATGTTTAAAATATTCGAACATATTTTATTACCGTATAATAATTTTTATTAGTAATATACTTTATAATTATACGCAGAACTTAGAAATAATGCATAATTGCAATGTAATAAATTCATATATAATTCCATTTACATATAACGTTATATACTCACGTTATATTTCGTGGCAGTTTACTAAATCGAATCACTTGCCAGTTAAACAATTTCAGCCGCTGTGTAGTCTAATTAACGCTAACAGTTCGGCACTGCAGCCCGTCTTAATTGATTCCGCGATTCTATTTCACAATGCATTTAAACATTCTCGTGCGTAACGTGTAATAATAAACCGCACAGAGCGAGAAGAATCGTCGAGAATTACGAAGGCGTCGTGGCATTAGCGTGACAAGTCTGCTGGCAAAAACAACTTTGCCAACGGACGGAATTGTAACGGAGATTTTCCTTAACCGAGATAATTCTTTTTTCGAAGTTCGTCCCGTGGGACATACCGGGTCAGAAAGTCGCTTGCTATTATTTTTGTCACAATGTCGGATTAATATAATCCTAAGATATTATTCTGGTCGTACAACGGCATTGTATGCTGAATATATTTTGAAAATACTAGCTAAGAATAAGAATTTGGTATATTGGGCTAACCGTAAATTCTTCATTCTATATCGCTAATATATAATATAATTTTTCAAATATTTCTACTAATAAAAAAAGCACATTATATTTGTACAAAGAAGAACAACTAAAATAGTAAACAATAAAATTTGCAAATTTGCTTGTTTAAAAATCTCATTACTTTTAATGAAATAATAAACGCTAATTACGTTATCATTATTACTTTTTTATTATCTTTTAGCGTTATCGTCTGACGAGTTATAAAGTAATTTCTGTAAATTAAATTTGTTATGTATGCTAAAATAGTCCAGAAATAAGAGAAAAATTAAAAAAAGAATCGCTTTAATTAATTAAATATTAATTGATTGCATAAACCTTATTTCTTGTTGAAAAGTTGTGCAAAAAGTTTTCGCTGCTTTGCCTTGCTAGTTCTTAGTTTGTAATAAAATGTTTTGTTTTTAATATGCTAATGCGATAGACTTGAATGAGAGCGTTATAAAATAGGAGAAAACGGTGTGTACGATGCTCAAGACTTTCTCAGTCCTGTTCGCAACTGGCGAACGGCAAAAACTCTGTGCTTGACGGCTCAATTCTCTCTTTCTGCTTGCTTCTCCCGCCTTCGGGTATATCTCTTTTCTCGTGAGAAGAGTGCGCCCGTGTTTGCTTGGCTTACTGGAGGCGCGTCCCCACCCTCGCTGTATCGGTACGCTCCCTTCTTTTGGATCGGAGATTCAATATGCCGGTTCTGTTAATACTCCAATCCATCCCTCTTCGCAATGAAATATTCTGCAGTTATTTCTCCATAAAATGTGCTCATAGTGTTTATTTTTATTTATTTGTATAATTATTCTTGTAACGATATATATCTCGCGATAATATAATAAAAAATACTATTTTTTGTGAAATTATTAAAACTATTCTGAAGAAAGCTGGAACATAAAAAAAATATATTTATTATGTACTAATGTTAAAAATTTTAATACTTAAAATTTAGTAAATCTTTCATTTTATAAAAAATAATTGCTTATTTCGTAAGATAACATAAGAAAGGGAATATATCTCAATTGAGACAAAATAGTTATTTCAGCAATATTTCCGAAATTTATTTACGTCATTTTGAAAATAAATATGTAGCTTCGCGAAAAGTGTCTTTCAAATACAACGTATTCCTAAAATCAATTCTTCTTTTTATTTACGAGCATAAATTGAAGCGCAAATGGTTAACCGAAAACCAGATTGTCAGATCAAGAATCCAGTCACGTGCTCCAACACGCACGCCGCAATTCCGCTGATAATTAAATATGATCAACGTCGGGATCGTTTGTATCGCCGACAAATATAAATCCTAGATCAGCCATCGTTCGCTCTCACGAGAGCGGAACGAGGTGCCGCGCGGTTTGCGTACCCGTACGGGTGAACGCGAGAGGGATGCTTGCCCTCCCAGCCATGCGCCCATGCACACACAGCCACGTGCATCCGTATTGCCAATCAATTCGCGCATTGCGCGCCCGGGAATTAGACAATTAGGAGTCGTCACGTTCCGCTCGGTCCTACCGCGTCCCATCACCACCACCACTATTACCACCACCACTACCATCGCCACGTTCCATCGACCATCCGCGTTCTCCACCACCTCGAGGTACTCTCTGGCGTCGGGCGATGCAGCCAGCTCCATCTGCCGGTCCCGGAGAACCGGAAGAAGGGGGTTTCCCCTACGGGTTTCGATCCACCTCGTTGCCCGCTATTGGTCCACGTCCGACCACGAAGAACGCCCATTCTCGAAACGCCCGAGATGTGCGTCGTCTCGCGCGTATTGGTCGAGCCCAGGCCACGGTACCGGTTTTGCTAGCGCTGCGGGGGCGGCGCGCACCCGGCGGTGGGCACCGCGACGCCGAGAGCGAGAAAAGAGAGACAGAGAGAAAGAGAAAGGGGCAGAGAGAGAAAGAGAAAGAGGGAGAATGGAGAGCCCCCCGGCAGGGCTCTCCGCCGCGAGTGCAGCCGAGCTGGTAATCAGTGCCGTTTCCGCGGCAGTGGCGGTCACCACGCGGCAGATTACACAGATTACAACCGATTACATTTGTACTCCACCGGTCTCCGACAGTCGTTTCTTTTCTTGGGACGACTACTGCACTCCCACCTTGTGTCCACACCGTCGTGCGACCCGAGCTGGAGTACGCGCTCGACCGTCTAGGTCGCGAGAGGCCGCGTCGTGCACAAAGAAACCAAGTGCCTCGCTCGAAATCCAGGAGGATCGGAGGAAATCACGTACCTCATCCGCGCTCCAGGATCTATCTGCCAGACCGCGCACATGAACGCGCTGATGGCAGCGATGGACTTTGTTGACGTTGGAAATCAGCACTTTTCCTTTCCGAGCTATGCTCCTGAAGATCACGTACATTGCAAACATTGACGTTTGTAATCTAATGGTGGAATAAACAAGACATCAAAGTGTATCATGTCATGAGGAAAAATCTCAGAGCATGAAAAAAATGCAATCCTGGAGTCTTTTAAAATATTAGCGAGACACGCGACACACGACGGATTAGAATAATCGTTCGCAGTTATCTGAAACGTATGATGACAACTATGGGAGCTATAAGTTTCATCAATAACACGTTGTCTCTCGTAGAGAGAGTATTGTACAACGTAGATTTCATTCTACACGCTTCATTCAAATGTTTTTATACAGATCAGTTAAGCACTGTCTGAAAGAAAGGACTATAAAGTACCGCAAAAAGAAGATTGCCGTATGATAAGATCGGCTGAGGCTCGGCGAGGATGCAAAAGGTATAAAAGTTAAGAGGTGAGAAGAGTTGTGTCATCATGTTGATACCTTAAGAACACTCTTCTGACTCTAATGGGGGAATCCGCTCGTGTCGGCTGGGTCATTCCGCGGCGATGCGGCGGATTCCAAGAATAACGGAGCGCAAAACTTATTAAGGCGTCGGGTCGCGCCTTGGACAGTCACCTCGACGTTAGCGGGTTTCGTCCAGGAATCCACGATGTGACTGATCGTCACATGAAAGTGCTCTACGGCTCGATCGCGTCAACATATCACGTCTTCTAACGGACGTCTGTGAGAAGCTAATGCAACGATTCAGTCAGCTGACACTTTAAGGTGCGACGCTACTTAATCGGCGTTTACGTTACGAATTGCAGTGTAATGAACATTGGGCACACGATCCAACATGGAATTAAGGAAACGACCGAGCGATCTTTTTATTCGCATCTTCGGATGACTGTCACGTGTAATTTGGTAGATTGATAAGAATCACCGGTCGTATTTCGGGACGCGACTTGTGAGACGCGAGAATCTGAGAAGCCGCTAGGAATCGGCATGAGCAACGGCGAAGGTGTGGTGACGGGTCCGGCATCCGGCAACGATCGTCTGTGCGAGGACGTCGACATGGCTACCCCGACGTCAGCGTCTTCGAATCTGAAGCCGCGAAGCGGCAAGATCAGCTTCAGTGTCGACGCCCTGCTGAGCGGCACGAAGAAAAGTGCCATCGGCGGCGGCACCTTCGCGGCCAGGCGAGACAACGATGACAGGATGGACGCCGAAAAGAATATCGAGATGGAGGCGAGGTATCGAGAGCTTCTGATGGAGCAGCAGAGACTTCAGAGTAGAGAGCTACTCGCCAGGTTGAGTCCTCACGGTCTCACTGGCTTCGGAAATCATCATCACCATCATCACTCGAACCGACTCGAGCAAGATCACCCGCCCGCTCGAGCGGAGATGCTTACAGTGAAGGATTTCTCCAGGACGAGCCACGACAAGTCGTCCTCGCCTATCAGGATAGACCAGGAAATCCCAAGGGACCGACTGACGACCAATTCGCCGAGTGGAATCGGCGAGACGATGCTCCAACGAGAACAGGAACGTATTCAGGAAGAGGACGAGAGGATCGACAGGATCACCAATCCGAGATCCGTGTCGCCCGCGAGCAGACGAGAGATCCTCGACGATCGTAGCGATTCCGAGGCGAATCGCTCGCTGGAAGGAGATCGTACGACGGATCATCTGGATCTCGAGGACCATGAGATAAGAAGCGTCGGTCAGTCCGAGGATCTAAACGTGATGGACTCGGACTGCGAGCTGGAGAGGGACCTGGAGACAAGCCAGGAAAAGGAGGAGAAGTCCAGCCCGGTAGTGCCTCAGCCGATTCATCCCGGAGTGCAAAGGCCTTCACAGGGCCCGCCGTATCTCACCGGAGCACCCGGCGCTCCCGGCTGGAACCCCGCGGGATTTCCGCATTCTCTGGCGGGGTTCGCGTGGCTGCCCCCACCCCCGCATCCGCACAATCCTCATGGACATCTTTACACGCCGCACGGTGGACCTACCAGCCCGAACGGTAAGACTAACACACAGCATCGTGCTTAAGATTGTTTAGCATACTTTAGAATGCGTAAAATTTCATGTTACGTATTAATAAATAAACACAAAATTTACATTAAAATTTTATCTCCACGCGTTTATTTTTTTATGATTCATATTTCTGAAAGTGTGACAAATAAAATTCTCGTAAAATATGTGGGTAATATATCAAATCGAAATTATCATTAATGTCGTAATTAGGAAGAATATTTTCTGAAATCCAGTGGCGCCTGAAAACTTGTGAAAAAAGAAACCTTTCACGTAGACAAGTTTACCATGTTTGCTTTTTACCTTGCGATCTTACCGGGTACAATGTCGGCGATCAGATGGAAAACGCAAACTCTCTTAATGCAGCCGTTAATGCATGACACGCAGACTCATAACGCTCTGCATTAGTGCCGTGGATCACGCGAGTAGGCGGATATTATCGGTCTTACGTGCCAAAGAATTCGCTCGTACTCCGGTTTACCTTCGTCGCAATTGAAGCTTAAAGCTAAGGCCTTAAAACTACCATCACGATCGACACGATATTTTTGCTCTGACGATTTCTTCTCGAGCGGAAAGATTTAACGGCATAACAAGACTAATGAACACCTTAAATGTGATGCAAATTCAAGAGATAAATATTTATATTTCGACGAACACATATCATGTTTAAATTTATCGCAGCTATTAACTAAAGGCGTGGATATTGGTGCCAATATCAATTCACCAGTGTCAGTCCACAATTTTATTAAATCATTTTGATTGAAATGATTTGTTGCATTCTTCAGTATATAATTTTATATTCTACAAATCTGTGATCCTTGGGATCGTATTTTTAGTGATCGTAAATTTAGAATAGGACACGAATTGCGTGCTATTAATTTAAATAAATGGTCGAATTTAAATAAATGGTCGAATGGTAGCTATAGTTTCAAAATTATCATGTTTCCACACAGATCAATAATAGTAGTGTAAAATGGGCGAGTAGGACTTCTTCATTCCCTAATCACCTAGATCTATAAAGATCTTTTATGACTTTCCCCTGAAAATTCTATGTAGAATGGGAATTGGGATGTAAACTCGGGATCCTTCCATTATTGATCATTCACGTTAACACGAAGCCACGCGTCATCCCGTAAAATCAACAAATCAATAATAGAAATCAATAATAGAATAGAATAGAATAGAGTAGAAATTTTTTTATTGGAATATTAAAAGTGCAAATTTATTATTACTGTTTTATTTAAATCAAATTGACAACTTTTGAAATTAATAGAACGCCATTAAAATAATTAATTAATTAATTACGAAATTCTTGCGTTTATTTTGTTTTTTTGCCATACAAAATTTATTTCGTCCTATATTTTTATTGCTATTTTTATTATATAGCAATACTATCAAATTTTTTTAATGCCATTCAGCCGTATCTATGGATGTAGAATTAATACGAGCATACATTAGCCGTTATAGTTTCTAAGAACTAAGAATTAATATTACTCATTTATTGGGTGTACTTTATTTACGCGCGCAATCAGGTAAAACCGCAATTTTCCTTCTACTTGTCGGTGTCGACTTCCGGACAGGATTGCAACTGTTTCGCAGATCTTTCTCGAGTATATTCCACAAACGTCAATGCGGAACTCGAGTCCGTGTTACGCCTCGCGATCGGTTCCTTGAAACGTGCACGATCGGCGCGTCGGGTTCGATCGTCATATATCTAGGCCATTAGGACGCACGATCGGCGTTTACAAAGCGACGACGGGAAGTGTTTTCCATCGCCTCTGGTGTGATGGAAGCAGGAGTGACCGCGGAGTGACGCGAGCGAAAAATCGGGCGCGCAGATAAAACTCGGCGTAATTGCCTAATGAGGAAGGAGAAACCGCGATTCCCGTGACAAGTACAAAAGTGATCAACCGTACAGAGATACCGATCTTGTTTCATGACCGGTGGCGGATATATGGATTGTAATTGGCTAATAAATCGAGAAGGAAAGTCACGGCGGTACCAAGTCGCGATAATTAGACGCGCTGCTGCTTGGGAACACTTCGCTGATAAATAATTTACGATGACTTAAACGAGAGAATTAGCTGCGATTATTAATTACCAACCGGGAGCCCGTTCGCTCTCTCTTATCTCGCGCGATTGGCACTTGCCGAGAAAAAAATTCGATTGCTGTAAACAAGATACGAATTGTAAAGATATACATATAAATTTGGTTCGACGGTTATATTTATTCGACGCAAAACACGAAAAAATGTTTAAATCAATCTAAAATATCGAGATTTTCGCGATATTTTAGAAATATGATATTAATTGCGACGATAAACGCACGTTGGCTCATTATTAATTCTTCCACAATCATAATCACTACCATTTGTTTAAGCGAGTAGAAGATTCGTCTAATGGAGAAAGATGTTGAAGTGTAAAGACTCGTGTTGCCGTGTGAGTAAAGAACTTGGTGAACATTACTACATTGAGTCCATTCCTAATGGACAATTAAAGTAATACCTCATTAAGGTGTAACCGACACCTCTCGCTCAATGGGCTAATCGTCCATCGTGGCTCTCTTCGGAGCACTCCGCCTCGAGTGCTCGACTACTCGCGAGGCTGCAAAGGACGAGAGTGCTTCTCGTACCTGGCCTCGCTATTCGCGCGTCAACTTTTATGCTCGCCGGGAATCCCGTAATGGTTTTAGAGATTTCTTTCTCGGAAACGACGCGAATTCCTCGTTACTCGCGAATATAATTTCGTTCGCAGCAACTTTGAAATTCGCGATGTTATTTATTGCTAATTGTAAGACATTTAACAAGGAGAGAAAGGGATGATCTTCAAAGAATGAATCGCGATCATTTTATTTATCATTTATCATCTTTGAAAAATGCTTTATTACGATTTTCTGCAGTACAATCGTGGATAATATCCGCAAAGTTTTTCCATAATTGCGCGAACAATAAAATCAAGCTCGCGATCAAGTGACAAATGAAAATGATTAAGGAGCCTTGAAGAAATTTACGTAGACAACTAGTAATGTTCCTCATTTTCCAAATATATAATTGAACAATTGACGTAATTGAACAATTAATACAACATATATCTGTAGCGAAATCAGAAAAGAGAGAATATTAGGAAAACACGCAAGCATAAAATAATATAAACGTATAAGAGCTAGTTATATGTGCATTACCTTATCTTTTGAAGTAACATAATTGAAAGTAACACTTATAACACACTCGATATAAAGCAGCATGAATGGTAACCGGAGGACGAGAGAATATTGGAAAGAGACACGCGATCCCGCAACTAATGGGAACGCATAAAAGCCGACTGCATGGACCCCTGTATCTCTCAAAGTGGCATAATTGAATGAAACGCATTTATGTCATTTGTGTCAATCGTAATAAAATCCGGCTCAAAATATAGCGCTTGATGTGAAGCGGTATTGACAGCAAATCGAGAGGGGACAACAGAAAGATACAATAGCGAAATTGATGAGAACGTATAAAAGTAACTATGCGCCTATTTTCCATATCTTGTTTTTCACACTGTTTACGTTGCGCCTTAAAGAAAACGAAAAGTGGGAAAAGACGAGGCCGCGATGATCGGGGCCCGCGCGCCAAACGGGCGAATCGCGAGCAGTTCGACATGATAGAGTCATATATAACTCACGACACATCCATAATGCATTCAAGAGGCGCCCGGTAAAAAGTGCTCTTGTTAAAGTGGCCTGTTAAGTTTGGTGTAGCGCATTTAGCTTCCTGTGCGACGTCGCTCGGCGAAACTTTTTGCGAACGATAACGACAAACCATTCGTCCTTCGGCCCACCTTGCTTTCTTCTTACGATTTGTCTTCCTCGTTTTCTTTCCGCTATTGGTGCGCGACACCAATTATACCAGCACTTAAAACGAAAGCCAGGAGCAGCTCTCGGTATGCGCCGTTATTGCGATCGCGCATTATCGCAGTCGCGACATTCTCGCTTGTGCCCTGAGATGATTGTTCACTCACACTACTTACAGGGAATTCAGTTAATTATCACTTTTGTTAGTCCTCGGTACCTTCAATAAAAAAAGCTCTGAATGATGCGAGTCAACATTTACTCATTATACAATCAATCACAAGACGTGTATTTATTTCACAGAGAAATTTGAAGCTAACTAAAACAATTTTTGCCGCAGATGAGCAATGAAATGATATTTTGTGAGAAGTAGGATAAATTTTGAAAATATCGTTCTAAATTAAGAGTTAAATGTAGTGATTTGTTTTCTATTTATAAATACTTTCCTTAAATAATGTTTTTCAAGTTGTACAATCTATAGCTTCACAAGCATTCTTTAATAATTTTTATGATAAAATAGATCCGTCGCTTTCCGAAAGGATTATCTCCACAAAATACCATATCTTCCGCAAAAAAATCGTTTCTGAAAAATTAGACAGCGAAAAGCTTATTAGCCCATTTCCATTAACCGTTCACCACTGACAGTTATTTCGGAGGGGGAGGAGGTGCAATACAGGGCTCGTATATAGCCGATAATCCCGGGGCCCGTCGCTGGGCGGCGGCTTACGAAAATTATGAATACGGACGTCATTTATAACGCTCGAACGCCGCTGGCCGCACGCATTTATCTGGATTGCGCGCGCAGGAATGAATTAACGACGCCCGCCCCGCGTCCAATGATGTTCTACAAAATATTTCGGACGATTCATCATTCCATGGACGTAATTACCCGCCTCGGCCGTTCCAGCGGTCCGACGCGACGCTCGTCTGTCGGCTAACGCGTCTCTCTTCAGCATCCCCGAAAATTCAGTATCCGTTGATGAAAGTGATGCAGCGTAACGATTGCAATTGCCTCCTGAGATTTTGCATCTCATAAAATTGTATGCCCGCGCACGTAACAGCAAAGATCAGATTTTGTCGTATTAATTTTAGAATAAACAATCTGACGCAATATGTACGTCATTATAATTTAATAATTAATTATTAATATTTTAATTAAAAATTCGCGATTTTAATACACGCAGCAATTTACGGATCAGCCACACACGAAGTCGCTCCCTCTATCTTTAATTAGGCTGAATATATTCAGCGGACGAATCCGGATCAACCTTTTATCGTCATTTAGCTGTCCGAAAAATTTGCAGCATGGAAAGCGAACGGATTGTGTCCCTATCAGGGCGACAGCGGTCGTTACGGCGATGTAGCCATTCGCGTGCGTGTTTCAGCGCGATCGGGTAATTAACAGAAATTAATTAGCAGTCAAGAAGAACATATTGATCGGTTACGTGCGCGGCATGGCTAACTTGGACGAGCGACATGAAATCACTATATTACCGCATGAATGGATGCGACATCGACACGTAACGACAGATTGTCTAGCTGCGCGCGGATTCGCGGCGTCTTTCTTGCGCATTTCCTCCTGCAACCTCGAACGCGCGTATCGCGGTCACTTTACTCACGATAAGATATCTTAGGACCGTCTTCCCTCTAAGACAGGCAAATAACTCGAGTTGTAACTCGAGTGTTAACTGCATTAACAATCCATTAGCTCGCGGTGACGCAAGGCAGCAAATTTCTAGCGCCGTTATGTTAATACAAAAATAAAATGTCACTGAAAGGCAATAACATGTAATTAAAGGAACGTTTAAGAAGATCGCGCTGTGCGTCGTCACGACCTACATACAATGTATCCTTAAACGCGAAAGAAAGTGGCGACGGATGGATATCCGCGACTTTGGATTCGCCCGGATAGGTATTTAATTAGCAGAAATTAATTAGCCTCCCGGGAGAACATATTGATCGGTTACGTGCGTGAACTCGCCAGGCTTCCCCAGGCGACACGCGAAACAGGGAACTGGCGGTGCAACGAGAATGGAAGACGTGATACCGGTGTCTCGACTGATCTGGTCGACAATGTCGGCGGCCCGTGCCTTTTTTGTACTCGATCGAACGTTAATTAGCGCTCGGAATCCACGCGCGTCCTTCCCGCCGCGTCGCGAAATCGTCATCGTTTCGTCCTGTTGGATGTTTGAAAACACTTTTTCACGGTGCCAGCCACGGTGGTGTAGCCGCGATCGATGTAACTTCGCATCTGGCCGACGTAGGGTCGCTTCCACGGGGATATCAATTACTCTTCCTCTCATACGAGTCGCTTATTTTGAATGCGGCGCGAGATAGTGCGGCGTGTGTTATAGGGAAATAATATGTCTAATTGTAGAATGCGGGCGGGCGTTAAGAAGAGTTATTGGCAAGCCCACTGCGATTTTTAAGAGATGTCAATACTTCATTTGGTCTCTTGTGCGTCGCTTTTAAAATACGCGTCTCTCCCGCGTCGGATATTAATTATCGCGGTCTAACGTAAGTAAAAAAAAAAAAGAAACGTTCGGAGCAAACGTTATCGTAAGCCGTCGCTACACATATTTTTACTTTATTCAGGATACGTTGTACTCTTCATCTTTTATTTTTAAGTGAATTTTAACGAAGTGGTCAGCTTAAAATGGATTTACGGACGAATGAGACAAGATGCGAATATGCTGTCGATGTATAATCGCGCGCTACCGTAGAGAGGTGGCGAAACTTTACGCAGTTCCAACTAATTGCACGCACATGAGCCGATCGTAAACAACGACGGACGATGATAATCATGCGCGCCGGATGCACGGAGACTGGGATGATAGGTCGATAATTAGGCGCCGTTGGCTGAGCATTCGAGCGCGATTTATTTTTTATGATTTAATTTGCGACCCCTCCCCTCCGCCTGTCCTGTGAGACCGTAATCGCTTCATCATGCGAAACCTATGAAAACGCGTCTTGCCGAGACGTCGCGGTCGCTACAGGCTCGTAAATTAACGACTAACGTTACACATCCGAAGTTAATTATCATTCGATGAGTGCACGAAGATGGTGGACTGGCGTTTTAATAGCACAGATACAAATGTCCGCGAATATCATTATTAACGTATCTCTCTCTCTAATGATGCAGATAGCAGAGTGGTGCAGCAAAGTAATGCTATTTTAATCCCCATCTCTTCTCTTTTTAAAGAGGAATAGCGGTTCGGATCAATTCGAAACGGAGAACGGGCGAGATCGAACCGCGATGCTAAATGACTTTCTAATAGAATATGTTTTTCCTCAGAGAAAATCGACTCTTTAAATGTTCTCGTAACAACGTTTACTTTAATATTGTGTGTTTTAAAAGTAAATTAGTAAACTTACTGAACAATTTATATTAAAATTATTTACGCCAAGAGATAGAAAGTCTAATCTTATCAGAACGCATGTCTTTTCTTTGGTTTCAGGAGACTTGAGATTACCGGGGCCCGGACCAGGCCCGGTGAGATGCACCCTCCGAAAGCACAAACCGAACCGAAAGCCGAGAACACCGTTCACGACGCAGCAGCTGTTATCGCTCGAGAAAAAATTTCGCGAAAAACAGTACCTAACGATAGCCGAAAGAGCAGAGTTCTCGTCGTCTCTTCACCTCACAGAAACGCAGGTGAGTCGTCGGACGGGCAATTATTTCGCTTAAAATTGAAAAAGTCTCATATTACATAATCCTCGGTGCAATATGTTCAGAATGTATGCAGAGAAATAGATTAATAATCATGAATTTTATTTAAGACAAATTGTAAAAGCGCTGCATAGTAAATTAAAATAAATCGATCGTATATGAAATGCATGGAAATATATTTTGTACTTGTTATCTGATGAGTATAATATAAATCGAGTAAAAAGAAGAAATACATACCTTGGCAGATGCTTTAATTAAAAGTAGGACTTTCTTCAATTAACGAGCACATTAATAAAAATTGTTAGAATCGTCTGTTTATATTCATTTTATTAAACGAGAATAAACCAATGATATTAGCATATGCTTTTAAAACGATAGATACTATTTTTGTGCAAAGTAATATTTATGCACCTTCACGCTCAAGGTAACGGTTAATTGCAAAATTATATCTTTCACGAATATTATTACTATATCGTCTCTGCTCTTCTCTATTTGGACTATCGTGATTCTTTGCCACGTATGTAACAGAGTAGGCTATTATCGCGTCGGTTAGCGTGCTAAGATACACTTTGCGCATTCGTTACAATGCATCAGTCGAAATGAAGCTACGTCGCATTCATTTGCTTAGATAAGCTACGATTACCCTGCCATCTTCTCGTGTCCTTTAAGTCGCCAAACCGTTCCTTCGATCGCGCTCTCTTCTCTCTCATTATTCACCTTGGACAAAGAGGTATGTCTACAATTCAAATCGTGACACTCACGCCGTGGCGATATCCATCCCTATGATCGCACGAAGTAACTTATCACTTGATTCTTTTATGAAGGCGAAAGGAAAGTGCTGGTACTTTTTTCGCATTTATTAATCACTTATTTTTGGAATTAATTTTAATATTATTATGCCTGAATATATTAACAGTTTTAATGTTATACTCTGTCTTATTTTTAAGTTTAATTTAGTCGAAGTATTTAACTTTCAACGATTTAAATACAATTTATAGCGTAGCTTGGTTACGTAAAGTTAGTTTACTTAGACACGTAAGTTGTCGCGAGTAATTTGAGGGCATCTGTTAAAATCGGGATATTTTCTAAAACATTTTAGCGATATTCTCGAATGTCAATTCTTGATATTCTATCTTCTACAGTACGTCTGAGTGCACCGTTATTATCCCATTCATGCGTACTATTGAAAAAAAAAATAGGCGTTCGTTAAAAGCTCCATCGATGCAGAACAATTTCGTAGTCCCTGTACTCTCGTCCTCATGCCGAAAATGCCGCAAATTAGCCGTCGATTCAAAGCAACAGCTGTGCAAACGACGCGATTCGCGAACGACTGTGCAAATAACAATTAAATGCGATTTAGTGTTGACCCGACACATCTGTGCGGTAAACTCGAGCGCTAGGCGTGTCGCTGTCTTATGACATCGAGCCCATCGAGGATTTCTCGATACGTCGATAATTTCCTGCTCGAAGCTGATGTTTCACTGGTTGTTTTGTCTAATGACGCGCTAAATGATTTACATACGTTTTACTCAGAAAATCTTTATTTCATGACTATATTCTCGATCGTTCATCAATGTGTTAATTAATAAATTGTTGCATAATTTTTATCAAGTACAGATTCTCAGGCGTTTATAGTAGCTTGGGTGGTTTAAATATGTTATTTGCCGATTGTAAATCTTCAACTGCTGGTGTTAAACGCAACGTCGACCAATAATGACACTTATGTAATGTTTGCGGGCGTGTTGCGTGGTATAATGTACAACGACGGTAGAATCTATGATTTTTCACATCATTCAGTACCTTACAAGCTAGTTATTCAATACTTTGAATAACATAGAAGAAAATTATATACTTAGATAATCATTGAATAGATAATCATTGAGATTAATTTTTATGTGACTGTCTGGAGCCTGTCTTCTTTGCCACGTATGTGTTTTTATTGTAACGAGTTTTTATTGTAACAAATGTCGAATAATGTTGCGATAATTATCGTGATTCAACAAAAATGTTATATTATCTTATTTGACTTGCATTTTATTTTAAAATATCGATTTTGAAGAGACTTTATATTGCCGCTAATATTATAAAAAGTTTAAACTTTGTATTATTACATCATAAATTAATCGTCTTCTTCTGAAAGATGTTTGAGGAATTAATGAAGAAACGATACGCAGACAAGTTTTGTATAATTTGTTCGTTATTGCTCTAATCGAGAACATTATTATATAATGTTCCAGGTGAAGATCTGGTTTCAAAATCGAAGAGCCAAGGCGAAACGACTTCAGGAAGCGGAAATAGAGAAGTTAAGACTATCCGCGAGGCCCTTGTTGCACCCCAGCTTCGGATCGGGGTTAATGTTCTCCGGGGTAGGCCCGCCTGGTACCCCAGGAGTACCTCCCTTCATTGCAGCTGCCATGGCTAGGCACACCCATGCCGCGGCAGCAGCGGCCATGTTCATGGGGCCGCCTGGGCACCGACCTTAATAATGATATGCCACGATATAATACGCGTGTAATTCGAAGTCATTTTTGACGTCTGAAGACTCAACCTGCTCACAAACTGGGGATCCACTAATGCAGAGTCTATGAGTTCATAGGAATGTAAACCTGCACATTTATTCAAGAATCTGAAGGAAGCTGAAGAAGAATCCAAACTTTGGAATAATCTGGAGAACGATCTGAGAATTAGAAACTGGAGAAAGCAAGGATTTGCAAAGTTAATGATCAAAAAATCTAAAAGCTAAAAAGATAAAAAAATTTGCAAATTGAAGATTCAGAAAAGCAAAAACTAAAAATTTTACAGTTCAAAATTCCGGAAATTGGAAGACCAAAAATAATAGTTAATAAAATAATCAATAATAAATTTGTAAAATAGATTTAATCTTTCACGCGAAAAAGAAAAACTGCCTGAAAGTTCCGCGGCTGCTTTTATTTATTTTAATCCATCTTCCGCCTGACTTTAATTATCCAATCTTCTACCGTTACAAAGGATATTGGGATCCACCACTTAATATTGGAAGTCGAAATTGGCTAAGAGTGGCCCTGTAGCGGCGATACTTGCGCGTTAATCCGGATGGCTTATCTCCAGTTTAGATAATCTGAATTTCACTATGTGAAGTCCAAAGCTCGTTTGGGAGACCCGTAGCTCGAAGAAACATCGTCGCGTAATTTTCTCGGGACGATGGAATACATATATATCGGCGCCTCGAGAGGCGCGCGAAACTTTGATCTCAAGAAAAAGCATGAGTGTACATAGTGTAAATAGATATGCGTTCGTACGGCAACTATGAGTGTACGTATGTATATACACACGTGTACAGAACGCTTCAGTTATACCGTCAAGAAGAGGAATCGCGAGGAACGAGCGTTCAAAAGTTAGTTTAACGATTTGGACTGCGCTGGACCTAGAAAACGTTCGCTCACGGGTGTGTTTTTAATGTGGACTGGTCGAGAAAGTGCAGCGACATGAATGTGCGAGGTACGTTTAAACAATTTCGAGTCTGAGAGCATTAAAAGAGTTAACGTCGAAGCCAAATGTAATAGTTGTTTCCCTGAAGATTACTCCTCATATTGAATTTATTCATTTATATCAGAAATCTTTTTTTTTTGTTGAATCTCAAAATTTTAATTACATTTTTAAAAGTTGTATTAGAGATATCGGTGACGTTTCTAATAGCTACCGTAAATAAAGGACGAACCATTGATTCGTCATCGATAAATACATAATTCGTAGCTCGTCTATCTCGCCTATTTCAAACTTGTTGAATTTTTTTCTATATCGGAAGATGAGGCAAGTGTGCGTGTAAATTATGTATCAGCTTATGTTGATTGTGAATCAAGGGAGACGGAATCGCTGATAGACAGTAAAAGCTAACGTTACGAATGTGGCGTGATTCTAGACGTACCTATGCGCCTTGTATAAATGTAAGATGATAATTTATCCATGGAAGTATATTATAGTAAAATAAAAGATTTCAGTATTTACTTTCTTTTCGACGTTCTTTCCGTCGATCTTTCAACCCTTGGTGAAATATTAATGAACTCTATTACATGAATGGATATAGATAAACTGTAAAACAAAAATTTAACTTTATTTTTTTAAGTTTTTAAAATTAACAAAAAATTGCATGAAAAGCAGTTTCTCTGAAAATCGACCAATTTAAACAGCTTTTCGCGATTAACTAATTTGCAAATAATGACTGAATTGATCGAGCGTAACTTTTCAAATAAGGCATCATATTGAGGCAAGATTAAAAAAAAAAGATAAAAAATACGCGCGGGAGTTTGCCTCGGCGCGATCGCATGTATCGCACAGTCATCGACAGGTCGGCTTCATATATGGCAAGTAGTCGATAAGACGGCCGAAAGTGTCCGCCAGATAATTAGAAATATGTTAATCCACCGTGGTTGCTAATTGGTTTTTGACTAAATTTTTAATTAAGTCTTAAGCCTGGGCGGCGCGCTGATTTATCGAGGAGAAGGCCCGCGGCTAATTATAAAATATATATAGAGGACACGGCACTACCACACGTACCCGCAGCTCGTTTGCCGTTATCATATTTGTTGTGTCTTCGCCGTGTGCACCTGTCTCGCTTTACGGTGTGTGGCCATAGGCGCCTGTAGTGTCCGTTCTTCTTTCGGCGACGCGCAACTTTCCAAGAGAGAGAGATGCTGTACCGTTCCCGATAATTGCTACGTCATCTCCGTATTTTATGCAATCGCGCGACGTTCGGAAGCGTCAATGGCTCGCGATGTAAGATTTATCAATATTCCGAGATAACCGATTTGCACTCGATTTCCCCTTATATAAGTTTAATTTGCGAATCCGGTAATATTAGATAGATAGTGCTCAAAACGAAAACGTTTGCGAGAGTGCGCACGGATAATGTGCTCCTATAACAGAATATTTCCTTAACACAAAATGAAGATAAGAAAACGAATTTTCCCGACTAGAGTTTTAAAAAATGTTTAGATTTGTTCGACCCTGAAATCTTTTAATCTGTACATCTTTGAATTACACGTTAAATTGTCAATTAATTGAAAACGATCGAATTCTTCCGTCAAATCAGGAATTGAACAACGTCTCAGTAACCAATCGTCATGGAACAGGTGACAAAGCGCAAAGAGATCTTTTAAGAGCGACTCGCCGTTAAAGGCTTTACAAACAGGCGCCAGATATTCGCCACCCGTGTAGATCGGAAGCTGTTCGGAGATCCCTCGTTTTCTCCTTCTCCCTGCTTACGTTCTCCAAAGCCCCGGCAGCCGCCTCTACTTCTCGGCACGGCCTCAGTCGGCGCTCCCATATAGATAAAATTTATGTACCGAGCCAGCCGATCCTACGCATACGGCCACATTGAGCGCTGACAATTAATTAAAGAATAATTTCTTGTCTTCGCGATACGCGGAGGAGCGTCGCCAGTTGGCGTCCAATTATGCTCTCGGACCAGAGCGGAATACCAAGTAGGTCCGTCGACGATACCGGACGCCATGCACTTCGCCGGGCAGTTCGCTCGTAAGGCTCGTCGTCGCGAGTGGCCGCGCCGCTAACAATGTGATTCATAAAACGTAAGTCGCGCAAGAGAGGAATAACGTCTGCGTCTTCATTACGCGGAACAACAGATTTCAACTTCTTCTCCTCGCTTTTTTCATCTCGGAACATCGGCTTCGAGTCAAACGTTAGAAAGCCTTCAGCACGAAAATTGAATTTCTATATTTTCTTTTCTATTTTCTATATTCTATTCTAATTTTGTGATACGTGATTTTTAATTTTTTAAAGAAAGAAACAGAATTGTATATTTTATTTATTTTATTTTATTTATATTTTATACTGCGTTGTGAAATCTTGTTNAATTTTATTTTATTTTTGATAGTACAGGAATATGCGAATGCAAATAAGATAGGAAATAGATATCGAAAAATCTTTCCATTGTCAATATTTATTTTCTGATTTTCTTGATATACACGCCATCCATTCTTAACTACTTGGAGAACAACGTTACTGTTCCAATTTAATATACTTTCTTCAATAACTTCGCCGGCGTTATGGAGTATGCGTCAGAAAAATTTAAGAAACAAAACGAGAACATACGTGTTGAATGAGACGAGCCGAAAGGGCTTTTCAAGGGAAGAGGGGAGAAATATTCACGGTTAACGCGTGCATCGAAAGCAGGTCTCCACTCATTCAGTTTATCCAAATTAATTGGTCGTAAATTAAGCAGCCCAGCCGGCCCTGACGAGTGGGCGAATGGTCACGATGAAGAAAATGGGATGGATGCCGACTAAAGTTCCAAGAGGAACGGCTGAGTACGCGGCTAGTGAAAGAGAGAGACAAACGAAAGGAAGAACGAAGAAGGATGTGAATAGGTGTTGAAAAACGAGAAAGAAAGAGAGAGAGAGAGAGAGAGAGAAGAATAAGATGAACGAAAGATTAAAAAACCAAAAGAATGAACTAGAAGGGGGACTGTCCGGGGGACAGTAGCGCATCGACACGCCATTATGCGGCGGCTGGGACTAATTTATACAAGGGTAAGACAAAGACACCACGGAAAGTCAATCGCGCGGTTGAAAGAGAAAGAGACTTCGGTGGCATTATTCAAGAGAAGGAGTCTCATCCTAATTGGAAGCCTGCCACTGTTTCAACCGGGTGTACCGGTGCTCGAATTCGTGTCTTCCGCCAGGGATTACGGGGAATCAGAAACGGGAGTTATTCCGAGGAATAAAGTAAAATAATTATATCTCCGTCGCAATTTTGATCATAGATTCAAAGATATTAAAATGTAGGAATATGTCGAAAGTATATAAACAAATAGGGGAATTTGTTTACATTTTATATGACGGAATATTTTATTTGTTTCTTTAGCATCTCTTTTCGAAATGATTCCAAATAGATAAAAATTCATTTATAGTTTTTTAAGTTTCTGTATCAATTTTACACAAAGATTATTTTGATTCGTATCCAGGCCTCGGAAACGTGTCCCGAATCGTAAAATAATCGCTGGAAACACTATGAATGGGGGCGCATCGGTAAGCGAGAACGCGGATCATGTGCCGTTGCCAGTAATTGTCGGCGAGATGAATCGAGACAAAATCCTGTTTTCGACTTCGTAGGAAATTTACGAAGCTGATCGAGGCGGCATCGAAGCATTTACGGCGAGAAAGTTATCCGCTACGGCCGCAAGAAAGTCGCGGCTGATGCAAACGCGACTCACGGCAAACTCTTCAAAAGTATCGAGGAACCGAGCTCCTAATTAGGAACAAGCTTGATGGCCGTTCTTACACGTATTAAGCGATAGAGCGAATGCGAAAGCGGCGAGTAAAATTCATAAGTTATTTCGTTCGTTTCATCGCATCTGAACCGAGTTTCATCCCAGAAAAATTTTTTTGCAACAAAATATCTTGTTTGTGAAATTATCCTAAAATTTAATTGCTAATTTCAACTTCGAGATATTTTACAATGCAGGCACAAATAAGTATTTCCCACATGGAAAATTCTAATTAAACAGAATTAAAATAATCGGATTAAGGGAACAAGAATAATATATACAGTATTTAGCGATAATTTTATAATAATGTTTATGTCATATAACTCGCAGATTCATGGATCTCTACGTCTATCATTATCTAGCAATTTTATCATTAAGATCAAGCTGGCATCGCGCGACAAGGGAGCACAATAACCATGTCATTTAATCGCCGGCACTTTTCCGGGCGCGAAAACCCGCGCGACATTTTACACGCGAGGCGCATGCTAGTTTAAGTAGGTGTTTCACCGGCTCCCGGTATTCCTGGAGCAATTAGTACGGCGACGCGAGGCGCGGGCACGAGGGCAGGCAGACGGAAATCACTTTAATATCTTTCTACCTCGACGGCCGGCGGCGCGACCGGTTTGTAAATACGATGAAATGACACCGCTTTATGAATTGTCGGCGTAAACGCTCGTTTTTTTTCCCCGATTTCGCCGGAGAGACGATGGCGAATCCGCACCGATTACCCCGGCTCAGGCGCAGGCGCGATGAAAAACGAAAAGATCGTAATTATTTCCAGCGACTCGTCTCCATCTCGCCATCGAGAATGCTGCTACTATTAATTGTCGAACGGGACTCATTCCCTATGAATATAGATGAAGGGAGAAAGAGAGAGAATCTCTTCTTCTCAATCGACAGAAGGAATCGAGTTATGCAGAACGACATCGTCTTCAGTCTTCGAATTTACTCGCTGAAGCATAATTTATCGTTAAATATTGATTTAATGTGTTTGTATAATATATTTATCTAATAATTCTGCTAATAGGTATATAAAAATTTATATTACCACGAAAAGAAGTATTTTGCTGACAGCTGAAAGTCTTAGGTTTTCATTCAAAAGCTAATTAATTAAATTCCCGAATTAAGAATTTGAATTTTTCTGTCAATATTTTTTAACACTCCACGTATGTCATGAATTACATTTCTGCAGTAATCAAACTTTTAATTTGTTCGAAAATTTTATTTTATTTTTGANACTCAATTTTTTCAACATTATCTATTATTGTTCAACGGATATAAAATCTTTCGTGCAATACCTAGAAGGCTCAATCGTTTTGGAAAAACAACATGGAAATTTCGGAAATATACGAATAGCAGATCACGTCTCTGACGCGGCTCACAAAAACGACGACAGAATCCTGGGGCAATTAGTCGATATTTTAATGCGCAAAAAGCCGTCCCTCGTTAGATCCTTTCGCAGCGAAGGACCGAACGCCACTTCCCAAAGAGCCATTGAGAAAAACGGACTCGGACACCGGGACCGATGCGGCACCTTGTTAGCGCAGGGATTCCCGGGTTGTGTGTGTGACAGCTTCGAGCAAAAATAACACGGACGTTAACCCGTTTCCACGACTACGAGGTAACGCGTGAATCGACCGGCCGTCCGCTTCGATTCTCCCCGAGATGCTCCAATCTACCGCAAGTTTATCAATGAGAAAATTCTCATAAGTAATTTTAATTTCATATGTTCTGATTTACATTTCTGATGCGTTTTCAGACAAGTCAAATTCGTTGGACGAAAAAATGTATGCAAATGTATCAGATATAATACGCGACAACATCTAAAGAAAAGATTATTGAATAATATAAAAATTTGCCAAATAATGTAAATATTAATATATTTACCAAGTAATACTAAAATAAAAAAATATTTGTAATTAAAAATTTGAGATATTAATAATAGAATCAGAAGGCCTTGTTTTACGCAAATATCGAATTTTATTTGCACAACGTAATTTGCTCAGTTATTTTCTACAATTAATTTAAATTGTTTATGAAAGATATTAAGTAGTGGGTGTTAAGATAAAATATTAATATTCTGTGGACACACACTTATTTTCTTCGCCTTGATTTACGCTTGATTCCGTATTTAGCCATATCAATGGGCTAGTTGTACGTGAGAAGCGCGTGGATCGTGCGCTTATCGGATTCCAATTAAGTATGCGATCCTCCCGGCACAACGCCAGTTACGCCTATAGTCCTACCTACTTGGGCGCGCGGAAGTGATCGCAGAGAGCAAGAAATAATTAGAGCTTTCGAGCGAGAGTAAAGGGGAAGTACCGGTCCCTGCGGGGACTTCCTTAATTGACCTCTGTTTACATGCGCCCCCGTGCTTGGTTACACACGTCGCCTACCGTTTATCCGATCGAGCGCAGGTCGTGAAATGGGAGTGTGAAATTCGCGTTCATGTTAATCCTTCGAAGATGCAATCCTTCGGAGGATTATGGCTGGGCCAATCTCGACTCTATTGAGATAACCAAAAAGTTGCTCCGGATATAAATGTAGTACATATAACAGCGGCAATTTTTGAGTTCTATTTTGCACATTCTTGCGATGTAAAAAATATATGAGTAATTTTTAAAAATTAATAAATATCTCATTCGAGTGACGAATGATGAACTTGTTACTGCTAACCAAAGATTAAATACCAACGCAATTAACACGGTTTATAAATGAATCATCAAAATTGTAGAGTTTAATTATTTTATTTCGTGTATATACAATGAGATTGATATTTTTTATTAATGTCTGTTTTAGCCTACGAAGGAAAATTATTTGGACGAAACTGATTTAATTTTCACGATAGATTTAGATTGAAGTAGAATTGTTTTTCAAACCTTTCTATCTTATATTCCCTTTTTTAGCTTCAATATTTAATCTCGCAGTATAGGATGTTATTCCATTTTCTATCGACGTTTCGTATTTATTGTCCGAAAGTGTGAGAGGAGCGAAGGACTACGGAGGAATACGAAGGATCAGGTTTGTACTACAATCGCCTCCGGCTGTATTCCGCTATCCGGCTCAGTCCACCGACTGCCCTTCGTTCCCAATTCCGATCCAATTTGATGCACGGTAGCTTCGGGAGATACCACATAAGGGGGCTACGGGAGTAAATGGTAAATAACTGAGCCGTCCCTACACGGACCGGCCACGGGCGGAGAGAGAGCCTAATTAAACGATGTACAATTTATAACACCAGCCAGAAGGTCTAATGGCTCGCGTTCTTGGAAACCCGTTGGTTCCACCGTAGGACCACACCTAGCCGATCCTGCGGAGAGATTGTCATCGGCTCTAAGGAATGACAACGCCGCCTCGTTCACGATTCGTATATAGCGCGCCGTAGCCTCTGACATAGCGCGGAAGGAACCGCGCGACGATCACACACATCGTCGGAATTAATTGTCATCGCCTTAATTGTCATCGGGCTCTTTCCATGTTTCTCGTCGATCGCGCGTCCTACATATAGTCCATGATGGTGATTTGATCGATCATGTGAAGTCTCGATTTACGATTTTACATTCATCTCGATTATTATAGAAAAAATTTGGTCTAATCAGAAGCATAATCAATTATTCATTTAACGTATAATTCTAAAATATCATGAGTGTATTAAATATTTTAATTTATTCTCTGTTTTGTGTGGAGATATCTCAGTTTGAGATCAAGTAAAGAAATTTTACGAGCGACTGGAGAATGCTGGCGATGCCAATCGGCACTGCGAAACTCACATTTGAGTTTGTCGCGAACGAAGGATATGCGATAACGCATGGATTTATTCTTAATCGAGTACGATTCGTGTAATCGTGTAAAATATCCAGAAGTAACGGAATGGAGAAGGAGAAGATTCTTCTATCCACGGACATTGCGGCGAATCGATCTCTCTCCCGCATTGGGACATACCGCGACTTTATTATCATCGCGCAGCGGAATGCGACCGGCGAGATGACGTCCTTTAATTTTACATTATTGACGAGCGTGTCGATTAAACGGGACCGCTTATTGGTCATTCGTAAGCCCATCTAATGATACGCGTTGAAATGCCAGTGCCGGGCGAGTCTTCAGGACGAAAATTAAGAACTCGGCGACGTGAGGCACAGCTTACGCTGATAAAAATGCCGGCCTTATCTCGATCGGCGAAACCGAAATTAGTAGCTGGCGGGCGTCCGCACTCCATGAAGAAGCAGGTAAACTAAATAAAACGCGAAACTTATACTCACAATTAGAGAGATATCTCTCTTTCCCCTTCTGACACCGTCCTTCCCACCTTTCTCACCCCCTCGTCTTTAAATGCCAGCGTCCACACGTATGTGGCGAGCAGTAAAATAATCAAATTTAATACGCGCAATTATTTTCGTTACGCAAATGCGTAAATTAACTCTCGCGTTATTTTTGCACCGTCTCTCTCTCTCTACAGGTTGTTAAAGTAGAATTTGATATAATCGCGCTCGTAACTTGCGCGAGATCGAAGATCGTCTCCGCACCGAGTTTTACATGATTATTATTACGAAGATAATTTATATGAAGGAATTTCTTATTTGTTTTAAGATTCTTTCAGCGTATGTTATCTTGCATGCACTTAGTCGATAAATTTTACGGAACACGTGTACAATAATTGATCTAGATGTTTGGCACTTAATTTTCAAGGTTTGTATTTCGAATTACTGATATTTAAATGATAAATATTAAATTTCTATAAGCATATATTTTTAAAAAATAAAAATTTGCAAATTATATTATACATGAAATTTTTAGATTAATCAATGAATATTTGCAAATAGTTTCTTATTTTGAATTGTGTTTAAAATCTCAAGGCTCATTCTTAACATTTATTAGGAAGAGAAATATTACGATGATCATTAATTTACATTTTTCGCGTCTTCCTGTCTTCCTGACTATAATCATCACACCATATTATCATTATGACCAATAACATGTGACACAGAAAAGAGGCACTTTACTTTTGACGAATTACTTTGTATAATTTATCGCGATGGTCGGAATTATTATCGTGTCGCACGATAAGATAAATTGAGAATTCCGCGATCCGTGGGTTAGCGCCGCCTTTCCTGCTCCTCGCAGGCAAAAATTCCAGCCTTATCTCCGCTGATGAAGTCGAAATTAGTAACCGGCTACCGTACAAGTCCCCCGTAGGATTGGTGGTAGTAGTGGCGGAAACGAAGACGGCGTTCTGGTGCTGCTGACGGTGACAAGTGTCGCGATCGTTTCTCCAGTCGCGATAATTGTGCAAATATGTATTTATTCCGCTGAGATTGCGCGAGGAGGGAATTCTAGAATATCGCTTAAAAAAAAAATTACCAGATCTTTTAAATCAATTTCAATGTCAAATACTTAAAAGATAGAGAAAAATTAAACTGTAGAACGGAATATAAATATGTTGATATAAATCTACGAGTTGCGTAGTAAAATAGCAACTGAACCTCTCGCTCAAAATAGCCGACAGGTAGTTGAGATAAAATTCTAAAGTTTATTGATTTTTGAGGATTTAATAGGCCGATAAAGTTCTTACGCTCTTCTCGCGCGCCGTCGTAATCTCTTAATTAGCGTAAATCTGCCTACGCGCGATTATCCTAATTAGCATAGTGGCGGATCCGTCTAATTTTCGAACGGCGTAATGGCGTCGGTGAACGGTAGCGCACACCGACGGTGTTAATACCAGCGGCGGTAATAACGGCCGGCGATGGTATTGGTCGCGATTGGCGACAGCGATTGAACGTGGTAGCGATCGTAATGGCGGTAGCGACGTGCCGGTGAACACACGCATATGCACGTGCACACACATGCCTAACGAGGCAACACAGCGGCCGCCTAGCGGGGCCCGCAGCGCGAGGCTCCGTTGGACATCCGTAAGTGTTGGATTCTCGGCCGTTGTTAAGTAAATTGGGTCCCAACCGGTTTCTTATTTCGTGGCCACTGTCTTACTCTCCGCGGTCGTACTCGGAGCACTCACGGAGAGCAAGAACCGCTCTCCGCGGCGTCTTCACCCGATCGCTTGGCTTCCCTTCTTCGGGCTCGCAGCTCGAAAGTTGCAGGGCCGTACACGAGCGCGAATCGCGGAACTTCGCTGCTCGACGATTGTCGATATTTTCGCGATTGCAGCCCTCGCGAGAAGAGTTATCCAAGTCAATTTGCATATGTGATAACCGTGAGGCGCAAAGGTACTTATACTTAAGCGTTCTGCCATCCACATCCGTCAACACGTCACAACCTGCAGCCCGGAAATCATAAACTCTCGGCTTTTGAGACAATTTAATTTTTTGAGAAAGCTTATTGAGAAGAATATAACGAACGCTGATTTCACAAACTTACTTAATTTATTTTAAACTTAATTTTTGTGCAGAATGTAATATATAACAGTTATGAATTTATCTCATCTAATCGCAATACTAATCGCAAAACTAATTATATTTCATTAGATTAATTATATTTCAGAGGTTCATTAGCCAAACGAGAGTGTATACTTAAATACGAACAAGGTATTAGATAATGCATCGCTTACGATGACAAGAATAAAATCATGTCGAGGTATAAAAATTAATCTGGAAAAAGTCACGAAAAGGTCCAAACGCCGAGAATGCCGGCATGCAAAATTTTGTAGATATTTCGTAATCACGTATAAAACTATTATTCACGAAACCTCTACTATTTACGCGCGCGCGCACGTGTCTATCTAGAAATGTGCACCACGGGAAGAATTTCTTTTGTTTTTAGCTCGGGCAAACGAAGGAGGCTTCCACAAGATCTCGGCAGCCGATATAGCCGCTTTTTGTCAATTTATAAGGATTTATACTAGCGGCACGCAGATACGCTTGTTCTTCCCTGCGCCCTGCGCTCGCCTCCGCAACTTTCACGAAGGGGGTGGTCCTCGGACTCGGCCGAGGGTAACGAGCCTTCCTCGAAACGTTATCGGTAGATCAAATCTTGATAAATAACGGCTTACTTGTTAACGAAACCGAATGTAATTACAAGTAAGTAAAAAAATTACACAATTTACTATAAGTGAATTGAAATTACAAGACAAATGAATGAATGAATGAATTTCTATTGGTGAGGCAAATACGGTACTTTACGGATAAAACGGTTATCCGAGTTACGTTACACGCAATGTTAAATTATTCAGAGAGAGACTCATTCGTGCATGATAATTAAACAATTACCTTCATCAACGCGGCCCGTCTTCGCTATGCGTGAACCTCTCGCCGTGACCGCCCCTTTTCGTCCTTCTCTCGCCGTCCTTTCGTCCCTATCCGCCGGTGGTGATTAACGCTATGAAACGGCCGGAGAAGGATGAGCCGGGACGAAAGTGAGAGGAACCAAAAAGAAGCGACCGAGGCTTACTCGGCGTGGCGAGAGGGGCAAGTCCTATCTTAATGATATTGTAGCCGGCGTGCACGCGCGCAGGCTTGCTCTAATTGCGCCACTGGAGCGGCCATGTTACCCGTGCTCGCGAGTGGGACGAGGAAGGCAGACTCTTCCACCTCGGCGATTTCGGACGTGTGTCCGTAGACACGTGAACGCGCAACTCTCTTTCTCCCTCTTTCTCACCCCGTCTCTACGTCCAGGAGGGAGAGACAAAGAAGACGCGTGTCGGTGAGACGACCGTTGTGTCTGGAAGAGATCCGGAGACCGCGCAGGACGAAGAGATCCTCTGGGCTGGAGGAAGACCGCGATAAAGGCGAGCGAGGGGAACATTCACGGTGTACTCGTAAATACTCGCCCGCGAGAGAGTCTGCGTGCACGTCGACGAGAGGAGGCAGACGAGGACGGGCGATCACGAGTGAAACGTCGCGTCTGAAAAAGGGCAGAGAAAGATAGAGGGTAGGTGGGAGGGTAGGGTGAGACGGAAAAGAGAAAGAGAGACAAAGAGAGGAAAGAGCGAAAGAGAGGCGGCCGAGAGAAGGGGTAGTGAGAAGAGTATGGAGAATGGAAGGGTCCGAAAGGGGGAACGAACGGTGGATGGTGAAGAGAGGGGACTCCGCCGAGGTAAAAACCTGGAAATGCAGCATGGCGGTCGGGAATCGGTAGC
Organism: Tetramorium alpestre; assembly: GCA_021460005.1. Taxonomy (NCBI): domain Eukaryota; kingdom Metazoa; phylum Arthropoda; class Insecta; order Hymenoptera; family Formicidae; genus Tetramorium; species Tetramorium alpestre. The sequence goes on from JAJVSH010000031.1 coordinate 314,114, forward strand.
AATTATTACGAAAGGACGACAGTTGAATGCGAATACTCCCGGCCGGGGAAGAGGGCGACCCGTGGATCTCGTGCCACCTCGTAGACCACGGGTGGCGAATCGATGCCGCGATTAAGGTGAAATTTCGGCCAAGATTCGTTGATTCTTTTTATCACCGGCTATGCCCATCCTCTCGGTACGATCGCGGAATTTTATGGCCCAAAAATAGCTACTTTACTTTCTCTTTAAATAACGCTAATGATGTAAGAATCTATAACGAGAGAAATCAACGCTCATATTTGTCTTATTTGCACGTTGGGACGGAGCCACAAAATATGTTCGCGCTTAGCTCGACATTAATTAGAGGTGAGAATACGGAAGTTTTACCGAAGAATTCTTTCGGCAAACTGACCCAACCTGGGGTTTAGCTAACATTTGTCTCTCCTTTTTCCCAGCCATGATTCTCGTTATAATGTACGCAGAGAAAACAAATTAACTACGCCTAACTACGCTGGCCAAATATTTGGCCCAACCGACTTGTGGGTAATTGTTAATAGAGGCGAACGTGCCACTTCGACGATGCACATCTCCGTTAGCAGAACAGCTATCAGCGTTAACTCGTAATACTGAACGTCGGAACTTTCTCGAAATCCGGTACGACTTGGCCGAGCTTGCAAGCTCGCCGAGATAATCGAATTGTTTAGACGTAATGCCTCGTCGACGTACTGGCACATTGTCGGATAATTGCGACGTCGAAGACATTATCATTCATGGCTCGCTGAAATCGACAAATATTACGGTTCAATTAACCGAAAATTTACTCGCACTGATTTTAATTGAATCTCACGAATATTCTTCGCAACTCGTACAAAAATCCTGGCTAATAGGTGAAATACAAATACAAATTTCCAAATAAGAAAATACTTCTTACTTAAATAAAAATTTACTAATAGAAGTAAAAATAACAAGAGACTCGCAGTTAATAAAAGAAGATTTCTCCGTAACTCCAATGTGAGCGTGAAACAAACGAGAAATTTCGAAAATACCCAAGCATTCCGCAGGAGTTGAGCGAAATTTAATTTGGCGGAAGCAGGAATAGAGCGATACTCGCGTTTGCGACATAAGTTCGGGTGCGTTCGCGTCTGGAGCCGCGCGTTGCAATATCTTTTTCTCGTTTTTCATTAAGTGCGATACGTGCCGCACAATTATTACATTAGCTGCTCGCAAAGCCGGAGTCCGTGTGGGCTTAGCCAACGACTACCAACATTGGAGCGCGGAGGTTGCGGCGGGTGTGAGTTAAAATGGGAGGGTTGTTCAGGGCAAACAGCCACTTTGGCGCAGGCGTAACCGCTGCCAGTCAATATTAACCAACGAGTCGGATTCGAGACGTCGGTGTCACCGGCGTGCAAAGAGCCGCATGGCGAGCGAAAGCCTCCTTGCAGCGAAACAGAAGCCGAATCGACCTTACTCGAGCATCTAAATTATTCAGACAATGATGAAAGTTATTTTGAAAACATAAATAACGCTTTTCAATAGAATAATATCTAACTGAAAATACAGGACAGCAATTAAAAATTCGATAGAATACATTTTATTTCGCTTTATTAAATCGATATAATTATTTTCTTTCATTATTGCTTATAAATTGCTATATTAGCTTAAACCAGTAGTCTTACATATTATTAAAAAATTAAAATTAAAATTATTTGAAGGTGTAAATATCTTGCAGTATTTACTTGCAGTCTAATATCAATTCATATTTTGTAAGCTATAGATTATGTATCATATAAATTTTGCTTTAAACTATTAATTCTCCCATTTATTGTTCAATTCAATTCAAATTCGCTTGTTCAATAATTTCTCTTACGGTAAAAGAAATGATCATCGATCATAAATACTTGATGATAATAATCCCATGCGTTCTACATTTCAGACTCAACTATATCTTATAATTATCGAATCCTCCCTTTTCAAGTTAATTCGATGGGATGATTTGGCAAGCGTCGTCTTCTCGGAGATTGATTTCTTCCCACTGCCGTTAATCATTGCGTGCCGCCGTAAATATCGCGCGGGCCTGCTTTCTAATTTCCGAAAACCGGCAAGCTGGATGCACAAAACATTTCCCGGCCATTATATCGGCGACATGTAACTGCGTTCAACGACTACGTCGCCATCCCGCCCAACCCACGCATTAGCCTCGCGCCGCTGACAACTTCTCATTGTCCGCGATTCAGCCTGACGTCGCGGCGACGTGCTCATTGTTAATTAAACTACGCGTCGCCGCGCCATTGCCGCATTCATAGAAGTCCGTCGCTTTCGCCGATAAGTGGCGACGTTGGTGGTGGTGCCTTAGACACGGCTGCGTGGCCACACGTACCTCCACGGGTTTCCGTAACGCGGCCTTTTCCGACACGCGCGCGAGCGCCAAAGCCGAAGCTAGTCCGCGCGCCGATCCACGCGGAAAAGTCCGCGGATTATTGTGTGTCGCAGTCCGAACACATCTCATCGGACTGCTGCGGCAATAACGCGGTGGTTTAATTACCACGGCGAATTAATGCGACGGTGGAACGAGACAGCCGACACTCGTCGCGCTTTAACGCGAGACGTGGCAGGAAAAAATATGTATGTTTAAACACACTTGACACATCTTCCGATCTCTAGCTTATTCGGAGAGAATTCTCCGAAGAAAAGTTGTTGCATGTAAATGCGAAAAGATTACATTCGGAAAAGAATACAACAATTCGGAAGTTCCAATTGAACATTTCAGACAGTAATTGCACGAGACGTTCTACACATAATTGGATGTTGAGATCGAGCTGATGGATCGTTTCTCAATGTTCTGCATGTGATGGGTTAAACAGCGATCGATACTCGTGTCGTTCCTTCACGTATTATTACGTCAAAGGAGAGACAGAGAAAGAAAAGGAGAGAGAGGGAGATCGCGGTTGCCGCCCTAATTCTCACAAATTCGATATAGCACGGTAGGTTGCGCGAATGCTCCTTAAGCAGCCCATAAAACGCAGGAAATTACCGAGTAGGAGCGTCACGACGCTTCTCTCGATAACGGCCTTATCGTATATAGGCGCTACCGCCAAGAAGTCGTCAGATTCCGCCCTGGCTGCCGTAGAGATGGCAAAGCACGAGATACACTATCGCGCGATTTCGCCGTCTCGCGGATACTTTTTGCATTTTCGTATCTAGCACATTCCACCCCTAAAACGTGCGTCTATATACCGTCACTTTTATTTACTTCTTATTATATCATTTATAGCGCAATGTAGCGTAATGTTATATTCCGAGCGATTATGAAGAGAAGCAGTTGAACGCTGATAGATACGATCGAATTCTAAAAAAATTTATTTCGTTCAACATGCATGCCTTTGCTCGGTGATATTTTACCTCGAAGATAGGAATTTAATAGATTCTATGAAAAAGTGCGATATAATCCAACATTCACGGTAATCGATTAATGTAACGCGATAAAGAGGATTAAATCGTGAAGTTAATAGTTATCGATTTTTTTTTTACGATTTTACGATGAACTTGATCGTCATGGGATAATCGTTATGTTCTTCAATTTATTTAGCCGGTCCCTGAGCGAACCCACTCGACCTTAACGTTCGGAGATACAAGCATATAATGTTGTATCTTCCAAGTCCACACTCGATTCATCCCTCCGAAACGATAACCCGTGATTCGGGGCCGAAGAATCTTGGTAGAAAGAGAGCAAAACGCGCGCGAGGAGAGTACGTATTGCAACACGTAGCGCGCGCGGTAGTGGATGGTCTTCGCCGTCCGCCCCTCTCGCCCCCTCGTATCCGCGTTCGCGGACGATAGGAGTGGTAGGTAGTAGCAGCTCTCGGGAGCCCCCAACAATACCCAGGAAATTACATAACTGTTGGAAATATCAACCAATACCAGTGCTCTGGCACTCGCGAGCCGGCGGCGGCGGCGGCGGCGGCGGCGATGCCAACCCCTCCGTGCCATTATTATAACTGGGTAGGTGGCGTATTATACGCGGCCGTCGGGGGAACTCAGGCGGGCGAACGAGATAGGACCGTGCCTGGAGAATGAAACGAGAAATTGAGTTGTGCTGAAACGGGGCAAGGGGGATGTCGAGCCACCGCGTATTGGCGGCGCGATGGCTGCGAACGAGCCCACGAGATGAATCAGGGGCTTCGCACGGGAAAAACTGGGTTCAACTAGTTTCGCTATTACACATCCTTCCTCTACGCTGTGTTGTTGAATAAATTTATTAAAATGACAGATACGTGTGTGTGTATGTGTGGGCTACAGAATACGAACAATGCTAACATTAGGGCAAACAGTACAGATAAATAAAGACAGAATATTTGATGCGTGATTATTCATAATGGATAATGAAATTGTAGATTCATTTGTAGATAAAACGTTACGAACAACGCTAGATGTACATGTAGATAGACGAGTAATAATTATTTCAGCTGATAATTGTTTTAATGGAATAGGACTGAAATTTTGCAGCGACTATTTAGAAATAATTTTCAGAAATAATTGATAATTTCTTTAAATCATTTATAAATTATCTTGTTACACAGATAAAGATTTTGTTTGAAAACGTTTGTTCTAAAACGAGAAACGATTTATTATCAATGATATTTATTATGTTTTTATTATCGACTATCTTCAATTTTAATAATTAATAATTGATTATATCATAATATAGTGCTTTATTACCTTCTATAAATTATTATTATATTCGCTGTTTTTACTTGGTATTATCTTACAATTAAATCGATCGTTACGATTAATCGAAGATTAGTTGCAACACACGCCAAATTTTGTAATTGAATCAACAGTCGCGATTCGGTGAAAATTAGCTGTAATACGTAATTGGTTTCTGACGAGTCCAATGAAGTAATTATTTCTCGGGCAATTGTTGCTAATTACTTGAACATAAATTAACGTTAAAGCCATCACTCCTAGTGAGAGACGAGGAAAGATACTGCTCCAGTTGCACGTATATACCGGTGGCAGCACGTCGACTGCCGAGTAATTCGCAAAAATTAATTACTAACTTGTTCTACGATGAGAAAGGATCTCTCATACCGACGACGGGGCGGAGACAAAGGAAAAAGGATCTGTTTCAGAAATCGTCGCACAATGGAACGAGAACGCGAGACTTCTCCGAGGAAACAAACCGCCGCAGCTACGTCACGTCGGTGTCGTCGCGATCGGTATTGGCTTTTCAATGCTTTACCTTCCTACGCGAGCATGCTTACGCGAATTTTGCGCGGTAATGAAAAATAGATGAAGATCGTGCTCGTAACAAATTTGTTATGTGTGCGATATAAATAGCACGAGCACGAGAATCTTTTGGTGCGCGATCGACGATTTAGGTTTCTGAAACTGCAATTGAATTGCAAGTCTCTAGTCGCAAAAAAAAATATATTGTAATAAAATGAATATTTTCCTTCAAAGATCTTGAGAGGGTCGACGTAGCTTATCTGTTTCTCTAAAACGTTAGCGCGCTGGGCTCATCGTTTAACCAATCTCCCGCTTCGAGAAACTTATCTTACTTAGAAAGCTTATCTGTTTCTCTAAAACGTTAGCGCATGTTACTCATCGTTTAGCCAATCTCCCGCTTCGAGAAACTTACTATCGGACAAGACATTATCCGATGGTAGGGTTAAACGTTTCTCCATAGGATGACCAATCATGATCACCCTCGGTTCCTGATATTTCGGCTCGGAATATTACATCCGCGTGGCGAACGTGGCAAAAACTACCCGGTGATATATAAATAAGCGTTTAATGTTGCGCGCGCTCCTAAATTGAATCTCATCCAGCCGAAGATCCGCGGACAAGATCCTTAGGGATACGGCCACGGGCGAAAGTATTGTCCGATTCCGGGCGTTTCTTTCGCCACGGCGCTAAGCCGCACCCGGACGAATCTTTCCCGACGATTTATGCACCCTCCATAAACAGCGCGGCCTGCACCACGTAGACCGTACCGAAGAGTCAAGCGCCACGGCGACGGACCCCATACGCTCTCTGTTTGCCTATTATGTATGGTTTACCGTGGTTTACCAGGGGAAATCTGGTAGCACGAGAGGGCGCGGTGCCGTCTGAGCGACCCCCCCGGGGACTTATGACCGGTGATTAAGTATGACGTATCGGTGGAAGAATCCGAAGCAGCGGGAAGGAGGGTGGCACGCGGATTCGCCCGCGCAGATATCGCGCTTTTCGTGGAAAAATCGCGCCGCTCCATTGTGCCGATGCTCGCGAAGAGATGAATTGCCACCGAGTCGGCGATATTCCAAGAGCCACCGCTCGTGGCTGCCGTTCACCCGGGGCGACGCCGATTGACGACGCCTAAGGGGTGAATTAAGATAAGGCGGGTCGTGAATTGAGAATCTTTAAATGTAGCCTTGAAATACGGCACAGTTGCGACACGTGCATTATTTCAAGGAGACAAGTTTTCACAAGTGGCACTCTTCTAATCGGTACTTAAACGATTCGCGAACAATTCTGCATTAAAATGTAAACCGATAAAATAATAAAGTCCGCAGGACTCGTAGGAGAACGGCGTTCGTATCGGATTCTCTGTCGACGTGTATAAAATGACAGAATAATAAAATTCATAAACTTCACGGAAACATCAGCCAGACGCTTCGTCGTTACCGACGTCGAGAAAAGCGCTGGAATCGATTGTGAAGTGTTAGAAGCGACGGGCACGTTTCGCTTACGAGGCTTTTGAAAATGAGAATCGATTTCACGGCGAAGCGGAACAAAGTGATATCGTTTATTGGACAAAGAGCCCCGGCTACACGTGGCCGATCACACGCACGAACGGCTCGTCGCGTGTATTTTTACAGCGGCGGCGCGCTGAAAAATAAAAAAAAAATAGAAAGGCAAAAAAAAGCGTGTACACACGTCGCGGAATGCGACATGTAAATGATCGCGAGCTAATGAGAAAAATTCGCGACGACTGGCGGAAATGAGGTACACACTCGGATCGTATTTTTCGATCGGTCTTATTCAGCCGGGAACAATCGTGCGCGCGGTAAAACTCGACGTAGCTTTTGCCGCAGAAACGTGAGGGTGGACGCGTGCGAGAGAACGAGAGGGAAAACAAATAGCGATTGGGAATAGAGGGGGAAAAAAAAAATACGTTTCATTCGCGCGAGCGAGAAAGAGTCCGTCGGCTTGTCCGGAAATCGGGCGGCCAACTTCGTCGACGGTTTTATTGGCGACGGCGCGGCCGTCACAAAGCGAGACGGGGCGCGAGAAGCGGGTGAACGGGGGAGGAGTAACGTCGTCGTCGGGAGTCGGTGTGATAAAGTGACCGAATGGAAAAGACGGCGCATAATGCGCCATAGAAAGCCGAATATTGTGCCGCGTTGGCAAAGGGGTAATTCCGCAGTAGGAAGTCTTATTGGAAAAGGGTAGATAAGGGCGCGCCGCCGCGCGCGTTGCGGCTCGCGCTATACAAGGGCGGCTGGGTGTGCATCGGTGTACGTGTTGTACGCCGCGCGGGCGTGTGGCGTCGTCGCCGGGAGAGCGGAAATTAAATATGCCTGACTCGATAAGTCAGAGCACCGCGACTGTGCTCCGTATCAACGGGCGGGAGATGAGCTATTGTGCTATTTTCGTGCGGGATCTGTGCGCGAGGCCATCCTCCCCCGCCGCCCCTGTGCGCGCTACGCCTCTTCTCCGCGCGAAACGCGAGCGTTTCGTTTATTCCCTCGCTCGCTCGCTCGCTCGCTCGCTCGCGGAGGCGGATATCGCCGTGACGCGTCCGGCAAACGCTCCCGCGGACGTGTCCTGCCTACCCTTCGTCCCTCGGTTTCATTCTCTTCTTTTTTTCTTTCTCTCTTTTTTCCGCCCCATAACGGAGATTGCATCGGGATTGCGTTTTTTCGTCCAATGCTAATAGATTTTTTTCGCGCGCTGGGATTAATAAACGCGGGACATACGGCGAGATCGATCTCGTTAACTGCCGGAGGAATTTCTCTTGGAAGAAAGTCGTGAAAGAATTTTCACGTTTGTCATTTTGTTCAGAAAAATGATGACTTAACAATTCGCTCCTTAGTCATGTAATCGGAGAAAAATGACTTCTCTATACTTCATCTCAAACAAAAATGTTTATTTTCGTCTCTTTCCTGTATTAATTTTCCATATCTTAAATAGTTTCTGAAATGGAAAATTTGTACACCTGTATAAAAAAATAATTATATTGTGTCGTGGGTAATGTTAGGCAATCTACTATGTCAATTTCTCTTTTACCACGATCACGATAGAAGAGAAAAATTCCAGTGAGTACAACGTGACTGCGTGCAGCGTCAATGAAAGAATTAGCCTAATCAGATAATAAGGCGAGCACGACGCGGATGAAATAATTATATTAGATTTATCGAACCGGACGCCAGCCAAACGAGCTCCTTAGATAATAGGCTTTTTACGACTTCGCTGCACGAACCGCGCCGCTTGAAAGTTACGATCCTGTAAAGCCCTCTTTACGAGACCATTACCAAGGCTGTTACTCATATTTTTACCCCAAACGATTCGAGAGACACTTCGACAATAGCACGATAGATGAGCGAGTGCGATAACTTCGTGGAACAATTTTTTGTTTATTTTCTTTGCAAATCGACACGTTTATTCGTCGCTCGATAAGACGCGTGAATCGAATGATCCTCCAATGTCTCTCAATGACGTCAGTCAGTTCCGTGAGCGATGTTAGGATTGAAATAACTTTGTACGCTGTGGTAACGTGTTGTCCAAACTACGGGCATCATGATTCATGAAATTAACGACTATTTGACGATGCTAATGGAATTCGTACTTATTAATATTGCATAATGTCAGTATGCAAATGAAATCTCATACGTGTTATGTATTTTTTTTTAACGTAACAAAAAGTTTGAAATATAAGCACGTGCGACGACAATTTAATAATGTACTTTGACTGATGGAAGAAAAACACGTGCTGCAGTTATCTAATAGCGAAATAAAAAAATTGCGTTGAGTTATTTGTCATTAATACAGCTTATTAATCGAAGATTGTAAAAAATTATAAGACAACGTCGGGAGAAACGTAACGGGGAGAGTTTTTTCTCAACGAATTACTGACCCATCTATTTCGTATTTTCCTGTTATTACAACAAATCACATTTCCGTCGCTGGGAAATCGATTCCAAATTCGCCATAGAATTGGTAACTGGGGAATAATTCGATAAACCTGGGACAACCTCTATAAATTCTCTGCTTTTTACAGTCGCGGTCGGATGCCACGATAGCGATCACAAATTCGGTCCAGCGAGCAACGGCATGGCTCGCACTGGTGAGCAGGGAAAGGGAAGACAGAGACGAGAAGTCAAGGGAGGGTTGCTCATGCAGAGACTTTTCCGTCGGGTGAAACACCTGAGGTGGAGGATTCGTGTGGTATCGCCTCGAAGCCTCGACAAAGAAACCGCCGTAAGTCATAGGCGCAGACGGCTGCCGCTTCATTTGTCATCGGGCCTGGGGTACAATTGTTCGCCGGCACCAGCCGCCATCTTGCTAGCCACCCCCTCCGATACCTAATAGACCACCCCCGCGCATTCAGTGGCCTCGGTGATAAATTGCGAAATAATCTCGTTCGGGGTGCATTATGTCGGAGGTTTATAGACGGCCAAGCGCGCGCGCGACTTGCTCACTCGACTATAACTTATTCAAGTTTTGTCAAGAATTCGAAATCCACGCATTTTATCCTCACACCCTGACGAATGCATCTCAATCCCTCATCCCTCGCATGAGATATCTCAAGGAAAGATTGATGAAAAAAACAAGGTATGTTTGAAATTTTTCTCAATATTTTATTTCAATAATATTTTTAATGCTGATTACACATGCTGAAATCCACTCTTAAAACAGGCATATTAAATCGATACTCGAAAGTCTCGAAGTATTGCTATTTTTTGCTTTTAAAAATAATTTTTTTGCTTCACTTTTTTTAAAAAATTACTTAATATTGGGCTATCGAGCCTCTCGTAACTTTTTGAAAACTAAAGCAAAAAAATTATAGATAGCTTAATTACAGGTAGATATATAGATATATGTGAGCCAAATTATCAGAACTAAAAATCTCTCTCTAATCATAGTACTCCAATCATAGTTGAAGTTAGAATTTAGAAAATTAGTGTTTCGTTATTTATATAAAAATCTTTTCCATATATTAGACATAATATTTGAAACTTCTTTTAAAAATAAAATATTCTGAAATATTTATACTTATAAATCTGAATATCTGAATATATTATACTTGTAAATCTTATAATAGCAGTGCTATTTCAAAACAGCTATTGTAAAAAAAAATATTTCTTACATGCCCAAAATTCTTTCATCTAATGCATCTAATGATTCTTCGACTTTCCTTTTGGGAGAAAATCCTGACAAATTATCGTAAATATATAAATTCGATTGTTGCCAAATAATGTTAAGTCATTTCAAAATCATTGGTGCAAAAATCCATTTTTATTTACAATTTGAAAGAGTTGTATTTTTTCGGTTTCTTTTCAAGTTTACAAATTTCTTTTCCGTGAAAAAATCGTGTGTAAAATCGTTTGTATCCGTTTAAATGCGGCGTCAGGAGCAAAATGTACTACGATTTCAAGGGTTGAATGAATTTTCTCGGAGTCACTTTCGGCAAAGAGTTCATTAATGTAAGCCGAGGTAGCTCGAAGACTTTCATTGTGAACGAGAGACGGATGTATTGCGCGGACACATGAAAGGTTTCGAAAAATCATTCCAGGATAAAGATGCCGCTTTGTCCGGGATTTCATGGGAATAATTCATTCAACATTTCGTTGCTTTGCTTTCGATTTCAAGAGAATCGATTCTATTTTGGAAGATGCTGTGGAGAAAGTCTATATCGAATCTTTCACTTTGTTACATTTACATAGCTAATAGCTACAATTTCCGAATTCTCTTTAAAGAAGCCGAAAAAAGTACATCTATTATTTTTTGATTCTTTAAAAGACAGTTTTTTTTTTAACTTTTTAACAAACTTTGTTAAAATTGTATTATACATTTGTTGTATAGTAACGTAGTTATAACGATAGAATTGCGTATTTAAATTTTTATTCAAATCTAAAGAATGTTCGCTTCGATTATTGTATATATGTGTAAATTAAGTAATCGAGAAGTATTTAACTTCTTAACGTACGCTCCTCGATAGATAATGCGCCTGTATCTCTTCTCATGCCAGCACGACATAATCGACGTAGTTATATCACAAGCCGACATCCTGTCGAGTTCAAGTACATGGAATCGTTAACGACGACCTCAAGAAATCAGCAAGAGATTTTAATCCTAGATTAGTCGACTGGTTACCGATTCGACTCACGGCGGTGGCCTCTTTACGCCAACCGTGATGGACGCAAACGATCGAACGTATTTCCGGCGATTGTCACGGTGATTATTGAATCAATTAGAATCGGGGCATAATGAAAATAATTGGAATACAATCACTTAACCGCGGGCCGAAGGCCAATGCTTGGGCCCGTTCGGGGCAGGCATTGACATTTAGCCTATGTAATCTAATCATGGGAAGGATGGGAAAGATATCAGGGGCTCGAAATGCAATTGCCGAAATCGGAAATGTCGTAACGAGTTACGTAATCGAGATCCTCTTGATATATCACTTCTTTTATTCATTCATTTGAATGATTGTAAGTATGCGCAAAACAATATTTTTCAGTTGTCGACCAAATCTTTCCATAATTGCTGCGCGAATTAATGCGCGAAGTGACCTAATTGATTAATTTATATCGCATTTATTTGAAAGAAATAATGATGGCCGTGTGAAATCATAAAAGTCATTAATATCTCAATGAATAATTCTATTTTTGATCTTGGAAGAAATTATTTTAACAATTCTATTCTATTTTATACGATATATGGGATATGGTTTGATGTAGTTCTCGATTTGTAATTCAAAAAATGGCGAACAAAGAGAGAATCAGAAGACAGCCGAGAACGTCACGAACGTCGATTTTTCTGATCGCGGATCGAGGAGCTGCCACGCGATCGCCGGACGATCGACTCGCGGCACCTCGACTATTCTTTTCCTCCCTTGAAGAGACATCGAGCGAATAAAAAGAGGGAGGTCTGGACAAGATAGAGCCGACGGAAAGGAGAGAAAGGGGGAGACAGTATCGTCTCGAGTTCGCTCGAAGCGTTGCGAGTAACTGCCAACGACTCGAGAAACAGGAGCCAGGTGCAAAGTGACTTCGTGGTGGAGCTCCTCGAAGAGGAAAAGGGAGAACGCGCGACCGGGGAGGTGACGGCGGAAGAAAGACGGCAAGATCGGGACGGCAAGGAGGACAAACAGAGTTCTCGCTCTCGTATGTCGGACAGAAGTTTCTTGGAACACAATCGCGTATAATACATATGCAGTAGTCCTGGCGCAGTCCGGTACCGGGTTTAGTCCTGGCGAATGAGTGCCTTCTCGGTCGAGAACAGACACCGAAGGTGAACGTCGAATTGTGCAACATGGCCGATACCGGCGAGACACGCTCGACACTCAGCGCCTCTGCTTCACAAAAAAATGTTCAACCTGGCGATTCGTCTGTTAATTACACTGTCGGATTTATCGTTTGTCGTTGGAAAATATTTAACTATTGATTATTATCAGACAATTTTTTGTAAAGTCTCAGCATGGATTAGCATCAAAGAAGCAGCGATATTCTGTAATATTTCTGGCCCTCGCAACATTGTTTTATCTTTCCAATCGCGTAGATTCTCAAATTTTTAGATTAATACCTTTCGTACGTGCATCGGCGCGCATAAATCAGAATCTACTTCCCCCGGTTACGGGATTCGCGAACTGCAGGTACTGGAATAACGCGCCTATGCGCGGAACAGCGCCGAAAGCAAGGGGGATTTTAACGAACGCCCCTCGCCCATCGATCAAATCGCGATAATAATCCCGATCTTGTCGCTCACGCGGCCGGAGAAGAATCGAACGTCGAGCTCGCGTTGGGGGACATCACGACGCTCCGGCTGCGCGATTATCTCCCGACTTATCGGATACAATAATGGCGCGGGAAAATGTCCCCGGCGCACGATCACGGCCTGTTAAAGGAGCTTTCTGCACCCGCACCCTCCACGGGGACTCTATCTACGCTCTGTAAGATAACACCAAATTAAATTAAACGATGCGACGAACCCAAGCGATACCCGCTCGTCGAATCCCTTCTATGACGAAAGTGCAACGTCAGATCTAAGAATATTTCACTTTCACGTGAGTTTATCGCGAAGAATTATTGATGAATTCGTTGACAATTCAATTGAATCAAAAGGCAAATGTTATATCAGCACAATAGTGCTCATGCGGATTTTTTAAACACGTCGTTACTATTTAATAAATTTCTATTAAATTATCGTGATAGCTAGAAAAATCTTCCGAAAACATTAGGCGTTTGATGAAATATACAATATAAAAGCAATGTGTGAATATCACATATTTTTGGCATGTACTGTGTCCCTCGTTTTAAGGCATCTACGAGAATTTTTTTTTAATGTGTGATATTTACACGTTTTTTTTAAATTTACACACTCATAGGCGTTTTAAAACGGGGTACACACAGCATACGCCAAAAGTGTGTGATATTCACACACATTGCTTCTAACACTGTATATGAACTATGTACTGTCTTGGGAGATTTTTCTAGTTGTCATGATAACTTAATAGAATTTTTCAGAGTAATTTTCGAGTTATCTGAAACTCTTTCGGCCGATTAGAGGCGCAACGTGCGGATCGGACGAAGGGGTAAATAAGCCACAGACACAAGCTGGTTACAGGAGGAGTTAGCCCGCTCTAGAAATACGGATTTAACTGCCGGAGACGTTTTATGACCAAGACATAGTGTACCCGGTTGCACATCTGCGACGTTTAAGTTCTCATCGTCCGCGTGTCCCATGCGGTACCACCGGAGCGGTATGTACGTATTTACGGCGTGCAAATTATAGTTAAGTCAAGAGAGACGGGCCAGTGCCCGACGCGCATGTAAAACCGCTCAGAAATACCCAAAGTCCGCGATGGAGTCTTTTCTTCAAGTATCGAGCGAGAGGGTATCGAGTGAAGAAAGCTTCGCGCTTTTAGCCGCGAAGGAACGCGGCGGAACGTTGCTTGTGCATTGGCGAGAGATAAAGATGAAATGGCAGTGGTTGTAAACGACAGAGTTAGCTACGACTTTGCTCGTTAAATGAAATCCAATGTCGCGTATCACGGTTTTAAAACACATAAAAATACTTTGAGTAAATTTACGTATTAATACAATTTAAAGATTTGTATCTTTGCGTTATAATTTTTTATTGTAATGTATAATTTCGATTACAATTTTACATAACTATAATAATAATATATAGTTTCTTTGATATTTGAGACTTTTGCGATATACATGAATAATTTTATAGAAAGTATAATAATTAATTCTTTAATTAATTCTTAAAGATAATCCTTCGGAATATTTTTAAAATCTAAATGAAAACGTTACGTAAACTCATTTTATTTTTTAATCCTGTGGCAGCGGGCCTGTTTTGTCCCCATGNCTGACCAGTTACAATGTTAATCGGCATTAATGTGGCCGACCCCGAAATTTGCGACGGCAAGAAGATCCCGGGATATGCGGATCCAAGGGTCCAATTAGCCCAGGCACGGCTCGACGCGTTCGCATCGACATCTAATTACCGGCCCGGCATTGTGCGCGGATGGCGCGTTAATCAACATTTTCGGGAAGGGGGGGAAGGAGGAAAAAGCGTGAGTGACGTAACGGCGAGCTAATAACGCAAATACGGGCCGGATATATCCGCGAAAGGTGAAGTAAACCCACCGGCGGCGCGCACCGGCGGCGCGGCGGTGTGGCGGTTAATAGGACCACCCATAGTCGCTGCTCTAATACCGGTACGATTAAATGCAGACAGGATATTAAACCGCGCTCTATACAGGCGCGACCGTAATACATTTTGACAATGCATCGCCGAGGCAATAAAGTAAAATCGTAAACCTCTCGCCGCGCTTGAATCCGCGCGCGAGTACACGGCATCCCGCTCCGCGCGGGAAAACAATTTAGAAAGCGCCTCGATTTCTGTCGCGCGAGTTACGACGTGGCCGTGAACCGCAACATTTTGTCTCTTTGCTATGCATCGAATACGAAATTGATGATTCAGTGTTCGATGACTAAATAACGTTTAACATTTAAAAAAAGTTGAAATTATTTCGATTCGTCGAATGAGTATAATTAGTGATTTGATTATTTAGATTAATTCCCTTTTTTTTCCGTTAGACTTGAAGACGGAAAAGTTTCAGTTTTAGATAAGAGAAACAACATTCTAGTAGTAAAGAGAGTAACACTTATCTGGAAAATGTTTGCATAATGATTAATTAGAGATTAATATTAAAAGTAATATATTTGCATATTATTAATATTTATATTTTAATTGAATTTCCAATTTTCCAGCCATTCCGGCGGTCGAGGTTCAGTTTCGTGATTACTTCAATCTCGTGCTGACCCGAAAGCATTACTGCACATGTATAATACACGCAGTTCATGTAGCGCGTTAATTACATTTAATTTGTCGCTTCGTCCGCGAGCTTTTGGGCATAAAGTTTGGGACCTCTCACGGACGGAACAGCGGGCCCGTTGCTGTTATATCGTCGGGCTCGCAGCGGCATAACTGAAATTCGAGCCGGCAGATCTAATGGTGCCAGTGGCAAGTCATCACGTACGGACCCTTTTCGGTCTACGCCGTCACGAAAAAGCGGAATCAAAGTTGCTAGCACGCGAAAACCGTCGTGTCGCGTTTCGAGCATTAACTAACGCGCGTATCATCGCTATGGTAATATGAGAATTTGCGATCGGCCGCCGTCGCCTTCGTGACGTTTTAGCAGCTCACAATGTTAATTCTTCATTCTTCGAAAGAACTAGAATTCAAATAGAAATCATGAAATAGTGTTTAGGCGAACATTATGCTTAAATAAAAAATTCTGTCAGCTCGAACAGATGTTCTGTGGACAATCAGTTCATTTAATTCTATTCCAGCAATGTTTATTTTTAATCAATTTGTAATCCATTCTTTCATCAATTGATTTTGGCTACTGAGCAAATTAAAGTTGCGAAACAATCTGTGGAATATATCGTTTCGAAAGAATACAAATGTTTGATATTTTGCAGCAATTTATTTTTCATCTCATTCATTTTTATATGACATATTCGAGAAACAATTTCTCAGAAAAAGACGCGGATTATGTAAATTTTTACAAATTGTTTGATGGGATTTCTGGAGCCGAGTTTCGAGTATCGTTTCTTTCTCGTCTTTGTAATGTTCTCATCAAAAATCTTGCCGTATCGGCGGCCACTTTCGGCTGACACTGAGAATGCGTTTTAATCTTGTTTCCTCGAGTCACGAGCATTTTTCTGCGAACGCTCGAGCAGAGAGGCACCGTCTATTTTAGCCCGGGTAAGACACTAAAGCGCTAAACGGTGCGCGCCGACGAACGCCATGTAGAGATACCTTAAGATACGAAGAGGAGCCTGACGCGGATGCCCGCGCTCCATTAACCGCGAACCGCAAATCGAAGCGAGTCCGGCCTAATGAAGCCGTCCCAGAGCGAGATTGCGAAAAAAAGAAGACGACCCGTTGCCGTACATGTCAAATATATGTCGTTGTTCCCACGTTTGTTAAGATCGCAACGGTAAATTTGGCCTCTCAACCCTTTGCGTGTACCAAAACCTTCAATTCGAAGAAACTTGATACCAAACGTTTCAACAATTACAACAATTACAGATAATCTACAATTATAAAAAGACATCGCTACCTAGATAATTGCGCTCAAAAAGAATGATTTCTTTATGAACAAGAAATGTATTTAGAAAACTGAAGTCTCTCATTCCCGAAAGTCGATGCAAAACTATTCGACCTGACCGTTTCAAAATCCTGATATTATAAACCTTTTAGTTGAACTTTTAATTACATTAACAAGTAGATGAGCGCAAAGAATTAATTTTTTGTTTCTTTTTATTCCTTATTTTTTTCTTTCAATTTTTTATTCCTTAATTTCTTCACTTCTTCATTTTTTATTTCTTCATCTTTTGCTGATGCCACGCCGCGCTTTCCTCGCCTCATAGCTCGTAGCTCTTTATCGCTTCACGCAGCCACTTGGTGTCTTCAGCGAGGCGCGTAGCTACGCCCCTGATACCCTCCACCGCCAGCGTTTTAACCCGTGCGCCGGTCTTCGTCGGGATATCGTCTGTAAGATGAGACGCACCAGAGAAGCGCACCCGATACGGTGGACTAATTGGCCGATAAATCAACCGCCGGCTTACCTTCGCCGCCGTGGCCCCGAGAGCTCCTGACCTTCTAGACTCATAGGCAGACCATCCGGACGCACGATACACGCACGCCGCAAGCCTAATTTCGAATGCGAGTCCGAGCGAACTGTATCGACCTTTGGCTGACGCCGGATCCCGATTAAATCGTTTCGAGCGAGTTTTATTACGCAATTTCGCAACGATTTCATTATCGTGCCACGAATAGTTAACTCTTCCATAATTCTACTATTCTTTATAGACAATATCACATATTTGTATTTAAAAAAAAAAACGCCACATCAAGTATCGTAAATAGATAATTTATACGTTGTAAGAGACACTATTGTTTTACTTGACTCCCGCGATTCTAGCGAGACGGACGAAAGGGAGCCTATTTGTTAGCAATACAACAGGGCTTTATTCCTGAAAACGGTAGCTACAGACGCGCCCTAATTTCAAGTGTAAAGACGCTATACGTTCAATCAGGCCATATTAGATTACACAGACAAGTTGGGGACAAAAAGAATTGCATTGCTTCAACATGGAGTTGGTTGAAGCGAGTCGAGCCTGACTCGCGGGAGCGCGAGAGATCGTCGCTTGGTGGCACGTAGCCCCAGTAGCTCCGGTAGCTCCGGTAATTTGTGTCCGCAACCGGCGCGTCGCGCCGATGCGATATCTTTCGTGCGAAAGCAGCGAGAAAGCAGTGAGAAAGAACGGAGTGTCGCGCGGCGGAACAGGTTCCTCGGTTTCCGGGGGCAGATCGGCGGCGACGGCGGCATCGGGCGCAGGGGAGCGCGGCTCCGAGCTACGTAAACCGCGCGCAGCACACATCACCACCGCCATCACCACCACCACCACCACCACCACCATCGTGTCGCCACCACTACCATCATCGCCGCCGTCACATACACGCGCTAATCGCATCGAGCGAACTTGTCGGAATTAATTGGTCCCACCAATTAACGCGCGCTCTCTCGAGCCGCTGCAGTTGCTGATGCGCACCTGGCAGGGTAGGGGAATGTGCAACGGGAGGGGAGGAATACAGAATCTGGAGAACGGTACTCCTGTCGCCACCTATATCGCGTCATCTTCATAAATCATGAAGGACTCCACGGCTAAGTTCTAATTAATTGAGCGAGAATCTATCCGGTAGCGATTAGGCATAGGAAACATTCTAGATCATTAGCATTAATAAGCATCGTCAAGCTTGATTTCTTTTTTATTTTCCTTTTTAGAGAAATCTACATTATGCTGATTGAATCATCTCAAAATGTATATTCTGTTGATTAAAATAATTAATTTGAAACCGGATTTGTTAAACCGATTTGCTATCTCGTACATTTGAGATTTCTTTCTACTTTTCTTTTTATTCGATTATAATTTATTTAGTTATTTGTATATGTATATGTATATGTATATTGTCTCTTTTGATTTATTTAAAATATCTTTAATTTTTTTTCTAATCTTTTTCAATTCAGTTGTTATATCTTTATAATTTGTAAAAAAGATTAATTCTACTCTGTAGAATGACAATTGTTTTATTAGCAAACAATATTTATTAAATAAACAGTATATTTGTACATATGATAATTTTATTATTTTCAAATTTCTTTTCAAGTATAAGTGTAATACGTTTTTTATTTTATTAACATTTTTTTTTATAACTACTTTAGAAGAAAACTGAATTATCGATAGTAGACATAACATTTATCTTATGGCGATACATATCGTATTAGATGCAGCAATTTATTTGAAAATGCTCCGCAAGATGGATATACCGTACACGTCTACGAATTCATTTATATTTTATTTAAAAAATTACAAATATTTCGAAATGATCATTATACGTTCATGCACCCGTTATAGAGATTGCTTAATTGCATAAAACGATACTAATATATTCAAAACTTAACGCGAGCTTTAACCTATATCTACCACAATATTTTCACGAAATTCTCAATCGAATTTCTTTCAACTTTTTTCTAATATGAATTTGTCTTCGCGTATTACTTTTTGACAAGAATGTTTTTACGTGAGAACAACGAAGAATACTTATTATTCGTATGATGCGAAATGTTCTCTTGTGACAGAATATCGTAAAGACTATCCCTTGCTTCGAGTATTCAAATTCCAAGGGGACATCTTCCCCCGCGTAGAAACGGAACAATCGCGCGGACGCGAGTCGGTCGCGGCCGGTTCGAATCTCGCGCCGGCGACGTGACGCGGCCGGCGCGCGGCGCGCACGCGCGGGCTGCGCGCCATGCTCGGCACGGCACGGCTCGGGCGCCGCAATGTCGGCCGTCCTGCGTACCGTGGCAGGAACGTCGCTCGCCTTTTTCCGCGATTTCCTAAGTGAAACGCGCGTCGCGCTTGCCCGCCCCGCAGTCCAGTGCCCTGTGCTATGAACGCGTGATCCACACGCGACGAGGACACCGCCCCGCCGTTCCGCAGCACGCAGCACGCGCCGTTCCCGAAGATGGGTGAGTAGACAGTCTCGTTCGGCGAACGAGATCGGCCGAACGCCGGCTAGTCGCCCGCTCGATCTCCCTCGCTCTTTCCTTCCCGCCTCTCTCCTTCGGTTTTTTTCTCCTCCCCTCGTCCCCGCCTTTTCTCTCGACGCGTCGGCGACCTGCCAACGAAAAGCGCCACGGGCGAGGAAGGGCGAGAAGGAAGGGAAGGAATGCGGCGTCCGATCGTTCGTGTTCGCTCGCTCGCTTACTCGCTTGCGCGTACATAGGAAGCGGAATACGCCCCTGCGCCGCGCGCGCGCGGTTTCCGTCCGATTTCCACGCTCGCGCTCGTCCCTCTCGCGCGATCCTCGAGCGGCGGCGAATGTTTTCCGAATGGCTTGTACCGCGAACTCACTCGGTGGTCTATAAATAGGTGAATCCGTCGGTTTGACGTTTTCTAGGGCGAGCCGCCCCCCTACTTCCCCCCTTACTTCTCGCGTATGTACGCGCCATGCGTAAGCATGTCCCCCTTGCCTCTTGTGTCGTCCCTTTCTTCCCTTCCCTCGTTCCTCTCATGCGTGGGTTCGCTCTATTTGTCTCTCTCTTCTTTTCTCGCCGCCTTCATTCTCCTTTTCTCGTTTCGCATTTTACGCGACGCGCTCGTCCGAAGAATTTCGCATCGTTCGATTCTGATCGCTCTCGCTTTCCTTTTTCTTCATTCTAGCAAGCATCTCCCCTCCTCTCCGATCTTCTTACGCGCCGAGGAAAACGATCCATTTTCTTTCTCTTCTGTTTATCCACGTCGCATTCTCGACGATCAGATTTCCGTGAAAATTCTGGTCCTATTGGATTAACTTATTCAACTTTTCTATATTTCTACCAATGGAGATTAACTTTAATCTCGGTTTAACTTACTTTCTATCTTTTTTTTAGTCCTGAGAATTAGAAAAAGATGAAAAATAAGTTAAACCGAGATTAAAGTTAATCTGCATTGGCAGAACTGGATATTTTTCGGTTTTGTCACTTGCTTGTATTTTTAGAATCGTATATTACGTTTTCGAGTTATAAAATTAAGTCTGACTCGAGGAGAAATATAAATCAGATCACTTTTATTAACAAAACTGTTTATTAAATGTATTCGCTGGAACAAACGTAGATCGCAATTAGAAAAACACGACGTGATTTTGGATGTCCGATAATTAAATGTTTCATGTTTATTATTGATAAAATAAAGCGTTATTATAGGCTACATTTGAGCAGCCTGCAGTAACCAAAACATCATAAGATGTTCGATTATCAGTTAATTTTGAATGTCGAAAATGATTTATATGATGCCGAGTGACGCAAAACATCACTTGGACCTTCCAAGTGTTTTTCGATCCGATCGTCCAACTTTATGCTATAAATAAGGCATATGTACATAACGCGTACGCGAATTGCATAGAAATGCAACAAGATTGCCACGCGTCTCCGACAATTCGTGAATGCAGGCACGTGCCTACGATTACTCGTGAATAACCGTCGCTAATAGCACTGTTGACGCTTTCGCCTGGAAATCGCCAGTTAATTTACCATCGCGCTTTCAGCATCTCGAAATTGCCGACCGTTCCTCATTCAATGTCGATGCATCGCTATTATGGCTGCGCCATAAAAAAAAGTAATATTCTCATTCTTCTGGGACGAGATGCTGACTGAGGGATCATAAAGACTTGAGAAATATCATTTCCTTATTCAGCGTCTTTCCGTCAATCAAATCTTTCGATTTTTTTTTTTTTAATTAGTATCTGTGATAGAAATTCCCTTCGACCAGCGCGATTCATTCTACGCGGATGAAACGGAGTCGCGTCCGTTCGTACCCTCACTCGCGCGATCGCGCGAATTGTTCGCGCTCGCAATTACGGCAGGACCGGTTGTCTACGGAGGAGCCGGCGACCCCGACGAGACGCCAACGGGCACGTAATTCGCTCACTGCAATTGTGCATCTCCCGCCCACCCACGCGACCGATGCACCGCGCGTGGCAACACGAATGTCTCGTTGCATGAGACGTATTCGTATTCCGGAATAATCTGACAATCAGTTCTGAGTTCCCCTTCAGATGACAATTTATGTCAGGTCTCGTAGGACAGAATAATAAGAATTATAATATAATTCACGCGCCAACAATTGCGTAATATCTCATGCTGTCTTTTATTAATTATACTTTGTTAATTTTAATATTGAGAGTCTTTTACTAATTTTTTTATTTTATATTCAACAAATAATGATATAATAATTTTGCTAATGTACAAATTTGCATGTGTCTAAACATGAGGAGAATGCAATCTCGAAATTACGTTGATCAAACTTATTTTTTAATAAACAAAAAGCGATTACTAAAAAAATCTTTCGTATCAGATAATCAACTGCGCGACGCGCCATTATTCGTGTCTTTAACACAAACTCGTTCGCTGATTATATTACGACAGTAGGTACACGATCGTAACCCCGATCCGCGATGTTACGTGTGGCCGTGGTCGATCTCGCAATATGCACCTTACGCGAAGACTTTACACGTGAGGCGGCCATTTCACGCACGAGGAGGCGTTTACATAATGGATCAGTTAACGATGGGGCGCGTGAACCCAGAGCAACGATATCGACGTGCTATATTGACTCTCTTCTCGATTTCCGTTGACATGCTTACGGGCACGAAGGTCCCCGAATCCCTGGAGATGCCGGGCGCGTTTTGCAACAAAACTGCAAACGCCGCTGATCGATACGTATCCCCCAAACTGCACCTCTTGAGGGAGAATCCCCCCTCGAGAAGACCTTAATTATCGTCGGAAACGTCGAGCACGGAAATGTCGGATTTCTACGCGAAAAAAAAACCATTTAATTCCTGTACCAAATTTTTTATAAATTACGATTCTATTTTTAGACAATCGGAAATTTTCTATGAATATAACTATAATTTTGATTTTTTTTTTTATTTTTATTAATGATTGTTTCTCTTGAAGATTATTAAACGCGACAACTTTAAATCAAAATGTCTAGCAAATACTTTTTCTGCTTTCTTTAAAAATATGTTTTTGATGATATAAAAATAAAAATCGTCTAGTTCTACAGTTTCGAGGAAAAAAATTAGATATAGTTGAAGGGGCATTCATTTCCTGTACGCATCCTGGATCAATATTCCAGCGCGCTTATTAGTGCATATGATGCACACCGTGCATCGACTTACGTCGTCCTTTGACTCGCGAGATGTAACGCGACTCCAAAGTTGTAATATAATGCTCATTGATTAGCACAAGCTAAAATTATAAATAACAGCTATGTTTTGCTTTTCGCGGATTTAAAAGTCCCGACACTGTATCATCATTTTATTCTTGTACAGCAAAGTTTGTAAAAAAGCTTTTTGAAAGAAATCACCTGATTGTTTTGCCTGGGAAATCGATTTAATTAAGATATTTATTATGACATTTTTAAGAGCCAGGTAGCCTCAGAAGAGAGAGTGATATTATATTTCTTATTTCAATATTAATCATATAATCCCATTTATATGCGAAACTAGTTTAAGCTGACGGAATTAGGGCACCGCATGTATATATAATAAAATTATGACGGGCGCTGAACACTTTCCCAGTTAACTGGATTAAAGCCTTATGCAATGAGTCCATTTATAAATTACCTTTAAATATAGCTTCGCATAATCTGAATGCCGTTACTTATCTGATCTTTGGCTTTTCGTAAAACATAACTGCACTTTTAATATATTTTAAATTTTCCAAAGTAGAAAAGTTAATTTTAGAATAAAAGATTTTTGAAAAGTTTTGCGAACTCTTCTTAGGAAACTTCATACATTCTTCAGTATCTAATCTTTATTTCCACACATTCCAAAAAGTCCGGGAATATGGGAACCTGAGTTTGGTTGTGAGCCGAGTGAAAAGTTTAGTCTGTCAACTTACAAAGATATTT
Organism: Tetramorium alpestre; assembly: GCA_021460005.1. Lineage (NCBI taxonomy): Eukaryota > Metazoa > Arthropoda > Insecta > Hymenoptera > Formicidae > Tetramorium > Tetramorium alpestre. The sequence continues at coordinate 337,834 of JAJVSH010000031.1, forward strand.
TTCTAATCTCCCTGAGGGAGACTACAAAACGCCATTGCCCGCAAATGTACGTTAAGCATTCAACAGATTACCTGGGGACAATAGAGGCCCGAGGCGAAGAAAGAAGCTGTCGCGGCAAGGTACAAAGCGCAGAATGAAGAGGTGCAAAGTCGCCTCGCGGGATTAGGCTTTCAGGGCGGAGTCGACCGTGAAAGTGTACATTATCTGCGTCGACTGTACCGGTTGACAATCGGGACTCGACGAGGCACGAATCTCCTCACACTGCCAGTGGCTGGTCGGCAGTTGACGATCGGCAGTCGCGGCGACCGTATCGGCACGTGTATCGCGACCTTATCACGTTCGCGCACCATTCGGAGTAAGACTTTGAAAAATTCAGGTCCGCTCTCTCGCGGCGGACAGTCGTATCGACTAATCGTCTAAAAATTCTTTACGGTGTACAATTCCGTGTGTATATTGAATAGAAGGCGAGATTTTTGCACATCCCGGAAAAAAATTAGCCGCTTTATTATCGACACACTCCACTCTCGGCAAACAACGTAATCGCCTTCGGCGAAATTGATATCACGATAATCTATCGAAGATGCATTACCCGACGATTGGTTCGTAACTATACATACGGGGTGAACGAAATATTCACTCGAGACGTAAAACGTGACGTGTTGAACTTTTGAGCAAGAGGTTTGACTTGTCAAGACACAAGTATTTTAATCGACGGGGTCCACTCGCTAGCGGATTCCATTTGAGCGATCTTACAATAGATCGAACCGCTAGATCAGGAACGCAAGTCGGCTCGCGGCTGCTCCGACTCGGCAACGAATCGTGCGTGCACCGATCGTCTAATTATAATTGCCGACTTAGCGCTATCTTATCGGTATCTCGACATCGCGCAGAAAATAAACGTGAAAGAGAGGTGCCGTGTGCCGGCGCGGCTCCGTGTCCCTGAAAGTTACGCAACGCAGAAACGATGAAGTCGAAGACGAGCGAGAGCTTGATAGCGAGTGAAAGCAGGGCGGGAATCAAGAAAGACGATGTCGACCAACACAAGCAAAAACTGTTGAAAAAAGGTAAGGACCGGATGTTGGCCGCCGTAAAGACTCGACGAGTCACATCCGTCGCTTCTGCTCTGCGGTCGTCGCGATGAACGGGCCGATCGGTTTGTCCTCGCGGGATCTACGTAATGGTCGATAACAATGCGGCTAAATAAAAAAAGCGCAATTGATTTCCAACGACGAGCCGTCGTTTGCCGTTATTTTTGGGGGAAAAAACGCAGTGACATCCAGATGAATCAGCGGCGTTCAATGGCTCTCGACGCCTCTCGAATCTCCTAATATCGTTATCTTTTAATTTGATAATTGTTTCCTATTATCACTATCTCATTGTGCCTGTTCGCATAATGGCGATGGGTATCGTAAATACGAAAAATCGGGTGGGCAAGAGCCGCGCGGGGCCTGATAATGCCGTACAATGAAGCGTACATCGCGATATTTATTGTATCAATATTCATTAATCTTGGAAATCCATTAGCACTATTATCGCGTCGGTGGACGCATTAATTTTCAACAAACTGTTAATTAAACGTGAAATAATTACGATCACTATTAGATGTTGCTTTTTGCCACGCGAAGCCGCGTCGCCGTGAGACGAAAATCTGTCTCTCGACGAGAAACCCGAGGCGATAATGCGAGATCGGTTCCGCCGCGGCGTTTTACGACATCCGCCGATCATCCGGCCGTCTTATCAACTTGCCTCACGACTGGTTTAATGTCGCGCGGCGACACGACTCGACGCTTAAATTACACGATGCGAGAGCGCGTCGTGTGATACCACCGCGAGCCGCACGGTATCCAGAGGATCCGAAGGCGATATTTGCATATTACGACGGCTGCCTCTCGGCCACGAATATATCCCCGTCACGATTTTCGTCGTTCGTGACGGGGCGAATTCGAGGAACGTGACGCGGCGCCGCACGCCGAGGACATTTTTAACCCGAGTCCCAATGCTCCGACGAGGAAAATGCATTCCTTAGCGCGCTAGAAATGCCTGTCGGAAACTCGTTTGTGTTTCACTTGTTGTGATCCACCGGAATAGGTATCGCCGAGATCACTTTCACGATCATCTGCTGCTTGTTAACATTCTGTAATGCATCCTCAAACTAATACATCAAATAAGTTTGAAACCAGACTTAACGCGTGTCGCAATTTGCGTTGAATTGACAGTGAAATGGATTCACGAGGGAATTCGCAATGATTATTTCATGAAATGTCGCCTCGGTCGCCTCGAAATGCTTAAAAGCGTAAAGCGCTCGTTTCCCGTAGATACAACGCTGTTGGATTAGCAAGCAAAGTGGTAAAACGTTGGCTCGTGCGGAATTCTTTTGCTTCACGCAGGATATAATAATTGCGCTTGTTCGCGCGATCGACTACAATGAGTCGCGCGCGCATCGCGAATGTAGTAGAAGCATTTTGTAATTCAGTTACCTCCCATACATTCGTCGTGGGATAGTAATTATCCGACTTCATGCATTATTAAGTAACCGGCGGTCAATTGTCATACAATGAACACACGCCGAAATATGTATTTCTACACTTGCATCATGTACCATCGGGTCTCTGCGAGCTATCTCAACGTAATAACATTTATACGTCGTATAAAGCCTTGAACTGTATGGAACGACTGGATAAAAACTGTGGTGCATTTGCTATATAAGAAATTTTTCTTTTTACATATATTGCAATATACATATACATACCTGCGCGATATTAAATTGCGCTGTGTACGATTATTTTTATTGTCAAATATAATTGAATTCATTTACATATCTAAAGTACTGTAAAATTACTGCATACATATGAAATCATTACTGTCTGTGGTGATTTTTTTTTTTATACGTACTGAATTAATTAATACATGAAATATTGTTCAATTAAGGCAAACATCTAACAAAAGCAAGAACATCAAGAAACTATAATGTACGATAAGAACTAACCGCAAAAACCGCAGCTATCGCGTCGTTACCGCTAATGTACTTGATAATCAGCGATAGTGTATATACATTTTTATCTGTAATTGTTCTTGGAAGATACATATATGTTAATAGAAAAATGACGGTTATTATCAAAATATAATATAACATTTAAAGAGAAAAGTGATTGTCTAACACGCGCATCTACGAATTATCAATTTCTGGTCGTGATCTTATGCGTTACATCAGTTCGTATAATTGAAGGATAATTGAAGTGTAGCAGTTTAACACTTTTTCATTAGAGCGAGTTTAAGCACGGACGATAATTAAATTTTTAATGCTTCATTTGCATGCACGAATAATTCTCCGTCCGCAAAGTCGACATTTCAAGAACGATAAAAATTGTCGTTTATTAAAATTAAATAATTTAATTGGTTGAGAATATTACACTTTATTATATTATTTAAATAAAATTTGTATTTTCTGGATTTTTAAAAGTACAGAAAAGATTGCGGCAAAGCAGTAATACGAACGAAAATCTAGAATCGGTTTTAGTAGGAAGGAGAGTGATCAAAAATTTATCTGCTGACATAGCAGTTCTGCAGATGTTCTCCTGTCGAGTGCATGGTCGTGCAAATTTCAGCGAAATCCAACACGTGTTCTACCGTTATATCACGCGGAGCGAACACTATCTTTAAGAGTTATATAGTGTAATATAAAATTACGACTGTATTGCAAGTACGGTTTAAACGGAAATCTAGTTTATTCTTTCGAGTTATCGCATTAGTGCTTCATCGAGATAATATAACGCTCGTTTGTTTCAAAATACAATATTCATGTTATCCAGCGAAATCTACGAGTGAAAAATATCGAACAATAGGTATTTTGTTACGTCACATTTTATGAAATTTTGACGATAAAAATAATATACATATCGTGAGAATCTTATTTTGTTCAATTCGAAAACACTGTTCAGGCTTTTTAAACGATCTATGAATCGTTTCTTGCAGATACGCTTTTAGGCACCTAGATATTTTCCCTATGATTCATCACTAATTTCCTTCGTGTTGTCAACATTCCAAATTTTGTTTCGTACGAATTAACTTGACCTAATACACATTCTAAGAGCTTGCAGCAATATAACGAGGTGCGGCTGCACGATTGTCTCTCTTCATCCTCTTCAAGAATGTAATATAAAACTTTTAAATTAGAAAAGAGAAAAGATATGTAACAATGTAAATAGCAATAATTAAATGAATAATGACAATCACACTCTAATTATATTTGTCTTTCTAAGATTCCATTTCTGAATTTTCTTTTATTAGTTAACATTTTACAACTACTTTGCGCTTTAGCAAATAAAGATCTCATGTTTATGAAGTTAAAACATCGGAATTTATATATTATAATTAAAGAAAAACACATTTAGGGTTGCTGATTAAATTTCTTTATTTAAAAAATGTTTTTATAAGATGGATAAATAACAATTATTTATGGACAAATATGGACAATTAAATGCCATATCAATTTTGTAAGAATTTGCATTTGGCGATGTCAACTCTTTACAGACCTGAACTCGTAAAAGCATGACGTGGCATGAAGTAGCAATGAAAGTTTTCTTGATTTGTAATATAGACTGTAATGAAAGCTATATCGACGGATCCGCTCAGTACACGAAAGAAAAATGCAGAGTGTTTAGATACGATCGGCAGATAATCATTACACGGTCGATTAACGTTCGATTTTATGACCCAGAGTGCAAGGAGAGAGACCAGGGCAGTCCAGGGTCGTCGCGTTTGACCCCACTTTGCTACATCCTATTTAGACCACTTATGAATCATATTAACATACCACGTTGCCGCACGGTATCTATGTAGAGTAGTTGCGATAAGTGACGGGACCTTATTCTTCAATTAATTTCGATTTTGTCGATTTTGTCTTGACAAACACTGTAATATCCGTGAGCTCGAGTACCTAATCACTCAAGATATATCGCGGATATAAAAGTCGCGTCAAATGATAGCCTTCAGCGTTGAAGAGAAATGTCGTCTGCCAGGTCTTGTTCGGTGACATTTGAGATGCGGCAAAAAACTGGTTATCCTGGGCGCACACCCAGGTGACACTGCGTCTTTTTAACGCGAGAGTAATCCCAATATTGAATTACTAATTATTAGCAACGTGGTCAAGGCATGCATACGTTATGACTCAGAGTTTCTACTTTATGTCAAACATATAATTTACAAAGCTATTCATAATCATACTGCAATTGTCTGATTATTTCGCACAACAATCTGCGAGAGAGACTCAACCTTTAATTAAATTATAATTATCTTCTTTGAAGCATTTGAGAAAGTTTCGTAAAATCGTGAAAAGTTTTCATCAATTCTTTTCGGTCTTTTCGTTAAAGAACTCGAATGGGCGGTGCAGCTTTATTATCTTTTTTCTTTTTTTTTTTTTTTTCGAGTGTGCTGCACGTGACATCGATACATTGTTATCGCATACGATGAGGCTGACGTGTTTCGCGCGCGAATCGCGAGGACGATAAATTCCGTTATCGCCCGCTCGCGTCCGAGTTGGGCCTATCGTTTTCTTTTTTCTGGCAACAAATTTTTCGCCCCAGTTGAAGCGTGCCGTAAATTAAACGACGCGCAGACGAGGGTGTGTCACTTCATGGACGAGTGGCCCCGTTCGATTAAAACGCGAGCTCGCGTCGTGAGTTTCGATTCCATTCGGGCTCTTCCTGCTGCAGCGAGGAGCAGAGAAAGCAGCGTCGGCACGTATTGTTTTAAGCCGGAAATGTTAAGTCTAACACGTGCTATCTGTTCAAGAAAGTGATTTCGATCGCTATACACTTTCTTTTATCTGTCGAGTCGCGATCTATGAACGGTATTTCTCGCTGCAACGAGACATTGTCCGACGGACTTTTCTAAGATCGGAAGTGTTAATTCCGAAGCCGAGGATCTCAACAATGTCCAGATATCCCAGCACAAGCGGACGCGTTTAACTCGGCCTGCCTACGTGCACGACGAGAATTCTGCACTCGCGCTCGTCGACCTTAACTCATGTGACGACCCGATGACGTCAAATGTGTGAAGAGAGCTGTGATGTCATCGCATATTTTTAAAGACAAGCGAGATCCGGCCTCTCCCGGCTTTGTGATTTCATGCACGTTTTCATCTTTTTCAGCCGCTGTAATACCGCCGCTTTATAAATACCGGCGGCACCGACATTTGCTTTCGTTTCAGTGAATACGCGCGAAGTTCTCATGAAGTTGAAATTGTTTGGGCGAGAGAGCACATTTCTCGCGTGATTTATGCCGGATGTGTAAACACTTCCGGCATTTACGGAACGTGTCAGGAGAGTTTAAATGTAGCAGAAGCATTAAAATTTAAAAAAATTCAGAGGGGATTATTTCTGAAATTTTATCATAAATTGTTTAGCGAGTGAAATTTTCACTTTCTATTAAAGCATCTAATCGATATCATCCAAAAATAGTGTTTTACGTACGGCGAACTTTTAATTCGAAACTTAATTCTCCAATATCTAATTTTTCTCTGGAAATAGTTGTCCCTCAACTTCTCCAGATAAAAATCTACTGCACTGACATTCGCCATCGGAATTCGCGGCTGACTGGTAATTAGTTCGTCGCTCTCTCTACATTCGCAGAACGGAAAAATTCCGTTTCGCGGGACCGAATAGAGATACGCAACACGTGTTAGCTTCCCGTGATGTTTTTATTCTTCTGCACATGTTAGGTCGAATACAAGCGCGATCTCCGCACTGAACGGCTTGATTCGGAGCAGCGAGCGCAAACGGAGCTAGATTATTAGTTCTGTCTCTCTAAATATTGACCGTGCCACGGGGAAACGCACACCCCCGCTTGACATTTCATGCGATCCGGCCACGCGCGTAACGGCTCACAGATATGCTCATAATTTATCGTGCAACGCGTGCAAAACAACCGATAACTCAATAAAGGCGCCACATTCATCGCGTCTTCTCGTAGTTGAGTCATCGATCCGAACGACCCAACACAGGGTGAGCACTTGTTTTCCAGCGCGAGTTTTCATTCATCCGCTCGTCAAGAGTTACGGTCGGTTCTTTTTTTTTACTTTCTATTTAATTACACTTGTGACATACGGACTTCCGTGATGTACACACGCGATGACGGAAGTGAGCACGCCGACGTAACAATTTGTGTAGTAAAAACGATCGTGCAATTCACATCGCCTGGCGAAATAAATTATGCTCGTCGCACTCGATCGAGACAGTCATTCGCGTAATGAAGTAATAAAGGATAGTGTAACATAATGAAGAAGAAACGTGTTAAATGCAGACGCGACTGCGAGGCACCGAGATTAAAAGTTTTATCCGAAATCGGACGGCTAATGAATAATGCATCTACTTTATTTGTACGTACGTGAATATTCGTGTCAAAACACATTGTGCTCGTGTTTCGGTCGACGTGCCCGTTTCGATCGATCGCAATATTAATTCGCGACACGTACAAATCGAGCACGATGTATCCACGATGTAGCCAACGTAATTCACGGGTAATGACAAACACGTGCGCATGAAGGTGCAAAAATGAGTCACTTTAGTTGATTGTTGTATATAAAAAAAAAGGAAATAGGTGACAAAGAATCTTTTTTTGGATTATGTAACGATCATTCGGAAGAAATATACCATGAAGACAGATTTTCTCGTATTCAAGATTGCAAATTCAATTTTTAGGGATTTTTTATTTAATATAAATAGATATTAAACATAATAATAAATACAAGATAAGTAAATATTAAATGGATATTAAATAAAAATTAATAAATGACAATTTCATTGATTATTTTTAAGTGCTTCTTTTTAAAAAAAAAACTATTATAGTTTCGGCGTATTAATATTAAAATTTTCATCTCAAAATAACTAAAAATTTGCCATTAAGAGTTACGCGCAGTAAGTTAAGTTAAATGCCTTGCTTTTTAATCTGCCATTTGGCTTTGCGATCGAAGCTATCTTCTCAAATCCGAACATCGATTTGTTGAAAATCGGATTATTCTGGGCTTAATCCAATTTGTTTGTTTTTCTCCAATGGAGAACGCTATTAGAGAGAAATGCGCGGTCTGATCTTTTTCGTGAAAGCGAGCATTGTAATGCACTCTTTCAGCCAGCGACAGGTGCGTTACGTAACTGCTGAAAGTTAACGTACGCTCCGAGAAAAGCCGATGACCAAGCGAGTGGGAGATGCGCGATGCGAGTCGCCGTTATTAGCGTAAACGTACTCGAAGAAATCTTAAATGATCGGCACGCACAGACAAGCAGGTGCATGACTCATACAGTGTCTTCTTCCCGTTATTTTTAGCTTGTGCCCTTTGTACAACCACGGGAAAAAGTTCACGTCATTAACTATTGTTTTATTTAACACAATTGCTTGTCTGGTTAATATTATACATTTTATCGTAACGTCACAGTAAACTTTTCGTTATTATAAGCTTAAACATAATGATAACTTGTAATATGATTGAATAAGAGTATGTTTTTATTGATAATGTTGCATAGTGCACTTAATGTTTTACAATTTACATTATTAAGTAGCTATATTACATTACTTAAAATTTCATATTAATGGCATATTTTTTTAATTATCTTAATTAAAGAAATATAAATTATTATAGAAAAAAACCCGTTTAAATGTATAAACATTTGTTGCAAGGCTATTATGTTGTTTGTTATAAAACAGTAGAGATTTTATTGTATGAATGCTCGCGAATCATGATATTTTCTATATCTATTTTCGGATTATCGTCGGATACTAGACTGGAAAGGAAAGCTAATGATTTGCAAGGGAACATTTCTCAAATGGCGAATATTATTTTGTTTCAGGTAAAACGTTTTGTCAATCTTGTAAGAAGAAGTGCAGTGGGGAGGTACTGCGGGTGCAGGATAAATACTTTCACATAGGATGCTTCAAATGTGCTCAGTGCAACGCCAGTTTGGCGCAGGGTGGTTTCTTCGCACGTGAGGGTTCCTACTATTGCACCAAGGTGAGCTGCATTACTCGACATTCCTTTAATACTTTTTTTTTTTTAATGTAATAAAATCTGGAAAGCCTTTCGCCGGAAAAAGACGGGAGCGGAACATTCAATGTCTTCGTTATTCTGCTTATCAGGATTATCGGGAGCGCTGGGGCACGCGATGTGCCGGTTGTGGAGAGTACGTGGAGGGTGATGTGGTGACAGCCGGCGAGAAGCACGCGTTTCATCCGAATTGTTTCCATTGCCAAAGATGCCGGCAACCATTGCTGGGACAGGGAACAAAAGTGTCCCTTGTTCAAGGTACATGACAAAATAATTACTCTTGACTCGTTGAGGGCTAAATTAAGTCAGTATCTGAACTGCATCTTTGTGTAGCGTGTACTGCTTTTCGACCCAACACAGCGTTTCTTACGCGAAGCGTAAACACGAAGCGAGAATGACGCGTAGAAGACTAATTATAATAGTCAACAATTTCTGTAGATCGCGATGCGTATTGAGTTATTGCGTAATCAATGTATCTCTTTGCTGCTTTCACAATTAGCGTGGCAGTCAATCTGTTAAAGTAAATTGCCACTTGGGCATATCGTTGATCCACCATTACAAGGCCGCGCGTCTACTATGTACGTCCTTGTAACAATTACGCGGCCAAAGGTAAAAATCCGGCATGACATGCATCACTTTATCGTGCACTATAACGGTGCATGTCATCCATTTCCAAGAAATTAAGGCCGATTGAACATTACGAGTAAATTACGCTGGATATCACATCTAGTCCTTTGTCGAGAAAGTCGTTAAGAAAATAAAAGTAAATTTCATTCATTATTTAAGTTAAAGACTGTCAATTGGAAAAAATAATTGATTTCATTTTTATCAGTTTTTATTAATTCGAATATATTCCGTATTTTTTCAAATTGTTACTATTAATAAAGCAATAATTTATCGAGTGTTTTAACTGTACAAAGTTTGGCAAGATTCATGGTAAATGGAGCAATTGGCAGCACAAAGATTGAAAATAACATTTGAGGATCCGTCACCGGATTTCATTAATTTTTACTAATTATGCATTGTTCACAGGTCAAGCGCTGTGTCACCGATGCGTCGGTATTCCGGTTCGTGAGGCCTCCACGCCGATCAGCAATAGCGCCGGTACCAAGAGCGGCGGACACACTGATCCTGGTGCCTGCGCCGGTTGTGGAAACCAATTGAGGGAAGGTCAGGCATTAGTTGCACTCGATCGTCAATGGCACGTTTGGTGCTTCAAGTGTCATAGCTGTGACACTGTGCTCCACGGGGAATACATGGGAAAGTGAGTTTTGTGTTGAACCACAAATCCATTCTTGCATCTTGAACATCTACAGATATTAATTATCATTACTTTAAAAGTAATTAAATATTAACTTTTTTTAAAAGATTGAGATTGAGCATTTTTTAGAACAGTTCAAAAATTAAAACTTAAGAAATAAGTATGCCTAAAAATAATTAAATATACATTTTAATAAGTGTATTTTTAAATTTCTTTTCTTTATTTTAACTTCAAAACTCCTCTTTACATCAGCACAAAGTGAATAGAGAAGATATGATTGAAATGACGCGCGAGCTGTAACTGTTAAATTTTTTTCGATAGAGATGGCGTGCCTTACTGCGAGAAGGATTATCAGAAGCAGTTTGGAGTAAAGTGCGCCTATTGCAACCGTTACATCAGCGGCAAGGTTTTGCAGGCTGGCGACAACCATCATTTCCATCCGACCTGCGCGCGTTGCACGAAATGCGGCGACCCATTTGGCGACGGAGAGGAAATGTACCTGCAGGGCGCCGCTATATGGCACCCACGCTGTGGTCCAGGACCCACCGGACCCAATGGCATTGTGAATGGGCATGGAGATGCTCACACTCCGCAGCATCGGGAATCGGAGCGAATTTCCAGCAGTGCTTCGGAGATGCAGGTAAGTCCGGTTGCATCGCGCAATCGGTAATTTGCTGTCTAAACGTATTTATTCTATATATTCGTGTATTATAATTTATTTATTGCAGAAGCTTGTTTATTTTTCTTTAATTTAATTACGAAATTCAAAAGCGATTGTAGCATTCTAATATGCTAATTGTTTGAATATTATTGTATAGGATTGTTAATTCTCAAATTAATATAAGTAAAAACATGGGCACTCTGTTTTATTTCGTGTTATATTGTTACATTTGGCTTGCTTATTGTGAATAAAGATTGCTGTATACACGGCGTTTGTATTTTATACAATTTTAGGATTCATATTATTAACGTAATATTAACGTAACAATAAAAGCAAGTTTTTCATTTTATGGACTAATACAGAGCTTAATTTAAATTAATGTAATATTATTTGTTAAAAGTTAATCATTTCTTAAAAGTAAATTATTTAATACGCGTACAATATTGCCTATATACAGGCTATTTTTAAATAATTATTACTAAGAACATTGCGTTTGAAGAAGCATCAAAGGTCAAGTATAATTTCAATAGCAGATAATTTAAATAAAACAATATTTTAAGCATTGATGGTATATTCTTTAGTACATTTAGACGGAAATATATTATGTCGTTTAAGTGGTACTCACATATCTGTAACGGTGAATGAAAATAGCATCGCGTTCCGGAGTGTTCTAAAATAATACACCGTGAGTGTCTAATTTTGATTCCTTCCTGATCCAGAGGGTATAGAACAGACTAGTATTTTTCAAATGTTATTGCTTTTAGTCACTCATTTAATATCTATTGTTATAACAAGATTTATTTGATAGAGAATCACAATAAATTGATTAAATTTTTATGATGTAATAAATAATTATAAAATTTTTAATGAGAAAGTCGAGAGTTCGAGACATCGTATGATTCAATAGTTAGCAATGCTAACTTGTTTTGATATCAGTATTATCAGTATTCTCAGCACAATCTTGTTTTGATATCAGTATTATTAAAATGTATAATATCCATTTTACTTTAGAAAATAAAATGCATGCTGCTGTTTATGTCTAGCACTCGCATTATTCGACTTAGTTGCATTATACATATATTGACTTGTACTTGTCTGCATAATTGAATTTATTAATTATTATAAAGAAAGCGAAGTGTTTCGCATATATTAAACATTTCCTTGATTTAGTTTACTTTATGTTTTCTATTATCGTAATATGTAAATATGCTCTTTACATGAAAAACGTATCTTTATATTTCAAATTTTGCAAAGCCTTTTATGAAACACTTTGTCATTCAATGTATATTCTTGTATGTCATGTGTTAGTATAATATTCTGTATAGTGGCAATATATAGAGCTAAACACCTTAAATCTCCTCTTCATAAGAGATTAATTATTTCGTCAGCTTTGTGTATATAGCTTGATTTTTGCCTTCGAGATCAGCTAGCTTGTCACTTTACCGTTCTTTCGTCTCACGCACGCCTCGATGTAGGAAATAAACGAAACATCAAAGATTATATTATCATATTTGATTTTTATTAAGTTTTTATTATCGCTTTTCTTAATCGTTGTTTACTTTTTTCGCACGATCATTATGTATAGTTTTCATTGCGGTCACGCACGCCAAGCCTGAACGGATCGCTGTGCAGCCCTTACAGCAGCCTCAGTCGCAAGGTATGCCATGTGTCACTTAGCACAGCACTCTCTCGACAAGTATTTCTGGTATCACTTCTCTCGTTACCTCTACTCGGCGACGCGTGCTTTCGCTCTGTCAGACACTTACGATCCTATTTCAATTTTATCGATCCGTAAAACAGAGAGAAATAAAACTATCGAGACGTTCGAGATTTATAGCTTGTTAGTTAGCGTAATTTTTCTTAGCAAAACAAAATGATTTCTCTCAGATATCCAATTGCATCGTCAATCATTTGAGTTAACGATTGTCTGTCATTTTCTAAAGTCATTTCTAAATTGCAAACGGAGAAAGAAAATTTTTAAGAAATTCTCAGATACGTTGTTAATATAAAAATGCGTTTCTTGACAGAGTGTTGCTCGCCTTGCACGATAGATCTTATTCTGTACAAAGTACGTCAACAATTTGAATAGAAACATAAGAATATCATTCCTGTTAAAAGAAATTTCTGTTTAAATGCGAAATGAAATTATTTTAAGAAAGATTTTGTTTACTCGATTTCTTCTACGTACTTTGTATAATATTATATTGATAGTAATATTCAAGTAAGTAAAACGTAAGTTGTACCATATCCGTGATAAAATATATTGATTGCCTCAGTATTATCCCGCGCGAACTGGGAGCCCCGGCCTGATCCTGCGAGAATACGGACGACCGGCGGAAGATGTATCTAGGATTTATACTTATTCATACTTGACTGAAACGCCCAGTCAAGGATATCTGAGACGTCCGATACAACCGTACGATAAACCCCCCACTAGCCCGCATTTCCATAGACCTAGCTGTAAGTTTTTTTGTATACATATTCAATTTAATAATTAGATATTTTAGATTAAGAAATGCATAATTATAAAACAAAGCAATATAACTATGCTGCATTCAAATGTAGTCATCTCTTTAATAACTTAAGAAATTGAAATTTCGATCCATTTAGTTTCTAAATTAAATTTATAAAATATTAGATTTTTGTATGAAATATTCCAAAGAATATATTTTAATTCTATATCGTTGTCTGGTCCATCAATTTATCTACATTTTTCAGAATTAAGTCTTCAATTATTTTTATTTTAGTATAAAAATGCCCTTGTTTTGTTGCACAGCGTCTCGTTCGATAAGAAGCAGCGGTGGACGCAGCAGCAGATCAGGAATGAGAGCTTTGGTTGATGCATTAAGCGATACGAGACCGAAATCACCGGCAAGTCAGGTGGATAATGAAGAGCCGATAGAACTAGCGCATTATCCGGACGCCATGAAACCACCCCCGGGGGCCCAACCGCCAATCGAGAGAGATGATTTCCCCGCTCCGCCATATCCTTACACAGATCCTGAGAGACGTAGGCGATGGTCCGACACTTATAAGGTATTATCACTTAATTTTCAAAATAATGTAATGTCATATTTTTTATTAATTTTTTAATGATGTTATCAGTGATTAATTAATTTCGATGCCTGCTTCTAATTCAGGGAGTACCTGCATCTGATGACGAGGATGATGTGGATAACAAAACATATATCAAGGAAGCGGATCAGAAATTGAAAAAGGAGCAAGACGAATTGAGTAAGATCGACACAGGAATAGCTAAAGTATTTCTGCAAGATCGCGAAAAAGATCGGGAGAATTTGAGACACAGGGCTGCAAACGTTGATCCTAGAAATGCTTCAAGGACGCCGTCTGCTGCCAGAGAACCAACGTATCGATTGCGTTACGAGAGTCCCGTAGGGGCATGTAAGTTACAATTAATTTTTATTTTTAATATAAAACTTTGATATATAGATTTTTTAATTATTTAACTTGCCTAATTAGTTCTATTCGATATTTTGAGAAGAACACGTTGTGCTTAGATTTAGATTTGAAAGCCTATAAACAGTGTCATATTCAATATTTAGAAAATAATTCAATGAACATTTTGTGCAGCGCCATCGCGAAATATCGATCATGCACGACCTTGGGAGGATGACGATGGCTTCAGCTACAGATCCAGCGGGCCTAGCTACAACGGTAAGTTTTCGTCCGCCACGCAACGCCTCGTAATTGTCTCATTAACATAAGTAACAATCATCTCATACATGTCCACACGTTCGCACATGACACTAACATACCACTCTACCGTTTAAAGTAACATTGATTAGAGAACACTGTGAGTCTCGATAGAGTGGGGTTTCCCAGGGCGGGAGGTCGTAAATGGTCCCATTTTATTGATAAAAAAAAAACGTTTGCTTTGTGGAGCACGACCGAATCGGCCAATGCAAAATCATGATGTGGGAGGGTTTTATGCTAATTAACAAACGTAATGATAACAGTACGTAACGCTCGAGAGCAGGATTTTATTTTAAGTGGCGTATGTAGCACCAAAAAAAACCCATATACTGGACGTCCAATTAATACAACAGGTGATGTATTCTGCCTATGCATGTTATCGTCCCTTACTTCTATATGCTTGCCTTATCTTTTTTTTTCGTCGAACTGCTAACGGAGCATCAACTGATACCTCGAAATAACAAGCAATTAAATAGCCATTTCAATCTTTAGCCCTGGAAATCGTTTCTCGAGGTAATTGATTCTGTTTCTATATCTTGCATGGTACTTGGGACCACGAAGTTTATCATACACGGACACATTGCTCCAATGCAAATCACTCATTTCCTGTACGACCTTTAGATAGAATTTAAACTGAACTTTACATTGAAAAATCAATTTATTACATTATTTTTCTTCTCTTTTCTGTAAGATGCTTCAGTAAAATTTAAATTACTATCAATCAGTTTAATTACACGTAAACAAAGTTCAATCGAAAATAATATAATATGTATGCATATTAACTATAAATAACTATTTTTTATTTTGTATTTTATTTATATATTTTAAAAAGTACAATAGAGAAGAATGATATTATTTCTAATGTTCTCTTATCTTTTATCAAAGACAACATAGTTCAAAATTTACTAGCTAATCTCTAATGTAATTTTGATAATTGGCAACTGAATTATTAATGAAAATTTTTTTATATTAAAATGCTTTTTTAAGAAAAGTTCTTATATATTTTTAAAATCTTATTTACAATATTGGAAGATAAGTTAGCAACACGATCGTTTTGTTTTATTGCGCATGATAATTATTTCTTTTCTGCACCGCACATCTTTGCTTTCTGACAAATGTACAGAATTTTGCTTCACATCTTCCAATGTTGAGTCACCAGTTAATTTTAGAACGCTAATATGGAACGTTTGTCAATTG
Organism: Tetramorium alpestre; assembly: GCA_021460005.1. Classification (NCBI taxonomy): domain Eukaryota; kingdom Metazoa; phylum Arthropoda; class Insecta; order Hymenoptera; family Formicidae; genus Tetramorium; species Tetramorium alpestre. The sequence goes on from JAJVSH010000031.1 coordinate 353,700, forward strand.
TCAATATAATTCAATTTTTGTACAAAACTATAATGGATTGTATAATAACAATATTGAAAAAAAGCAATCAAAGATTATTATTATGAATGGTTATTATAAGAGAATTTTTAATAAAACAACTAACTAATTCTACAATTACGTTACAAAAAATGTTTAATAGCAAAAATTTTTTTATTGTAGTTTCGCTTGTCAAAATTATTTATTAATGTAACAATATAATCACTAATAATCCCAAGTTGGCGTTCTAGATTTAATAGGACACGGCAATCTACATTAGTCACACGACTAATATGCTACCTGTCGTCTATTATCATTGTGTCTCTATTTGTGTTTTTGTGTTTGTGTTGTGTTTGCGTGGGCGGCAGTTGGGAGGTCATCGGCGCGTTCCCCGGCTCCCAGAAACTATCCACCCCTTGGTACTCAACGCGCCTTCACTCTTCCAAACGCCACTAGGCACTATCATTCGGTGAGTCCGAAAACTTTCCAATTCGCCCGCCGTTGGTCCCAAGTCAAACAAAATTCATTTCTAAGTTTTATGTATATTTAAGCTTCCCGAATTATCAGTTTAGTTTTCCTATGTATTTTAAAAAGTTCCCATGTTATATCATCTGATTATTTCTACGTGTTTAACAACTGCAAATTGTGCACGTGTAAATTAGGCATGTAAAATGTATTTAATGAAGAAATAAGAATTAATAATTATTACTGCGTTTCAACGTTGAAACAACTATCTATTTCTGATGATACAAGTTCTGATAACATAGTAGTTTATCTGCATCTATGATTTTAAATGCATCCCATTTATTGTAAAATTGTAAAATATTAACATAATACGTTTTGTTTTTGGAGAACCATTTACATTTTTGTCTGCGTTTTCAGTAAAAAAGGAAAGCTTTTGACTTGTCATCACGGCGGGCGCGCTTACGAGAAGAGTCTATTATACTTACACGCAGGTGCTGGCTTTTTATGTATCTATTTTTTTAATTGCGAAGTACCTCACACTCTCTACTTAATGAGAGTGAACGCTTTTGTGCACTCGAAACTGTCGAATATCTTTAAGCGCCGTTTGCCGATGGGGGTGCGATAATGTATTTAAAATGATCACAGATATTCTTTGTTACACGCGATAAAATGAAAGAAAATTAGATTCTGTAGCGACACAATTGCCTTTCTCAATTTCTCTCAGATATTTGCTAAAAATACATATTTTATTTTACTAATTGTATAAGAGATAATTATGTATATAAAATATAAAAATTGGAAAATTGAGCAATCCATAATAAAATTTTAACGCGTGTGTATCGATGGATATCTATCTTTTTAAATTGATCCGGATTCGTAATAAACATTATAAAACGCAAAATACCAAACGTATCATTGTTGAGAGGTAAAGATAGGGGGAACTCCCTTGTGATTGATTTTGGGTTGGGACATATGAGGAAACGACATGGCTCCGGATAGAATTAACGGGTACAAAAAATCTGGCAAGCGAACGTTGGGCATTCGTATGGGAGATTGAGCAAATTGAAATCACCGCTGAAACTAATCAGTAACACTTGTCGATTGACTGATTTGCAAACCAGTTGTGAGCTCCCTTCGGCACATCCCGAAGCCGGGGTACGGTCTGGCACCGCGAAGTCACACCTTCTCCTCGACCGGCGGTTCCGTGTCTGCTCTCCCTGTAAGTCTTGCACCGCAAGTCACAGTTGGCGATGCGACGTGCACCGCGCTGATAGTGCAATAATACGTATATAGAAGAGAGTATACATAGAGTCGACTGCGCGGCGGCCGAGCGAAACACGCTTCTCTAAGATAACGCTTTTCTGTCGTCTAGGGCGACTATTCGTTCAGCGGGATGGGCGACAAGACGCACAGCACTGATTTCTCGTCTGGCAAGTCGGACAGTGAGTAAAACAAGAGGGATCAACCGATGCCGGTCCCCATTGCACACACTTTGGTTCTCTCACCTATTCATCACGCTTCCCGAGCTTGATGCGCTCGCAAATTAGACAGCTGCAGTGCTATCGTGAATCGAGCGAGGATTACTATCGGCTAAGATTACACTAACAGCGTTGATCCGTTTCGACACGTCTGGCAAAACGGAGTTTTATAGTTTTGATTTGAAATCTTAACAAAAATTTTATTTGACATGATTTTATTTTTTATGTTAAATATCTTAGTCTTTAATTTGAAACTAATATTCTGCTAAGTTTGTTTAAAACTAACTAAAGTTTAATTTATCAAGAGCTATATAATCATTAATCGTTTATGGCTCAAAGATTACTACATATTTTGATAATTGTTATATTAAAGCTTTTACAAAGCGCTTACGTTTCAGAAAAAAAAAACGTACGATTCCCGAGATTTTAAATTCACACGCATTATCTCGTCACGCATAGTTTGTGGTGGGAACTATTGGCGATTTTTGCGAGCGCATCACTGCCACTTTATCATTTTCTTTATATACAACTTCTCGTTTTGCCTTGTTCTCGCATGCTTTACTAACATCCCTGCGAACTATCGCACTGTGAAACGTATGTCGTACGTTGGCCTGTACATCATCATATAACATTGTTTATTTAAAGACCTGTGATAGGCTGATGACTTATTTGAGTATAAACTGAGATTAATAATCATCTACCATGTGCCTAAATTGATCAGAAAACGATAAGATAAATTATACTAATTTAGGAAATAAAAAAAGAAATTATGTATATAACGCGATAATAAAATCTTTAGTCGACACATTCTTACAGATTTTAGACAACCTTCTAAAAATCTGAAAATTTCACAGTAGACTTATTGAATTATGAAACAATTATGTCTCCAGCATTACCTCGTCTATTTGTAATTAATAATTAAATAACTGAACTGCGCTGTTCTGCGTATTTTTTTTATGAATAAATTGTGAAATAGACAGGTAATGAAAAGGATACATTATTGATGAGAAACAAATCGTAGTTAGCATAGGAAATGGTTTGTGCAACATGGTTTGATATGGTTTTCTTTCACATTTTCCCCAATTTTAGTATCAACAGGCAGCATCACGGATGTGGATCGACGGGCATTGGTATGTACCACAGCCCCATACTACTCCCGGCGAATTAGCATGGTTTGTAGCTTGTTTTTGCATCACGATAAAACTCCGTTTATCAGAACAATTTTAATCATACTACATTTAAATATATCTCTACAGTAATTTCGAAGTTATTTTAATACGGATTATAATATATTTAAAAAAATATATATATATATTGTTAATTTTGTAAATTATTAAATAAGTTTCGATTTATTAACAGATGAATAATTTCTTTCTTGAATTGTAAAAGCAGAAAAATTCATCGAATATTTTTTTAAATTGTATGTGGTATTCAATTTGATTATTCTAATAAATGGAGTTTATGCAAATATAATTTTATTTAACATTCTAGCACGTCTCTATAATTGCAGAAGTGTTGCATTAATTGCACACATTCGTCTAAAGAAACAAGACAGTACAGTACGTTTGAAAAATTTACAATGTGTATATGCATATTATTTATACATATTTGTATAATTATTATTGATTTGTTATTTGTTCTTATTATGATGTAAGATATTCTGTATATAATGCTGTATAATGAGTATGCATGCATGCTGTACATTTTGCTGTTATTTTGAGTTCTGCATTTTTATCATCTGTATTTATTATTTTTAATTTGCTCTATGTTGCATATTCGATTTATCGTAAGTTTCTTCATCTTTTTTAATTAAGTTAAGTTAGTTATTCGAATTATTTAAATCTAATTTGCATTATTTAACGTTATAATCAAAATGTGTTATTCTATCTTTTTTGTATTTTAATATAATATAATTTATTTTGCAGAAAGTTTTAGTTTTTAGAAATGGAGATAATTGAATCTTGTTTATATAATTTTTAATAATTTATTTAATAATCTTGAAGATAACACAAGAAATTGATATTATCACATCAATTTAATGCGTTATTATTAATACGAAATAATGTCTTTTTGTAGAAATAGATTATATTCAGTATTATACACACATCATTATCAACAGCACATTTGTTCAGTATTTCACGTTAAATATGTATAGAAAAAAATTTCTTTTCATACAAAAATATTTGTCAATTATTGAACTGCATGTATGATATTATTTGCACTTGAAAAATTATAATTACAATATATAGTAAATAGCCTCGTTTATAAAAATAAAAAAATTGTACATTTTGCGTAAATTTTGAAAAGAAATTTAATTATTTGCACGTAACATGATCACTTCAGTTTATTTTAACTAAATCAATGTACTCCAAATATTTAAATTCAAATATTAAATAGAATGAAATTTTAATCGTCGAAATTCATACTTTTAGTAACTGAACATTGATTAATCGATATTGAAGCAATCTATTGAGTCATACGAATTCACATATAAAAATACTTGAAAAAGAAATTTGTTCATTATATTATTCAGTTATTATTCAGCGAGATTATAATATTTTGTAGTGTGTAAAGAATGTATTTATTGTTTAAGGCGTGGATAAGGATATTCTTAGGGGATGCATGACAACGGAAAATTTTAATTAAAATAAATATTAAAAGAAATTATTATATTATAAATATTAAAATAAATCTGAAAAGATTTTGTTGCATTTTACGAATTTTTATCAAACTTACATTTAATATAAAATCGAATTGTTTTATAAAAAAAAATCTTATCTGACTGAATCTTCATTTAAATTTGTTTTGCTTTCTTGATTATTCAAAGAATGCAACCCCTTACATCTTTCTCGCATCGTCCATGTCACTATTTGCATCGACTAGTGTGACTTTCCGCTAATGTGATTCATAATTTTGTGTGATTATGGTACAGAATGATGGTGGAATCCTTCCATCGTCCACCACGTATACGGGTGGCCTAGGTTCGGTTGTTGGGAGCCACGGGGGTCATCATGTGAGGAGATCGCTACCGGACATGGGAGCTGCACCAACCGAACCACCCAAGCTTTATCCCTACCATTTACTTATTATCACCAACTACAGGCTGCCAGCTGACGTGGATCGTTGCAATCTCGAGGTGAGTACTGCGAAACATTGCTTAATTGCTTTATTTGTAAATTTATTGTATAGTGCTATTATACTAATTTTACATTATTAAGAATAATAATTTCCATCTTTTTCTCATTATATTTATTGAGATTAATTGATCATGATTACAATAACGTAAAAATAACTCTAATTGTTCCTTTTTCAGCGACATCTCTCCGACGCGGAATTCGAAGCTGTTCTACAGTGCTCTCGAGCGGAATTCTACAGACTGCCACAGTGGCGTCGCAATGAAATCAAAAGACGTGCCCGTCTCTTTTAATTTAATCACGCCACACATTTTTGCTTATTACACAACGCATCGTGTCGCGATTGCGTTACTGCGGTACGGACCGTACATTCCTACTGCGTGGGTAGATGCATCGCGGAGAAAAAAATGTGTTCGACAAATATTGCGAATATCTGCCAACGTGTGCTCGCAAAAAAATGTAAGTCCTCTAAGACTGGGGCGCACGCGACGCAGACGCATACGCATACGCACACAACACACATGTAATGATGCGGAAGCACTGCCACTTGTCGTCAATTTTTTTCTCGCAGCAACGAATCCACAGGCAGCTTTATCTATGACCCGATCTGTTTAGCGACGTAGTCGTTTCCGAGTTTCATCATTTGGAGCTCTATAATTTGGTTTCACTCATACATGTTGAATACGCAAGTTGATATTAACGTATAGAGAAGATAATCAAATAGAAGAGATTACGATTAAAACTCTTAATACAATTTGCTATTGTAAATAAGAAGTTAATCGACAAGTTGAAAAAGTGTGAAAGAGCAGCTAGGAAGTTTTAAAGTAATAATCGCGTATTCGCTAAATCGCATACATACATATTAACTTTGTGGAAGATTATGACGCAAGGAAAAAAACGCTACTATGTAGGATTTATCATTATTAATTTCTAACTACTATTAATATTATTAATATTATTATATTTTACTATGTGCAACATGAAGAGCTAAGAGTAGGTGAGCCCAGCTTGCTGAATGGTGCGATTGCACTGATTAATCGGACGATTTGCGTGTGATTTGTCACTTTTTAACTTACTCTGCGACAAGGATTATTTTATGAAGTAGTTTGCGCGCAAATGTCCTTGTGTGAAAAGATATCAATTTGTCTTTATCCTTTTAATTAATCCTTGATGTATTAACTAAAGAAACGCTCTGCGGTGCGGATTGCGATAGACTTCTATAATCACTCGATCACTCTACATTAGAGTATGAATAAGAAAATCAGGACCAAATTTATAGTTGTGGTGGATCTAGTAGTAATAGAGAGATATGTTTTATGACGTTTTAATCATATATGGATTTATTGTCATATTCAATTTATAGCAATTTTTGCAATATTTTGAAAGTGGCATAAATCAAATTTTGACAACTTTTAAATCTTATTTATATTCATCTATTTCGAAGAGATTTTAAAAATTTTTTAAAGCAGTGAGAAAAGAGGAAGCGCTTATTTGATGTAGTAAGGAAGAGATGTATAAACCATTCTTATCACGTATCTCATTATATTTTTAAAATTGTTTCATGCTATTCTCAGAATACAATGTGATAATTTTATCAGTGATTACTATTAATTAAGCGAAAACTTTAATTTTGTAGATAGCAGCGATTATCCTCCACCTTTAAATTAGGTCCTGCACAGAATTAAAAAATTTCAAAGTAATAGATCAAGCAGTTAAGCTATATTGGACGTATAGGCGTCCATCGAATAGAGCTGGTTTATGCAAAGCGAATAAAAAAAAAGTTGAATTTTCATATATAGGTGAGAAACATGACGTATCGAGGTTTCGACTGTTACGCCGTACAATTATTATCTCTAGATGAGTTTACTACATATTCGGATATGCATGCGTGCATAAGATTTACACGCTTCGTTCGAACGAAGTCACCGAACCTCTTTGCTACCGACGCGCGTGCGACATTTTATCAAATTAGCTGCGTTTTATTATCCACACATTTCGCCCCCTTACCTTAAGTCATGTGCCTAACAAATGAATATCGTGGGACATTTTATGCGAGGGAGAAAGGAATTGTTAGTCTTACAAAGCGTTCTACAAACTGGTAAGACTTACAATTCCTATCGAGGCAACAAATCCTTTCAAAGCGACGATCTAAATTTTTGAAATCTGTGTTGCCTCGGGTAAACTTCGTCACAAAGAAAATTCGACGTGCTCCATGATTGCTAACACAAGTGATTATTTCATTACCTCGATGTCATTCAAGATCGATACCGCTGTAACATTTTCTCTTTTTTTTTTCTTACAGATATATTTTATTCGCGTAAAACGCATTTGTATAATTTCTTTTTGTTTTGTTCTTATTATAAATAAGTCTTATTCTGTATGTCGGATCCTATTGATTTTGTATATCGGCACTTTTGATCATGGTGCAGGATTATTGTTCCCACTGTGCAATGCGAACCAATGTATGTTTCTGTTGTATAGAGCACATTGCTTCCGCTAGTCCCTAAAGTTAAATAAATGCAAAACATACGAAAAATGCTAACAACATTGTTGCAATAATTAAGCAGCTTATGTCCCGTAACAAAAACTATATCTTCCGTTTCTTGATCTTTCATGTAGAATTATAAGGAAAGATCTTTCAATTCCCGTTTATTCATAAGTATTGCTAGCATCGTTTTTTCCGGCAAAGATAATCCATCGAGAGGCAATTCAAAGGAACTATCACATCAAATTCGGAGCTTTCTAATTCGCTACAGTCTGTTGTAAAAATAATCACGTTAAATCACGAATAGAAATACCACAGAGTGTAAGACTAACATGTAATTACTTTTTCACGAAGGATCACGAAACCCTCTAGCACGCTGGAGAGCGGCTCGAATTGGTCCGACACTAATTCCGCCTTTTCGCCGGCGCACAGTAACACTGGTGTGGTTTGTACATGACCACCAACAATAGATTTCGGGTTACCTGCTTTCCCTACAACGTCCACGCTTTGACCGATTCTCACTGACACCGGCAAATTCTGCAAAGTTTGGAAAAAACTTCATTTCTAAGCTTAGAATATCTATACACTTTACAATTGATTATAAAATTCTTATAATTGAAATTTAGATATTCTCTCTTTACACACCTTAAGATTTTCATCCACAGTGACTAGCCACCTTGGTTGCATCGCGATCGCTAAGCAATACATCAAATAATGAGATTGAGATAATATAAGATTCCTGCAATCCAAACATGCAACTAGGACGACCATTAAACCAGCTAAGGCGGTGTAATCTAAAACTTTCGAAGCGTACCGCAATGGTGATAAAGATAAAGTGCCCTGAAAGAAATCGATACAATATCTAAAAAATGCAATTGGGAAAAAGGATTAATAAGCTTTCTATATTAAAGAGAGGAGAGCTAATTTGTCATTTCATTGATATCGTTACTCTTTTATTTATTATCAAATTGTAAATCTTTATATCGAAGCCGCCTTATCAAACTAAAATCTTTACCTTGCCCAAGTGTACTAAACCCTGAGAAATGCGCACGAGGAACAGGTGAGACGGATTCTTCGAGTGATAAGCTGCCAGCTGTCTCAACATTGTCGCTAGTCGTGCATTGTTGGTACCGGCGCCTACCAAACCGAGAGCAACAATCGCATTTAAAGCGACATCGGCATCATGATCGTGACTATACTTGTTTAGCACGTCCAAGACCGCTGGGTCGGCATCCGATAGACAAGATAAAGCCAACGCGAGAGGCATAGCGCGTCGCGCTGGCGTTGGACCGTATCTTCCGACCTACAGTTGTTAAACATTGTAATAATAATGAAGATCCAATCCAAGAAATTACAAAGAATGGTTCTCACAATAAATATTAGTTAAAAATCGAGCACACTTTTACTGACTCTTTACTCCTAGTTCTATGCCATAAAGAGGCAATCTTTTAAACTGCAGTTATGAATGAACTATAAGAACCCATAAATGTTGATTAAGATAAATTGAGATTTAAATGTTTCTTTGTCTCCTTCCAGCTCTAGATAGGAAGAGCCTCATATATTTTCATAATGGTTTATTCGAAGACTTATCTCCTGACCTGACCAAAGATCCTTGAGTTTTCTTTTCCTTCTCCAAGACCAACTACACCTACTCCAAGAGATGCTATAGCCTGCGGTAATCCAATATCCCTGAAATTAATACATCATTATCCTTTTGATCATAAATTAATTATTTAGCATTAAATATACGGAAACACATTTAGCAATAAAATTGATTTTTTCAGACTGTATTAGAGTTNATTTATTTATTTACGTTCTGTATTATTATTTATAAATATCTCATTTCATATTTTTATTTTTACTAGTGAAACACTTACTTAGCAGACTCTTCGGTTTGAGTGTCACTTTTTTTATTCTTTTCTAACTTTGCAAAGCTGGTTTGAGGTTTCCTTTGATCACAGCAACTCTGTATCGGAGTATTTTCAGGTGTTGTTTTCACGCTACTTACTTCTTCAATCGCTTCTGAACAAATTCTTAATAGTTCTTGCACTATCAAAACGTCGCCAGTGCCGGCATATGCGCAAATCTAATATAGAATCGCCTTTATCAAGTTATTGAAATTATATGAAATTTTATAATATGCTTTTCACGAAGATTATGCAAATTTAACAGCCACATTTACGTAGATTATGAAGAATTTTTCACAAAATTATTTTTGAAAAATTGACAATTTAATTTTACTTGTAGCATAGTTTGCGAAGCAAAATTATACGGTTCCGGCAGAGCCTCCAGCGCTGCGGATGGCGTTTCTATGGCATCTCGAGTTCCCATGTAAATCATTCCTAGGGCTAATGCCAAAAATCTGTGTGAAGAAAATGATTCCTACATACATTTATATATATTTATAATATTATGTAAAATAATCTTTTTAACATCTATAAACATAATTATACCTGGAATGCGTGACAACGAGTTCCTTCATAGACAGTCCCAGTAATTTCAATAAGATAGCTGAAGATACATCAGAGTCTCCCGAGCCTACATTTACAAGGCCCAAAGAGATAGCGACCAGCGATAACACTTGTATATTATCTGAAAAAATTTGCAACTAAATATAGCAATTAATTATTTATACTCTTTTGATTAAAAATTTTTAATTCAAGCTACACAAATATAAAATAATAATGTGTTATTAAAAAAACGTATTTTAAAATGTCTAGAAGACATTATTTTCATTTTTTTTCCTTCTAATTTTTTCCATTATTGAGGAAGAATTAAATTTTTTTATTTTTCAAACGAACTTAATTAGAATAAAAAAATTCAGATCATACACACCGATTATAATGTTATGTTACTCACTTTGCTCATCAGTTAAAGCTCCAGAAAGAAGTTCTGTGATATCTTTCCTTCTGGAGCCAGCATAAGCCAGACCCAATCCCATGATTGCTCCAATGCGAAGAATCTGGCTGTTTGACGTTACGTACTCGCTGAGAAGCGCCAAAGCCGGATCGCATTCATTACGAATTCCGCAATTCACGAGTCCGATCGCTAACAAGGCGCCAGATTTCACGTAATCTTCGTTCGTATAAAGATATCTACGTAGAGAACAGAGTTATTAATAAGCAAAATTGAAAAAATAAATTAATTATAGGTTTTTTAATTCTATCAATAATTCATTATTATCTTATTATACTCTTCTTTCAAAGTAATATTTTAAAAAATTAGTATTAATACGCAATACTAGTTTCCTGTTTAGAATATATATTAACTTGTCGATAGGAATTAATCCACCATCGACATCCCACATGTGTATCAAGCCTAGAGAAGCAGTAGCTGATAACATTCCGTGTTCCTGAAAAAGAAAGCCCGTGTATTTTTATTTGCGTTGTGATATTTTTATTATATAACTTTTAAGTGTTCTGTTGACCAATAAATAATCCTGTTCGACTAATCAGAAGACATATATTTAATATTTTAGATACGTATCTCTCGATTTCTTATCCCATTGATAAATTTATATCCCTTATTACGTAAAATATAAAAATTCAACTATATGTATAATTATATGTATATTATATGTATAATATCATAATTTTTAAAAGCTAATTAGTACAAATTATGATATTTTTCGTAGATTATTTACAGAAGAATTAAACCTTATTTTTATACACCCAACAATCGGACGTGTTCGCCATCAACTTGTCCTGGCCAAAACCGGCATGGACGAAACCAGAAACGAAGCTCGCCGCTAAATTCGCCCTAGCGGAATCGTGTTCCATTTGTCTAAACCCGCTCACCAACCAGCTCTTGTAGATATCCTCCGGGAGCTTTGGCTCGAGTATGTCAAGTTCTCTTGCAAGAATTTGGAAGTGGGTATTCACGTGGCCATTGCTGAGGATTGCCTCGATCTCCTTAGCGTCATTTCCATGATACTCTGTCCTCAGGGGTTGATCCTATTTAGAAAACAGGATAAAATATTTTGATGAATCTTGTTGTTGTATGAATCTGTTTTGTAAAGTACAAGAATTTCTTCTATTCAACAAAATAAAAAAGTTACAATTGTTTACAATTGTGCGAATTATCTCTTTTTTATTTTGACTTATTACATTAAATTCTTGCAAAGAGCAATTGAAAAGATGCAGTGGCTATTGCATCAAGAGAAAAAAATAAAAAGATGTAAATATAATTTCTATAATTATTGTCTGATATTTAGTTTCTTTAAATTGTCTTTTACTAAATGGAAGTTGTTATTTATTATTGTTCATACATTTTTAGCATTTGAAATTAGTGAGGTGTATGACATTTTTTAATGGCTCTTAATATCGATCTTTACATGCTGCTCTGTTTTTTGCTCTGTTAGCCAATCAAATAGGCAAATGCTATGCAGATATTATGCAAGGAGTTACTTGCAGACGTGCGAGGATAAAGGCTAGTTGATTCCTCGTCAAAGAGTCAGGGCAGCCGGCGAAGCACTTGAAAACAAGTTCCGAATTTGCAAGTTGCAACGCTACCAAAATTGCCCTCGTATACTCGTTAAACTTTAGATATTGCTCCGTGGCAAATTCTAATATTTGTCTTCTCTCCACATCCTCGCTGAAAAATATATAGTATAGAAATAATTTAACAACATCAGCGAAACACGAGAGAATAATTGAATTATACTATTTATAATATAACATATTTCTTAAATAGAATGTTTTATTAATAAAATTATATTTTGTATCGTACACATTAAATTACAAAACTTAAAAGCATTATATTATGTTTATAAATGGATTTATATTTGTGCAAAACAATTTATGTTTAAGAATCATTGAATTTGTTGAATTAGTTGGTGCTTAGTTTAAGAAAAATACGGTAGCGATCGTACAGTACAAAGAGATATGCATTGCACTATCCATCTTAAATTCTACGATTTCGAAAGAAGATCCTATTATGTTCGTCGGAAGAAGGACTAAAGAATATAAAATAATATTAATTAGATTAAATTTCGATTTTATTTCTTCTCATTGGATAATAAAAATAATATATGACATAATATTGTTTTCGCGAGAAAAAATATCGATATTTAACCTAATTAATTTTATTCTAAATTCTTTTCTTTTCTTAAAAGACAAATGCGCTTTTAATTAATAGTACCTAATATTGTCCAATTGTATTACCTGTAGGCTGCACAGCTAATTAAGTAATGGCACACTCGCGCAAAGTTGATGGGTTCCAGATATTCCGCGAGGAAATTCAGCTCGTCGATCTCCAGGCACAGATCACACGCTTGTATTTCCGCGTTGTGTCTCATGTCGAACGCGATGATGCTCTTAATCAACGGGGTGAGGCGGTTTCTAAAGATGCACTATTATTTTACTCTGTTCTCTCAGTACAAATATTTAAGACTAAGCATTAGGAATATATAAATCCAAATGTTACTTAAATTCTCGTCGCAGATTGTCGCGATATCATAAAACATATATAGTCGTTAATAATATTTTAAAATAATATACTTTTCACCTGATCTCACGCTCCTCCTTAATCGGCCCATTCGTCCATTCTTCGACGATCTCTACCTCGAGTTGCCGCACGTATTCATGGCCCCATTCCCCGGGATTGTTTACCGCTCCTTTGATACAGAAACCTAGACAATCATGGGATCCTGGAGTAGCTCCAGCAAGAGCGAGTACACTCAGGATTTCTGCAAAGCGTATCTTTGCCTCTTCCCGCTTGAGTTCCTCGTATGCGCTTCTCAAACTCGGATAAAAATTCCTCAAGTATTTGAGAGGTTTTGGAACGGATGTCATCGAAGTGGTGGACGTGCGTATCAATATCCTTAAATGATTCAACGACAGGAGCATAGCTGTCTCATCTTTACCCTAATGGTAACATTACAGTATATTCCAATTTCTCTTCTAAGGAAGATAGCAGTATTTTTAATTATCAAAAATAAAAGTCGATAAATTTTTTTACTTATTACTTATTTACTTTTTCTTTAATTATTTTTTACTTATTCTTTAATAATTCGATTTTTTTTTCTTTGTTTTCTGAGCCAAATATACAACGAAATTGTCGGAATTTATTTACTTTCAATACATCGACCGCTTGTAGCAATTCTTCCTGCAATTTCTTATCTTCTTCGTTCTATATAAAGAATAAAATAATATTGGTACACAATATTTAATTTTTAAGAGACAGTACAGACTCACGTTTAAATTAGACAATCTACGTATAATATTTTTTCTTATATTTTACTATATATTGTAATTTTTTAGTCATTACATGCTTACCATATCGTTTTCCTTATCTTGATTGCGTTTATTCATCGTTTTCAAAAGTATTCTCGTTACGTCAACTAAATATTTTACTACTACGATTCGATACAGCTGAATCGGATGATTCAGAAAAGCTTTAATTAATACGTTGTCAAATAAATTTTCCTACCCGTCATGCGCAACGCACGGTTTTTGTTTCGTTATTTTCCGGAAATCGACACATGTGACAACGATTATTTATTAAGGCTCGTATTTATAGTTGTGATTCTGCTGGAAGAATTGACTAAAACCAGTTTTGAAATATGATATGATATGGTTAAATAAGTAGATCCCGAGAATTAATTCTATTTATGGCATAACATATCCTCAAAAAATTATTATCAATAACATTGAAGATTTAGGTTTTTGGGAAAGGGAAAAAGTTTTTCATTATGTTGTCATAAAATTGCAACAAGTATACATATACATTATTTATATTTATAATTTATTTATTATTATATTAATTATACATATACAAAACTGTATATGTATACTTGTTGCAATTTTATGACAAC